>VZTG01005924.1:3793049-3864722 GCA_013397845.1 Melanocharis versteri
CCCGGCCGCCGCCGCCCCGGCACCCGGCACCCGGCTCGAGGGGAGAGCGGGAGGCTCCCCTCCGAGCAGGTGCGCTCCGCGGGGATTTCGCTTCCCGGAGGCGGCCGCGGTGTCCCCTGAAGGATTATGAGAGAAGCAAGTGGGTGCGGGTGTTCATCGAGAAGAGTGGGGGTGGCGGCTGCCCCAGAGCAGCGGTCTGGGGAGGAGATGCTTTGTTCAGTGACAGAAGCGGTCGTGTCGCCTGCAGTGTGCAAGCTCCATGCCCACTAGACATGGGAAGGGTTGCGGTGAGGTAGACCCCAAGGAGTATACAGGTACTAGAGAAGACAGGAATGGAGGGGGCTATACAGCCAGTTTTGGCTGCTCCTAGAACTCCTGCGAGCTGGGGGATAAAACTGACACGGTGTTCAAGGACCGATTTGGAGGAGCAGTGACAGTGTGTTTTGTATTTGGCTTGCACATGCTTTTTGGAGAGAAACACTGCTAGGAGTGAAGACTTGATGGGTTGATGGCTTAGCACATTGTTCCAGTGCCTACACTCACCCTCATACCTAAAAATATGTTCCTCATTTCTAACCAGGGTTAGTAGGCTTCAGTTCACACTCAGGGATTTCTGCCTTCTCCTTAAAGACCATTCTGTGGTGTCTGGTGACCACTCCTAAAGATATGTATTATCATCAAGTCGTCTCAGTCTTCTCCTTGGTAAACCAAACAGGCTGAGCTTTTTCAGCCTCTTGCCGTAAATTCCATTTCTCATTCCCTCACTCAAAGTTGTACCTTTTTTGTCTGCTGTGTCTTGTATGTGTTAGCATCTGTTTCAAGTGCAGGTACCAACATTTTAACTGAATGTCAGGATCATGTATAGAGGTGATTTCATCTATATGTTCTTGTTTCCCTGTCCACTCTCTGTAAACTGAAAGATCATTTTAACTCAAGTTGCCACAGTGTCATGCTTAGATGCACTCATGTCACTCTCGTAGACAACCCTCCTTCAGGTTCATTTGAAGCATGTTAGCTGCACACACTGACACCGAGGACAAGAAATTACTGGGAATGCCCTGCTTTGTCAGACCTTGTTTCAGGCAAGTGTATTTGCAGTAGCAGCTCACCTAGATCTAGTCACAGCTGGGTGGCTGAGCTGCAAGCCTGCCATACAGCTCAGTCTACCTCTGCTGCCCATGCCCCTGCTGCCTCCCACCACCACCTGCCTTGGCCAAGACATTTCTCCTCCTCCTGTGCTCTTCATGGAGATTAATGAAGTCCATTCAGCCTTTCCAATACCCCTTAGTCACCATCATGCCATCTGCTTTCCTCCTCAGGATGCATCTACTCCCACTCAGTCCAAGATCAAAGCTGGTGGCCCAAGCCAAGACATCCCCTCCACCCCCAACCCTGTAGGTTTTCAAGGAACTTTTTTGATATGTGATATTAAGGAATGCATGTAGCATACAAGAAAGTTTGGTCTCATTTTTGCCAGTGGATATAATTTTAATAAAGAATAAAAAAATCCCCATTAAGCAGGCACAAGAAAGGTTATAAGAGGGCAAGCAGTAAGACTAGATGCTAGAGCTGCAGTTGGGGAAACAGTCTTTTATAACACTCATGCTTATGTATCACATTTTTGGAGAGTTCCCTTTTCTTTGACCTCATTTGGGGGAAAGGCAGATTTCTTTCCTGCTTCCACAGGATCTCCTCCCATGTTGTTGGCATAGTTTGAAGGAACTAACTTAAGAAATTCTGATGTCTGGAATGCCTTTTTCTTGACTACCTGCTGACCAGCTTCTTCCATTGGCCAACATCTACTGGCCCAGTACAGACCAGCTCTGCTTCTTCTCCCCTGTTACAGCCTTTTGTCAATGCTCCCTCACAGGGATTGTGTTTATACCACGGACCGTGGAGCCTCAAAAGCATGCCTTGCACGTGCATCAAAAATCAGGGGAAGGTTTTGATGATATTCAGTTTGCATGGCAGGTAATCCCACAAACTAAAGATCTTCCTGCAAGAAAGCTCAATTTCATGTGCAAATAACTGCACCTTATTATAGAAAGCTCAGTTTTACCTGAAGAGCAAGGCTGTCAGCCAAGTCTCAAAGCTGTCGACCAAATCTCGTAACAGAATTTTAGGTGGATTTTTAAAAGATCTGGATCTCAGAGCACTGATAAGAACTGGGAGTCAAATGAACTGGTGGGAGAGCTCACCAAGCCTTTCCCCATCATTTACCATCAGTCCTGGTTAACCGGGGAAGTTCCAGATGACTGGAGGCTAATCATGTGATGCCCACCTACAAGATGAGTGTCTTGGGGTGATTTTATGATGATTCATCTATTCCCTTATCATCTGCTGTATGCCCAGAAATGGTTGCTGTAGCTTTAAGGTGGGTATGGGGGTAGGGGGGAGCCTTGGGGCTCTTCCACTGGCTTTTTCAAAGCCTCACTCCCCAGCCATCCCTGGTGCTGTGCGGACTACGTCCTTTTTTTTTTTTTGCTTAGCTACCTTGGTTTTTGTTAGCTTAGGCAAGGTTTTCTTTCCTTTCCCTGGCCTTGGAGAGGCTGCCGCAGCATTGGCAGCTTTTTTTTCAAAGTGAACTGTGTGGTTTGGTTTTGGTCTGAGATCAGAGAGCACAACCGGTGGGAGAAGAATTGGCTGGGGGCTGCTCCATCTCAGCCCCAGACCTCGGAAAAGCTGGGCCAGTGAGAGAAAGGACACCAAATCCACCTGTTCCATCTGCTGTGAAGAGGGGACCAACACCAGAGATTCACCAGGTTCCATCTGTTTTGCCCGAGCTGCTGTGTGAACCTTTTGTTTTGTTGGTTTTTTCCCTTGACGCAGGAGCTGATGCCATTTTTTTCTCCCCACCAGGTTGCCAGCCATTGTGGGTTTTTTTTTCTTTTTTCNCAACCGGTGGGAGAAGAATTGGCTGGGGGCTGCTCCATCTCAGCCCCAGACCTCGGAAAAGCTGGGCCAGTGAGAGAAAGGACACCAAATCCACCTGTTCCATCTGCTGTGAAGAGGGGACCAACACCAGAGATTCACCAGGTTCCATCTGTTTTGCCCGAGCTGCTGTGTGAACCTTTTGTTTTGTTGGTTTTTTCCCTTGACGCAGGAGCTGATGCCATTTTTTTCTCCCCACCAGGTTGCCAGCCATTGTGGGTTTTTTTTTCTTTTTTCTTTTTTCTTTCGCTGGCATTTCCTGGGTCCGTTGTTCTGGTGGGGAATGGGGGGCTTGAGGGGGGCAGGATCTGCCGTTTGCCAGGTGTATGCATTTTTCCTGTGAACAATGTCTTCTTTCAGGGTTGCGGTTTATTGCTCGTTCTGGTTATGAACTAGAGGCAGTCAGGATTCATGAAGAGGCTCTAGCACCTTAAATAGCTTTGTAGGGTGGTGTTCGAGAGCTTGAACAGATTCCCACAAGACATATCTTAATTAGAAAAAAATAAATTCCATTACTTCACAGTCATAACTGGTAGTCATTTTTGCAAAGGTAACGAATTTATGGCACTTGAGTTCACTAAAGTATTCCTGTATAATGGAAGATGACTAAGCCAGGAGGACCTGTTTCAATCAAGTAGTTTAACTGTCACATGACACAGGTGAAGAACAACAGAAGACCTAGGGGACTGCAAACCACTGTACATCAAATACAGACTTCGATAACACTTATAAAATAAGAATTTCTGATTATATACATTTATATACATCTTAAACAGCATGGCTTGGTCAAAGCCACTTTTTTTTTCTTTCATGAGGATATGATTTTATAAGGACTTCAAAGTGGAAACCACATTGCTTTCTCAAAGCTAATGCTGCATGTATATCATGTGATAACTGTTAAAATATTATTAAAAATGAGGTAATTGTAATACTTTATTATTATCTTGGGAGGATGCTTTGAATAGGATACCAGAGAGGTCAATTAACAACTGTGGAGAGACTTACCAATCTAATATTAAGGTGATATAAAACTGAGAGGGATTATGCATCCGTAGAGGATATAGTCGACTACAAAACCGCTTTGATAAATGACAGAGGAGGGTAAAATAAATAACAGCGGTAAAATGAAATTTAGTTGAGCTAAAGTCAAACGATTCATAGTGGATATTTAAACATACAAAGGTAGATTTAGGAAATGAAGAAAGGCATTGATATGACAGAAATGTCTGGGAGCTACAGTATTATTAACATACATTCATACAAGCGTCCAAATATATTTGGACACCAACATATATTTGGGCAAGTGTTCAAAGTCATACAGGTATGACAATGTTTTCTACGCAATAGCTATAGCTGACTGGTATTTTAATGGGGTTTTTTACCTCATTTGCTTATTTTTTTACTATGGTGAATTTTAATTCCCTTCTTTAGTCCAATAATGCCCCAGATTGCTAAATGCCAAGCTTGATGTAGTAGCTATAGAAGGTGAATCTAATTTATAAAGTTCTCCATATTTTCCCTCTAGTGAGTGTCATTGGAAATGATTAACTAACTGTAAACTCAGAAGTCAGGTTGCATATTTGCCTAAATTTGTTTCTATTGAAATCTGAAATTAATTTACAGAGAAGAAAAGACTTCACATAAATCATGCTAGACTTGACAGATCGGTGTATTAAGCTCACTAAAGCCAGTGGAAGTTCTCTCATTTTTGCTGGGTTATGACTACAACCCTGAAGACCTTAACTAAAGCCCTGTTTATTGGAGTGTTTTGCGCTACAAGTCTGTAAAAGGTCGCAGCCAAGGTAACTTCAGAACAAATTAATAGAAAAGTGTTTTACTTTAAGATGATCTGTCTAGGTGGTCAGAGAAGCAGTCTCAGTGCAGTCCTTAAGCCTCTAAGATTCTGCTTGTTTTCTTTCAAACAGAGTGTAAGACTGCAGCCTCCTTGAGAGGAAACTGATCCAGTTCTGGGATGCAACATGGTCTAAATGAATTGCTGTGCAGAAACCCTTGATTTATAGCTGGAGTCCTACATCACCCTTGTGATGGACTGGAACCAGCTACCCGGGTTGGCACTATCAGCTTTTCTGTAGTGGGCTTGTCTATGGTGCATCAGCAGGTCAGCTGCCTGACATTACTGAAAAGAAATGACATTCACTTGCCAGAAGTTCACACAGGATTAGGTGATGCCATTAAATTTTGCTGAAGGGCTCCTGGACTGCACCATGCAAGCTGGCAGTGGAACCTAGTAAGAAATTCTTCTCCCTGAAAGACAAAGGGAGAGTGTGATGCAGAAGCCCAAATGCAGGCGCCCAAGTGCCTTTGGAGATCCCTTAGTGTATCCATCTCCTGCTGCAGAAGGGCACTGGTGCTCCAGAGGCTCAGGAGGTCCCGTGGTGTAGCTGCCAGCCCCACGAAGACATTTTGGTTACTCCAGGTCATCTCCAAGGAAATGATGCATCTACTATGTGTATGCTTATCATATATAGGCATAGGCTGGCTATGTCTGTATATGATTAGTTGGTTGGCTGAATCACTTCGAAAGCTGCTGGTCTGTATTGACCAGAGCTCCATTTATCTAAGGGACTATTGCACCCCTTGCTATCTTTTGGCATACATCTCTGTGTAAACAACTAAACTTAGGTGTTTCTTTACAAACTTGATCCTGCCCCTAATGTCTCTGATCATCCATATTTCTGTTGGGAAGGTTGACAACAGATGTGTAAATGGACATTTCTGACCTGGCAGCACACAGTATCTCCTGTCTTGAACTTCCAGAATTGCTAAACGAGGCACCTGCACCCGATGAGGACATGACTTAGTGTACTCAGAGAAGGCACAACCCCCCCAAAGCTGTGTGATTTTCTTCTCTGGGACATTAAACAGACAGAGACTGACATCCCCCTGAAGCCTGAGAAGGCTTCTCATTTGGGGAATTTATGTCCTGAGGCGTCTAACCTGTAGATGCTAAGCCTGAGCTAATCAGACAATACTTGTGTATTCCAATAGAGAAAACCAGGAACTTCCGGAGGATAATCCATATCATCCTAAAACAGGCATTTTAAATATGTAAGCTAAATCACAATATTGTTTGTATCTACTGATTATAAAGGAAGCCAAGATCTAGTCAAACTCAGGTTTAGACATCAGACTTTCAAGCTGTAAAAATTACATGACATGACTCAGTCCCATACTCTTGAGGTTTTCTGAAAATACTGTATTTTGAGTACCCAGCTCCCATAGGAAAAGAGAGACCATCCAACTGAGCTTGTGGTGAGCATCCCTTTCCCTGGCATGAAGAATATCTGTAATCAAGTCATATCATGTAATACACTTCCAGTGAGGGACGGAGAGGACTCTTGTTTCAGAGTGTCTGTTGCTAGGTATGCAGAACTCAAGAGTACAAATCTCTTTAGGAAGAGACAGGGCTTTAACCTTCCTGTCACATCCTACTGAATTTCTTACGCATAAGATCAAAACGATAAGGAGATGAACAAGAAAACTGCCTCCTCCTTGGTCTCTGAATGAACAGCTGGCCTTTGGCTCTCTGATGAACAGAGAGGTATGAAGGGCTATAAAGAGATCAGAGCATCATACTGCCCTGGTATGTCATTAGCTGTGCTTTATTTCCTCACCTAAATACAGCAGAAGTTGTGCAGAGCCCCTTCTCCATCCATAATGAATAGTAAATAATGAATCCCATTCTGCTCTCCTTGGGTTAAAGGGCCTCACTTAAAGGTGACATAGTCAGAGCATCCCCTGGGAGTGCAGCCAAGCAGTACCAACACAGAGCCATCACAAGTTTGACCCACCTCTGTCAGCTGGAAGTGAAGCATGCACAAGGAGCAACACTTCGGTTTGACTAGACTAGGAGCTCATGCTGTCCCTGGAAAAGACATTGCCAATAAACCACTATTTCAAGACCACAGACTCTCTGAGTTTTTATATGACTGTGTGAATTTATGTAGTCGTGATGGTGCAGCATAGCTATTTCAAAGATCTAATTGACGTCAAGATTGATGTGATTCATGGAAGTCATAGGATCCCTACCGTGAAAAAAAAGTCCAGATTAAATGATATGCATTTGTGCAGTTCTATAGTTTGCTTCTTGGCAGATGATTGTGGATTTCATACACTTCATCAAGGATAATTTGAAAGTGCCTGAAGTCATTGATCTTCAACAAACTCCTCAGCAGTTAGTTGCCGCCAGAGGCTGGCACAAGACCAAATTACACAAGTGGAACAACTGCAGGCACTGACTCTGCCACCACCTGCTTTTCATCCTTTTTCATATCATACTTTCTACATCATCTGTAGAAAACCTATATAAATACAGAAAGTAGGGAAGAAGTTCATCAGGGAAGCCATTTTTAATTAGGTCACTGATGCTCCACAGGGTTTTTAGCTTGTGATTAAGGCAGAGACGCATAGACTGAGATACAAAAGCAAGAAAACACACACAACCAGACGCAGAAACCACCAACAATGCTGGCTTTCATGTACTGATTGCAGGCCCAGTGATTTTTATAGCCATTTGGGTTAGTTCACTTAGTTAAACTATTCTGCACAACTTTAAAACACAGGTCCACATCAAACCTGCCTATTAGTTTTTGATGGCACCTCCAAGCAGCCCTTCCCCATGCCTGCCAGTCTCTGTGTGACTTCAGGGTGGCCAGGCTGGAGGGAGATGACGGCAGACTTGAGGAATTCAACTGCTTTGGCATGATGAGGATCAAGACATGGCCCACAGTCTGTGATTTAGATGGGACTGAAGCATGTTGTACTTTACTGTCCTAGGTTAAAAATAGGTTTATTCTGTTACCATCTGCACAACCGTTGAAACAGCTGTTAAACTGTTAAACTGTTAAAACACTGTTATCTCCTGCTATCCGGGGGCCCATTATCTCTGCTAATGGGCCATTAAGAACTCACCACGACTCATGAGTCATCTCAATCCCATTGTAAGAGGCTCCACCCAGGGGGGAGGAGCCAAGCATTCCCACCTGAATATAAGCTGGACTCTGAGACACACCAGCTAGCTCCTGCTCCTGGATATCCAGAGGACAAGAGCTTTCACTGGACCATCCTTCTACCCGATCAGCGCTTCAGAGAGCCATTTTCATCTGGACTGCTACCACCACCCTGAACAGGGTGCCAGGTTGTATTCCTGACTCTGTCAGTGGGTACTGTTGTTATTTATATTAATAAAGAACTGTTATTCTTTTTCCTCATATCATTGCCTAAAAGCTCCTCAATTTCAGAATTATACTCCTGTCTTTTCAAACTAAGACATTTACACAATGTGATCCTCATAGGAAACCCTATCAGAAGTTGGTGCACACATGTTCTGGAATGAAAGGAGTGATTTTTTTCCCTATCTTGTTGCTCCTTTAATATTCCCTATCACAGACTTCCTTAGATCACCACAGGACAGCCTCATCATAATGCTATTGTGTTCTTCTATTCTGAAGAAAACATGTTAGTAGAGCCTGCAAAAGCCTCTCCCTGTTTATCTCTGTGGTGCTATCACTACATTAAGTGTGCTTGCCATCCCAACATGAGCATGCAAGATGGTAAGTTTAAAGAGATGGGATTCTGCTTCTAGTGACACAGAGAGCTAAGAAGGGATAGGGATGATCTTTTCCTGCTATGACAAATCTGAGGTATGTGTTAACAAATAACATAACAAATGTTCACTTTAGGAATCTGATGCAGTGAACAAAATTATCTGAATACAGCGAGCACGTGCTCTATTGCAGAATTAGCCTGTTTCATTTTGTAACATGCCCTATTACAGCGTGAAGCCTCCTGGCAGCTGGAATACAAGCAGCCTTTGACGTGCTCAGGAAAGGCATTGCCACGTTTTCACACTGTTGTTTGACCAGGCTGAATGAACCATCCAAACGAGCTCACTTCTGTCCTGAATTAAGAGATGAGTAAATAACCACACCAACATCCTTTTGCATGTGGCAAAGTGGGTCAGCAAAATATTGCTGGTAAAGTGGTAAAATACAGGGAATGCTTTGTACTTTTTGATTTACTGCTCTGTATGAACTCTGTATGCTTCCTTACATCATAATTAGGGGGCTGCTTGCAGCTGTGTTTGGGAGGAGTCAATTTTTCAAAAGAAAAAAACTCACCTAGGTGAGCTGGGAATTCCAAGATTTGGGGACGAACAAGGGAGTACAAATTACATGTTGATCAATAGCATTGTTAAAAAGTACTAAAAGCAAAACTAAAAAAGCCCACATTGTCACCATAATTGCAGATAAAATCAGAACAGTGGATAAAGCTGTTAAGATACTTTGTCAAACATTACATTTGCTACATTAGGGGTCATTACAAAGCAAAACACAAACTAGGACATGGGCAAAAGAGCACAGCCAAATTCAGACTCAGCAGGCAGAGCTGAGGACAGACAAGAAAAGAAAAGGACTGATCCAAGCTAGGAACTGGAAGCAAGGAACAGTTTCCTTGCGGGGTAAATGCAGCTTTCTCAGGGGACAAGAGGATCCTTACCAAGAGGCTAAGAAAACTAAAAGATATATACTTGTGCCACTATTGTCATAACCGAAAAAATCTCCACACTACAAAAATGTATGGCTAACAAGAAAGAGGCAATTTTTCTTCTTGATATTGATGTTGAAAAGGATGAAGCCTCACTGTTTTTTCTTAACACCATTAAAGCAATGGCATTTCCTGGCTTGTGGTGTTTGTGGTGGTATTTCCTTGTGGCAGGAGGCTACAAGTTAAGAACAGGAGGTACTGTTAACATTGTATGGAACACAGGAGAAAAAAACGCATGATGCACGTTTGTGTTCATTAAATGAATTCTTCAAAGGAAACAAGATAAAAAAAATAAAGATTGCCAGCCTTGCATGAGTAAGAATATTGAGTGTTCTAAATGGGTTTTTTTGGGAGCTGGTTCAAATTCTGACACAAGCAATTCACTTTCATGCAGGTGCTTGCTGTTTCTCAAATGCAATGATCATCTCCCTGTTCTGCTTCAGATGAAAACAAGGATTCATTTCTGTATTACATTTCGATGAAACTTGTCACCCTCTAACACCACTTATAGATATCCTTAAGCAGGGAAATACTTGACAGGTCTGAGGGTGTGCTAGAGTGAAAAATAAAGCACCTGTGGTAATGTAAACATCATGTTAGGGCTAAAAAGATAGAATAGGAACAGCCCTTTTCAGCACCGTGTGTTTGAGCAGACACAGCGGTGGGACATGTATCTAACTGCTTTGCTGTGTTCTTTCATTTACATTACAAAGGGATGTTTTTGGCAGAAAGTCAGTGTAAGCAGCATTCATTATTCCTTTAAGGGGCTTGGTAATTCAGTATGGTAATAGGCTGCAGGCTGTCAATGCTGTCAACCATCCACCAAGAGATAAATTAAACTTTGTTCCAGCATCAGTATTTCTGTATGCAGTCCTGAGATTAAATGGGACTGGAGATCTGACCATGGGGTGAGAACTAGTGATGGTTGATATGTTTGTGAGACATTTTGGGTGAGGCAAAAACCACCAGGAACTGAATGAAACATGTGAAAGTAGTCATCACTAGGTCAGAGGCAATGAAAATCACAGAAAATGAGAAAAGTGATTCAATCTGACAAAAAAACCCAAAACAACACAACAAAATCCAACAACAACAAGAACCAAACACAAACCAACCCTCAAGTATATCTCTGAAGTCTGGCTCAAATATGGAAAGGAGAAGTGGGTTTCTCATGCACCTTTGGGTAGGTCTAAATGGTTGCCCAGAGTCCCCTTACAGTCAGAAGTGAAAAAGCGAAGCTTTTAGGTAACAAACCATTTAATCCTTAAATAGCCATTTAAACTAGGTCTGATGAAGCAACTCTGTCTACTTTATAAAGGGAGCACAACTGACTTACCTACATACAGACAGAAACACTGAAGATATCTAAAGTCACGCAAGAAGTGATTCATCTTCAGCACCTAGAAACATTTTAAGTTGCATGAGCTTATTCAGCCTCGCCATCTGATGAATGACTGACAAATTGGCTGCTTTAAAAGACTTGGAAAGCTCGGTCCTGCCAGGAGGGAAGGTCCACATTGCAGTGGTGTCACATGGAAGTCACAGCGTAACGCTCAGCACCCAACTTTTCTGCAATGAAGTAGCGGCTGAGTATCCACAGATTTGCTCTATGGGGAACGATGGAAGGAGGAGACTGCTACAGCAAGAAATTCAGAACTGTAATCTGACATCAGTGCTTTGAGGCTGCATCTATATTAGTATTTTAGCCTGGATCAGGGCTTTTAAAATAAGTTCCCAATTCTTCCACCTTCTGGGCTTTGGTTCATGTTACTCATTCACACAGTCTCAGGGAACATAAACTTTATTTGGTTTAGATCAAATAAACTGGAAGATGGAGTCCAGGAGGGTACCCAATACACTCCAAATGGGCATTCAGTCCATGTAACCAGATTAGGACTATTCTGAAGATAAAAAAATCACCAAGTTTAGGAGTGTGGGTGTCAGATTCTCAGCACTGACTGTTTTGTTCTTCAGGTCTGCCACTGGCTTGCACTACTTGCTAATGTATCCCAAAGTGAAGAGGATCCTGGAAGAGTCCATTGCTCCATTAACCACTGGAGGAGTTTAGAAAGATGAGACAGCTGAATTAGTGTACTCAATAGCAAATGAAACAACCACCAAATGGATGGTGGACTAGTTTTCCAAAATTCAGTATTTTAACAAAGGAAACATCCATTACACAATGGCAGAAACAAGTGTGGCAAGAGGCAAAAGGTAGTGAATTAACCAAAGACGTAAAGTACCTGTTGATTACCTCTATCTAAAAGATATGGTCTGTAAATTCAAAATACAAATTGGGCTTTTGTTCACAGCAGTAGCTTCAGGGCTTCATCCAAGCATAAAGAGTGGTAAACTAACCATGATTTTATTACTTACCAGTTAACGTTTAATGGCTGCAAAAGAACAGGGCAAACTGCAAAACAAAGCACCAAGACTGTTTTCAGCACTACTGACCTAGCTGCCTTATCCACAGACTGCAGGTTGTACCTGCTCCAAATGGAGCCTTATCTGTAAGCTACAGTCTCCTCAGGGTTACACTTACTGTGACATAGACCTACCCATGGTCACAGTCCTTCAGAAGAAACCTTCTCCAGCATAGCCTTACCCATGGCTGCAGCTGACACACCCTGGAATTCAGTGTAAAACAAGAAAGGGAGAAAGTAATGGAGCAGGTAAGGGAGCAAATATGCCATCATCAGAGCTAGGAAGAGCAAGTACTAGCCTGCCAAGTAACAGCTAAATATCTACAACAGCTGTAAGCTCAGTCTAGCACACTCTGATTAAATCTGTCATCTTAAACCCCTCAAGCTCCACATCAGGTGCCAAAAAAGACTGTGGTGGGCTGACCCTGGCCAGCAGCCAAGCACCCACATAGCTGCTTGCTCACTCTGCCACTCCAGAAGGGCAGAGGGAGAAAACAGGAAGAACAAAACGGAGACAACTCGTGGGCTGGGATAAAGATTGTTTAAAAGGTAAAGAAAAAACAGGAAAACCCCAAGTCAACCAAAGGAAGTTAGTCTGTCACGACCTGCCATGGGCAGACTGATGCCCAACCAGTCTCTGAACACTGGCCACCTAGGAAGCCACCCTCTGTCCTTTCTTCTTCCTCTACCCCACTTTTTATTACTAAGCAAGATGCTAAATGGTGTGGAACATCCCTTTGGCCAATTTGTGACAGCTATCCTGGCTGTGTCCCCCACCTCCTCACTGGTGGACAGAGTGGAAAAAAGAAAACCTTCAAGCTGGGCAAATGCTGTTAACTGATGACCCACTGAAGTGTCACCAACACAGCCTTAGCCACAAATCCAAAACACGGCACCATGTGAAGCGCTAAGAATTAAATGAACTCCATCCCAGCTACTGCTCCAAGTGATCATTACAAGAATTGCTTTACATGACATCTAGGAGTGCCTTCATTGCTTCAACAGCTTTAAGGTCTTTCTCATGCAATCCGTTTGCATACTTTTGGGGAAGTTACAAAACCCTTTATCCTTCCTGTTAACAAATAGACACTTTTATTCTCGGGAAGGAAAAAATTTGTATATAGCGTAACTGATCCTTTCAGCGTCTTTGTTCAGGCACTGAAACAGGCTGGCCAAGGAAGTGGCTGAGTCACCATCCCTGGAGGTGTTTAAAAGATGCGTAGATGTGGCACTGAGGGACGCGGTTTAGTGGTGGACTTGGCAGTGCTGGGTTAATGGTTGGATTCGATAATCTTAGAGGTCTTTTCCAACTGAAATGATTCTAATAATTCTGATTGTTAAAAATTGATTTGGCATGTTTCCATAGTTACATTGGTGTGGGGGTTTTTTTTAAAGATAAGTAAACTCTTTCAATCCTTCATAGTTTATTCTGAGTATGTGTTAAAATTGAGTTTTGCTGAGTAGGCTACCCTGAGTTAAATTCTAGCAAAGCTGCTACTAAAGGATCGAAATATCTTTTACTTAAAAAAACCCCAAAACCCCACCAAAACACGCAAACCCAGCAAAAAAAAAAAACAAAAAAACAAAAAAACAAAAAAAACAAAAACAAAAAACCAAAAAAAACCCAAACAACAACACCTTTCTGAAGTATATTGGAACAAGGCTATCTCATTAGTAGTTTGGTCTGTAAACAGGCATATCAAGGAAAAAATTGTAGAACAACTCCAACTTTATAACTATAAAATTGAAACTTTGTTGCACTGATTTTCTGACATAGCATAAAAAACCCAGAAAGGCTAAACGCAACATTCTACATGGAACTACAAAAATTTAATTTTTGCACACTCTGTACCAGACTAAAGAGACACAATACAATATATCTCTTAATAACTAACATTCTTTAAAACCTAAAATTTAAAATCAATCTTTGTGATTTTTGTTCTAAAGTATTCCTACTTTCCTCAAATATAATCAGACATTAATACTCTTGTATTTTCTCTGCACAGTAATAGAGACTGTTCTGGTCCTCCATGTGTACCTCTGCTTATAATATGGTTTCACACAATAACGTAATGCTGCTTCTTCGTTCTCTAACTCTTCTATTCATTTGCAAAGGAAGTATTCATCAAAATAACCAAGAATTTTTTTTTACTGGAAGCATTTACTTTGCCCAAGAGCGGTGAAAGATAAAAAAATAAAGAGATATTACAATTTAGAAAAATCATACAGGTTCAGCTGTGAACAGAAGTTACATCCTTCCTTATGTCTACTTTTCATAACAGCAGCATCAGTCCTATTCTCCTTGTAAATGAACCAGTCATTGCTTGCATTAAACTAACATCCAGAGGTTCCAATCAAGGACTTATTGTTCCATGTCCCTGTACAAAGCCATGGCAAGCTACTTCCTTTACCTTGAGTGACACACTTGGGATCTCAGCTCATGTAGACACTGCTGCAAGTCACAAAGCATATGGCAGTACAACAGCACTGTTCACCAGCAAAACTAGTTCAAAATTTGGACAAAATACAACCAAGTGATGTGAAAATTGAACATAAAGAACATGGGAGGGTGGATGAGATGGATGATGCTGAGTGTGCCTTCATTTTGGTGGGCTGGAAGCAGATGGTGCAGGACTCGGGCATGGATCACTCAGTTCCTAGCCCCAAGGTTTACCTTGGGTTCCCATCAGGCAAAGGTCTGTGAAATACCATCACCCATCCTGTGCAAGGCTATTCCCCTGCACCACGTGAAGTGCACATCAGTACCAGAACCTTGCCCTGAGGGCACAGTCTGCAGGAGAGCCGACTCCTGCTTCTCCAGATGCAGGTGGGTTTGCCTGCTGCCGAGGCAGAAGGTTTGCACCCAGGCTGACACCAGCACAGGCTACAGAAATGCCCACAGCACTGCCCGCTGAGGGGTAGCTCCCACTGTACCTATTCCCTGCAAAGCTGAGTCACTGGGTACAAAGTGCAAAGACAGTGTTCAGCTTGATGTGACACACCTGATGAGGCATTAAAAACAAGAATACCGCATTGACAAGCTGTTCGGGTAAATGGTAACCTGAAGAATTTAACTGAGAACGTGTTGGGTAGGATCTCTGCCTACTCAGCCCAGCTAGTGAAAATCAGCTTTCTTCCACTCTCATATCGAGTTCTTGGTACCCAGTGTGATGTTAGCTCTGCACGTATCTAGGCTGAGCATCCCTCCAACACTAAGCAATTTTTTTCAGCTGCTACTCTTAGACCAACACTTGAGGTTACCCAAATTAAGATTGTTCACCATGTTCGCAGGCTCTGATCAGACATCTTCAGTGTTAGACAGCAGGGAGGAGGGCTGTGATTCAGTTGCCTGAGCTCAGGTGTCTAGTGACATTCACACAAGAACCACGCTCCAAATAGGTATCACTAAAAGAATAAAGAAAATCTAACCTTTCCTTACGTATTAGAAATGTTACAAAACAGTCTTCCTTTTTTTTTTTTTATGACAGCACAATGACAGTGTTTGTGTTGTATCTCCATATTGAAATGTTCCGAAGTCACAAAGTCTCAAAAATTCAACTGAAGTTAGACAGTTGCTAAGCTAAGGTTGGCATTATCCTGACCCAGGCTGACTTTATTCCCTGATGCATCTATACCCATCTGCTATTTTCCTTCTGTTGTGCCAAGATTATCCATCATCTGGGGCAGGGGAATACCTTTTATTTTGTGTCTGTTCAGGACTAAGGAATAGGTGCTACAAGAATACAAATCATCAGTACCACAGTGCCTGTGAGGATTTATTCTCCCTGCCTTGGATTGCCTAGTCTGCAGGAGACCTGAAATCCTTGCATGCTTTTTATGAAGGGGCTTGTACTTTTTTAACACTTACATCTCCAATAGCTGGTGAAAACAATTCAGGATAATCAATCTATTAGGATTTATGGCTAAACATCAACATACTCAGCAGAAGCAGAACTACTGGTTATTTTCTTCAGATCATGGACAGGTGGTGTCAGGTGGTGCTTCTGTCAACCAAAACCAGTTAAAGGGGTGACAGGTATGTGACTGGGCAAACCAGGGGCAGGTTTTGCTCATGGCTTGAGCAGGTATGCCAGGAAACAGGCTGAAGCAGTAGAAGAAACTGGACTTCCACTGCAGAAGCTTTCTGCTGGTATTTGTAATTACATCAGTAATTCTGTAAGAAGGAATCTCTCACAAATGTGTTCTTGCTAAGGAAAGTGCAGTAGCTATGGTTACCCAGCAAACAGGGAGAGGAGGCAAAGCTGAACCACTGCTCTGGGCACTGTACACCATTTTTAACATCAAAAGCCTAGTTTTAGCTTTCCAAATAGAACTATGAGAACAGCCACCCACGTTCCCCATTCCAGTGTGTTTGCATATATAACTGTGTGGCTATGCATGTGTGGGTATACATATAGATCTATAGTAGCATGACAGGATGACAAAGAGAACAAAAAAAGGAGCCAGCTTTTAGATCATCCTACAACTATGAAGTTAGCAACGTACTCATAGACAACAATCTTGCATACTTGGTTAGTCAGCCTAGGGCCAGCACCACAGGACCTTCCCCAGCAAACTTCTGCCTGCTACAAGGAGGAAATGGCTTCAAGTGTCTTCATTTGCCTCTGAGGATTGCGAGGATTGCTCAAGACCTACAGGAAATTCCCTGGAAAGGAACTATGTCTATATTGTAGACTTAATGCAACCACTCTAGAAAAGTTTTCTTATTTATGGTAATGTGCATAAATACTACTGTAGTGTAGCAGCAGCAATGTGGAACTTAGCATATGCCATGGCCCATCCTGAGAAACTGGGTAAGTACTTAAGCAACAGTCCACACTGAATTTCACATAAAATGGCTTCACGTAGTCATCAAACTCATAAGTGGGTGTTTTGATAGAGGGTGGGGATAGTTTAGTGGGCTGTAGCCCTACCCATATAGTGGATTCCCCAGGCACAGGTTCAGCCCTGGCTAGCTACCTTCATATCTTCAATGGAAATGTCTTGAAGCCTCACCTATCTACCTGCTAGGAGTCTCCTCCAGAGCGTTCAGGAGCACGGCCTGCTTCACCTCTTCCCCCCTGCTGTCCCACAGGCAGTGCCCGGACGCTCGCTGTGGTGCAGTCCCTGACACACCAGCAGACAAAGCACCCCGGACACTGGAGGGCCTGGGCTGTTCCTGTCCCTTCTGTGCCTTAGAGCACACCTGCAGTCTAATCACGGTTTCATTAGCAGACCATGTAGGCATACACTCCGGGGCTGCAGCTCAGATTAGCCACCCAGGTTTGCTCTTCAGCCATGAGGAAGAAGTAGGCACCATCATCTCACTTGGCTCAGGCATCTCCTCATCACAAACCCCTTTTTGTATTACCAAGCTAGTTGTCTAGACTCCTTCTGTAGACTAGCTAATAGTTTGATCTCTAAAGTTAGGTGAAATTAATCTCATCCCTTACTAAATGCAATTTCCTGAAGGTGGAACAGGCTGCTACCAGTTCATCTCTATGAGCCTCTTCTTCAAAAGGACAACAGGACAGCTGTGGTTGTTTGGTAACAGAGCAGAGCCCTCTGCTTTGACACCAACTTCTAGATGAAACAGTGTCTGATACTTCTGAGACAGTCTGGAGTCCAGACAGGGCTTGCAGATGACATGAGACTTCTGTGAGACCAGTGTCTTTTTGGAACAGTAACTAGGAACCAGGAGGACAGCACAAGGGAATCTTGGCTAGCACTGGACACCTAATCATGTCTACCTGAGAGCTGGGGGTGGCAACTGCCCGTGAAGTCAAGGCAGACACAGTCAATAGACCCTGGAGACTGATTCAGCTTGATCCACAACAGACACCACTGTAACCAGAACACCCACACAAGGCTGGTAGGTAGGACACAGGATTTAACAGAATCTTCTGGAGCAGCAGCTGAAGGCTAGGCAGGCTATGTAGTAAAAAACTGTGCTTGAGGATCTGAACTGAACCCAGCCAGAGATTCTTGTAGCTTCTGTAGGCTAGTACTGGAAAGTCACAGTAATTTAGAAGAAATTTAACCAGAATCTGTATCAACTTTCATCCACTCATTTCCAAGAAATAGTAAAATTTAGTCTTCTAATTCTTTCTTCTATAAGGTCTTTCTAGACATTAGAGGCAGTCTTGAGGGTAGTTACATCTACAAAGGGCTGATCAGTGTGACATAGGAGTCATGAGATACCAGTGCCCTTTTGAACCAGAAGCAGGAAGCCAGACAAACCAGGGGCTGCATTTGCTTGTGCTGGACAAGCAAGACACATCTTTGTCATGGGTAGGATGAACACAGTTTTAATACTTATTTTAAAGACACAAGGCTTAAATCACTTGGCATTTGAAAATTTAGATCAAACAATAGACATTTAGTTTTAGGGCAGGAGGTTTTCCCAGAAGACTTCAGTTTCTAGCTTCTTTCAATATGATCACAGGCTGAACTTAGCTGTAATACAAACAAAATTATGGGAATTCAAACCCCATATCTTTCCACCTATGAAAAGAATACAGCTTCCTATATCCACACCAGTACAGAGACCTCCTGCACTCATACAGAAAGGAAACTTTTTCTATGCTATAAGTAGTTTTAAATCAAACCGAAGATTTAAGAGAAGAATTCAGAGTAAAAAACAACACTACAGACAATGATAAGGAGTTTTATCTTAACCAACAGAGCCCAAGAAAAATTAATCACAGAAACTCTCTCATCTTGAGAAATTTATGCATTTTATAATCCCCAAAGGAAACAATTGCATCAGATAAAAATCTTTAGACCAAAATTAAAAAGAATAAAGCTGACAGAACTGCCTGAAATACATATTTTAGCAGAGAATTATTAGAAAGTCAGCATAAATTGCCTCTTAATAATACTCATCATGCATCTATTGTCAGTAAATCCAAGCAACCCTGAGTTTATATAATTCTGTAGACTTTATTTTACTGCTTACTTGCTTAGTAAATTTAAACTAGGTATATTGGCAATGTGTTTAGACTGTCACCTGGAAAAGGTAAACTTCCATCACTCATTATAGCTTACTTTAAAATATCCCATGCTTGGAGCTAAAGGCATAAGTTTGCAAAGCTCAAATTGTTGGTCAAACCATTCAAAAGATCCATCTTCAGAATATTTTTAGTCACGTTGCAGGCGTCTCAGTAACTCTGCCTCAAAGTGCACTTCGAAGTTTTAACCAGGGGTAGTCAAGATCTTAGTGAGGAAGCAGTGATAAACCTTTAATTCTCATCACTTCCACTTTTAATTTCAACAGAGTATCTACAAATCTGAGCTGAACGGAAGATCTATATACACTACCAGGTAATGACTTAGCAATATTGTATGTAAAAATTATAGTGAACAAATCAAACAGGCAGCAATGTATTATTGAGCTAAGAGAGAATTTCTGTCAAATTACAGTTGTTACATCTTTGTTAGCTGCTATGTAACTTTTGCAGGAGAGAATATCACTGCAGGATACTATTCCATAGAGTTATAGAATATCCTGAGTTGGAAGAGACCCACAAGGACCATGAAAGTCCAACTCCTGGCCCTGCACAGATCCATCCCCAAGAGGCACACCATGTGTCTGAGAGCATTGTCCAAACACTTCTTGAACTCTGTCAGGCTGGTGCTGTGACCACTTCCCTGGGAAGCCTGTTGAGGGCCCAAACACCCTCTGGGTGAAGAACCTTTTCCTGATATCCAACGTAAACCTCCCCTGACACAACTTCAGGCCATTCCCTTGGTCCTGTCACCAATCACCACAGAGAAGAGATCAGTGCCTGCCCCTCCTCTTCCCCTCATGAGGAAGCTGTAACTGCAGTGAGGTCTCCCCTCAGTCTCCTCTCCTCCAGGCTGAACAGACCAAGTGCCCTCAGCTGCTCCTCACACAGCTTCCCCTCAAGGCCCTTCACCATCTCTGTTGCCCTCCTTTGGACACTCTCTCATAGTTTAATGTCTTTCTTACATTATGGTGCCCAAAACTGTCCCCAGCACTCGAGGTGAGGCTGCCCCAGTGCAGAGCAGAGCGGGACAATCCCCTCCCTTGCCCAGCTGGGGATGCTGTGCCTGATGCCCCCCAGGACAGGGTTGGCTCTCCTGGCTGCCAGGGCACTGCTCACTCATGTTCAACTTGCCATTGACCAGGACTCCCAGGTCCCTTTCACTGTTCTTCAGCAGCCTGTTCCCCAGCACAAAGACACATCCGGTGCTGCCCCAGCCCAAGAGCAGATTTTAAAACCTCACACGGTGGTTGTATGCCCAGTTCTCTAATTTGTCAAGGTCTCCCTGACAATTCTGTATTGTCAGCAAACTTAGTATTCCTTCAGGTCCTGCATCCGTTTGATACACAAATTGCATGTAAGACACTTTGCAAATATATTTAGTATATTAAGCTTTTCAGTTACTAACAAGTCAAACAAAAGCAGAAGTTAAGAATCTCTGAAACCCATAATCCCCTGGATCTTCCAGTTCTCTCAAGAATAGATGGATAAGCCTGGACTTTTTCCCAGCCCCATTCTTGCTCAAGAATGAATACCATTAACATTGCCAAAGCAGGATGTGAGGAAACATGCAATACCTTCCATCAGGCATTATGAAATCCAATGTCGAATGCCACAAAATTTTCCAAGCTATTTCACAGTGTTTTAACAAGCAAAAGAAAAATTAATTCAGTGTTTAAAAATTAAACACTCAAGTAGTCATTGTAATTAGTATTAAAATAGGATGGAGAATTCATGTAAAGTTTGACAATAGGCTTTTATATGCCAGTAACACACAGTAAATTACTTTTAAAAGACAGTTATTATTTCAAATGTTCAAAAATTTCTGACAAGGGACTAATTAATACATTGTATTGCTGGTCTTAGTAAAATGGACACTATTGTCTTCTAAAGCCTAATTTTGAAATTATTGTGAAATCTCAGATGCATTATGTTGTCTGATTCAAACTATATTTAACACTGCTTTGTTATTTAAAAATACAATTTGAAAGTAAGATAACAAGAGCTAAATTTATTTGGCCTAAAGGGAAAATAATTAAAGGAAAGAACTAAATAACTATGTCAATATTCACAGGAAAAAAAAAGATTGAAAGGAAGAGAAATATTTTCACTGGGATTAGTCGCATTAGTGTCAAGGGCTGAAGCTGAAACAAAAAAAAAAGAGTTTAGGCTCTGTATTAGGAAAAGTATTTTTGAAGACACTAAGGTTGGCTGGACAGAGAGGAAACTGACAGCTTTTCAAGTGAATCAGCTTGATCCCCTTCCTTTCCTCTCTCCTTGGCAGTTAGAGAGGTTTCTCAAAGAGAAGGAGTTGGTGCCCCTTATCTTTTCATGAGACACTCACGTTATTTGAATTGTCAAAACATTACAGGATTAAAAGTTCTCAGGAGCTTCTCTCCTCTAGTTTCACCCACTTCGTGGACACCATTAACCAATGGAGAGAGGACATCCTAGCTTCTAGATAACCTGCAGGAAGGTGTGCAATCAGATGAGGAACATAATGGGAACACTGTGTGGTACCTACAAACGTTCTTGGCCAGTGCTGACTCTGAACCTACATGACAGAAGGCAAGTGGTATCCTGAGCCATTAAGGTATTACTGTAGAGGAGATTTTGAGAAAACAAATTAGCACTGGACATGACTATCAGCTCAGTCTCTAAGTGGTGGGGAGATATTCAAGATGGCACAATATCAGAACTATTCTTTAGCTTATACAGAAACACCCACAGTTAGTCCTCAGGATATTTGTTTTCATTTGCTGAGATTGTGCCTTCATCTATAGCTACAAATTAATAATTGGGTCATTCTCGCATAAACACAACACAGTAAAATCTGTTGTATTCATTTATTTGTTTTGACTGAATACCATATCACTAGAAGGTCCATGGAGAAAACAGAAAATATGGCATACATTATGACTTGATTTTTTCTCTCTTTTTTGAGAGTCTTCTGATTTCAGGAGAAAAGGGAAAGGGAGGAGAAACTCCAACTCCATAAAAACGTTTCATCTACCTTTTAGCCTTTGTCACTGTATTGTTAAAATTTATGCTAGCTCTTACACAGACAGGGTCTTCTTTTAAGTCTGGCTTCAGCTGTGGTCAGATGACTTTGCAACAGACTTTGTGTTCCATTTGATGGTGGGTTTTTGGGTTTTTTTTTGGGTTTTTTTTGGGTTTTTTTTGGTTTTTTTTTTTTTTTTTTTTTTTTTTTTTTTTTGTGTTTTTTTTTTTTTTTTTTTTTTTTTGGTTTTTTTTTNGTTTGTTTCATTTTAGGGTTTGTAATTTTGTTTCTTAATTTAAAGTTGTTATAGTGACACACACACACCCCCTCCCAGAAGGAGATTATCACCTGGCACCAGTGACCTGGTTGCAAATTTCTGAGCACACCTAATCCTTGCATTCCCTTCATTGCCTCGCACAGGTATCCAGTTCTATCACAAATACTATTGAAGGCTGCTTTCAAGAAATGGGCGCCTCATAAAATCTGCTGTGCTGGCTGAGGGGGTGGCAGCAGTTATCTCCAGCAGCAGACCGGAGGTAATGACCAGCAAATAGCCAGGGCAGATATCAGCATCACAGCAGTTTCAGCACTGATTTGGATCACCAGAGCCCCCATGTCCAAAGAGGTTTGTATTATGAGGAGAAATCAGACTTGGAGACTCATGCAATTATTTAGTCAAGCTCCTGTATATGGATAGATATCAAACCCACGAGTGTCTGTGGATTTTTATGCTTCTCTTCTCCTACTTCCTTAACTACTTTAGGCATGATGTTTTGGTTGAGTTTCTTTGGTTTGTTTCTTATAGAACTTGTGCTTACCATAAGCACAGATGAGGACTGTGTAGCAAGTTGTTGCCTATTCACAGGAGAGAAAAGCAGGGCTCATTCAATAAAAAGTGAAATTAAAACCCAATTCTGTTCCTCCACCAAAGTTATTAAATAAATGTTCTAAACTGTGACTTTTGACAAAAGAGGAATTAAAACATCTTTCTTAATGGAGACAACCAAAACACAGTTAAATGTTGGTTGAGCTAGAGCAGTAAACATATATTAAAGCAGTAAATCAATTTTTATTCAAAATTCACCCTAGTTCTCCTTTCTACTTTACACCAGCTAGATTGAACTGCACACCAAGATCACTGTGTGTTTTATGTATTCTCTGAAGACTCTGGAGGCCAAAATTCTAAACATCACTAAGCTTCCTTTATAATGAATATGCTTTTTGGGAGCATGCTTGAACAAGCTTTTTAGCATTACAAGCAATTCACTGCTTTCCCTGAACTTTGGATCAGGCCAAGACTACCTTGGCCAATACAAAATGACTCGGCTCTCAACACAATCTTACAGTAAGGACCTGCAACAAGGCTTTACATCTAAACCCACACAGACTTCTGTGGCACGTGACATGATTGCTCCCACAGGGAGATGCTACTTCCAAGTTGTGCTATCAAGAAATATTCCCTGCCTTTGGCATAATTGTTCAGTAATATGCATTTTGTGTATGGAATAAAACAGAAATGCTGATGGGCCAGCTTTTATGGTTGCTGACACAAACTTTTTGAGCATAGCTGCATAAGATCTGCTGACACAAACCTTCTCCTTGAGAACAGCTGTGACTGCCTGCTGCTTTGGGGAGGGGATGGGGAGTTCTTTTCTCCCTTTTTCTGCCTCCTGTGGTGAACTCCAAAATGCTAGCTGTGCTGATAGGGATGAAGTATCTACCAATAGCTGGTTATGATATAGATGCAAACACAAAAGACAAAGTCAGTTCCCCTCCTGGCTTCATCCTCCATTTGTCTTTCAGATTATTTAATAACACCATGCTCAGCAGTATTTGAATAAGATGGACAGTTATCAAAAGTGCTCCAGTTAAAGCTGAATATAGCATTATGCCTATTCCTCTAAACTGATAAGCACTTGGGATAGGCAAAATTCCCACAAAGAATCAGATGCAAGGCAAGTTACTTGAAGGTTAGTGAGCGTATTCACAGAGGACAAGTGCAGCTTGAGAGAGGGTACGGCAGCAGCGTCTCAGGCACTGCATTTCAGGGCACAGCTAGCATTTAAGTGTTTTAAAAGATACTCAAGGAGCCTCCCAGCTCCCTGGTTCAGCACAAATAATTAAGAGCTTATGTCTCCCCTCATCAACAACAAAGTGCTTAAGGATATGCTTAAAAGTATTTTGCTGATTTAGGGCCTCAATGGCTTGTTTGTGAGGATCTCAATGCTGACAACTCCCCCTTGAATGTGAAAATGCATTTGGGTCTTGGAGGAGCTGATGTACATTGCAAAGTCTTTCATAGCAGTTGCCACCACAGAAGCCTCATTGCTTAATTTAGATATCCTACAGCAATTACTGCCAAGCTGTGTCTGGGTTGGTAGAGCAAGCATTTTGCAATTCCAGATTTTCTTGACTTGTGAATGCTCATTTTATTGGTCCTACAGTTGCCTTAACATAGCACAAGGCCAATCTTCTGACTTCTAACCATCCTCTTACTTACTCATGTTTCAAGCTCACATCTCAAGCAGAGCTGGTTATCCCCTCAGTAAGTCCATACTCAGATGTGACTGACTAAAGTGCAGCACTCACCAGAAAAGTTTGATCCTGAGCAAAAGCTTGGAGCTTCCTGTTAGAGAAATTAAAAAAAAAATCCTGTCCCCCCCAAAAGCCCTACTAAACAAACAAAAAACCCACCACAATCATGAGGTACAATAGTAGAATAAAAATCAGTACTTGTGTTGTAAGACACACTAAGACCAGGGTGCTAAGCCTGAGACAAATGTGCTCTCCCAGGGGCTGCCACAGAAGTTGTGTGCCAGCAGACACAAGGCACACACACAGAACCGCATTTCTGCATTCCTCCCCTCTGCCCCTATTCAGATGATAAAGATGATTAGACTTTAAATAGCATAGTCTCTGTCCAGTGAAACCCTCTGTGCTGCAGGCAGGAATCAACACAACCACACTGCTCAACTCGGTTGCAGACAGAAAGCCTAAGCAGATGGATGAAGTACTGACTGCACTGACAGACAAGCCAGCACACTGTGCCTTCTTCTAATGTAAATTAACAATCCTGACCTTTTCTTATAAGAAGTATAAAAAGTGAAGCCATCCACAGACCCCCAGCATTCTGTCTTTATTGCCCAATTATATATAGAAATTTTGATAGAAAAATTTATCTTGAATTTCAGCAAGATGAAAATAGGAGAGAAACTGTCACTGAAAGCTGCAGGCTTAAGACTTGTTTATTACTTTTCCTCAAATAAAACATTTCTCTTTCCTGCACCAAAGGAATGATTTGGAGTCTCATACCATTCTTTGAAAGCCATCTCAGATGGTACACTACTATCATCTTGCCCTTAGTTTTCTCTCCTCAAAGAATTCTTCCAGAATGTAGTGGGACAGAGAAGGTAGTACTTGTGGGGTGACAAAAATAAATTGAAAAAAGCTAGCAAGATGTATGGTGTGACCATTGCTAGCCTCTGTTGCCTGTGCAGTTTGCAGCTGGAGCTTCACCTGAAAACACAATCAAGTTTTGTGTTTTCACCAGGCTGGAAGGTCTTACCTCTCCCTACCTCCAGAAATGGGAGATGACAGGCAAAAAAGATCCGGAAACCTACAGCCCATACAGCAGCAACACTGAGTAACACAGATGCTGGCACATTAAGGAGAATTTTACAAAAGCAAGTCTTGTCCTTTCTGCATGCTGTTGTAAGCATCTCTGCCTCAAACCTCTCCAAAAATAGGCCAAATCTGCTATAATTCACAGACTAGCTAGCAAAAAAAAAAAAAAAAAAAATTCAGACTGCTTTAACTGTCTATTGCCTAAATTCTAAACAAGCAAGGAGACAAAGCAGAGTACAGCATTCACCTTGAAGCAAATATCTTTTCTTGTCCTGAAAGAGAAAACAGGAGTTATTAAGTTAGGCCATGTCCCCGTTCATTAAAACTGGACCTTTATTACTAGATCATTACTTCCAATTATTGGCACTTTCTCCTCAAGGCAGTGTAAGGCAGTTGCCTCATGTATTTGAGCCAAAGGATGAGTCCCTTGGCAGATGAAGGTTGTGTGGTAGCTGGGCAATGGCAGAGGAGGTTGGCTGGCTGTACCTGACTGTACCTTGAGACAACAGGTCCCATAGACGACCGAGGAAACAATTTTATTTCTTTCAATTCCATGGAAAAAGATGATTTTCAGCTGGATGGACAACAGTGCTGAGGGAGAATAGCAAATTTGTGTGCTACCAAATCACCAGCAGCACTGCTTATTATTATTATTTTGTAACATTCCAGCAGCAGCAGGGGCAGCCCCTGCCTCTGTCAGTCCTGCAGCCTCCAGTGACAAAAAAAAAAAAGCCCCAAACATAGATCCATGTTATTAAACTTATTTTCTTCTCTGTTCTCACAGCCCTGCCTCTGGTCCCTTCCCATCAGCCACCCTGGGGACCAGCAGGAGCACAGACAGCTCCTGTCCTGTAACACAGCACTGGATGAGCCTTACAGATGCTGCAGAGCTACCTCCAAAATACTGCTCCGGAAGAGGATGAACTTTAAAGGCACAATATCAGAAGGGTACAACCGCATCTGCTGAATGTTGATCTCCACAGGTCTGGCAGCATCAGCAAGGATCAAGTTGTAACTTTTCGCCTTTTGAAAAATGCCTCTCTACTTTGTGCATGACCAGCCCTTGATTGACTCTTTCCTCAGCCTTCCTTTCCCACATAAAAATTGCATCCCAAATGTAACTGGATGCTTCTATATTTAAAAAAATGAGAAATTAGGATGACTTAATTTGAAAAATATACTCTCAAGCAGGCTGAATGTCAAGGACTTCATAGTGTACAAGAACTGTATTTGATTTCAAGGCTTGCTTTCATTTTTGAATCAAGTAAGAGACATGTGCATTTCAGTCTTCCACATCCCACTTGAGTCCCAGTGCCTGTGCTGCAGGTCTGCCCTCTCTGTTCACACACAAACCAGTCTGGATCCAAGCACATTTCTCAAAAATTCTTTCAAAGTAGAAAATATTTCCACAAAAAGACTTTGTTTTCAACAAACTGTCAAGAACTTGTCTCTGCCTAAAGTCTGCTAGTATTAAAGCAGAATGCGTTGCAAATACAATGGATGATACAAACATGAAATTGTATTTCAAAGCCCCTGTTCTACTCACAAAGACATCATGGAGAGCTGTTCAGAATAAGCCCATGTATAGGCAAGTCCCCAGAGCCAGGCCACAAAAAAGCCAATGTTCCTGCTTGAAACAGTGACGCTTTTTCCCCTGCTCACCTTTTGAAGTCTCAGTTCAAATTCTCTTTAGAAGAGCAGACAACTAAAAAACTTTAGACTGCTAAGCCATGTGAACTATCCCTACTGGTGACTGCCATATGCATTTTTCCATCTTTCTGGTTAATCTAAAGAGGAATTAATCCGGACAGTCCTGTGAAGTTCCTTTAAAGTTTAGCAGGGGTATCAGAGGGGAAGGCTTTGAGGAAGCAGAGCCCAGTCTACTGCCACTGCCTTGCTGGATCTTGCTCGGTACAAGCCTCAAAGCACACCGTCCGTGACTCACTCTCTCACATACTGCAGAACTAATTGCTGGTTTAGTACCCATCCACAAAAGCCTGCAAAGGCCTCACCAATAATCTCTGCACAGGAATCTTCACTCAAATGCACAGAAGCAAAATCCTTATTCTTCCTGCTTCTCTAGGCACAAATATAGACTAGAGAGAGAGAGAGAGAGGGGAAGGGAAGGGAATAAAACCAGCCTAATGCTGCTTTAAATGATTCCAGCAACATCAAACAGATCAAAAGAACAGCATGATCTACTAAAAAAGGAAAAAACATAAACAAAACAGCCTCACATGCAAACACAAAACTAAAACATAAAAAACCCCACCCAACAAACCAAAACCCAGAACTACTTCCCACAGCAATCAAGAAATCATTGTGAATTTTTGTGCACATAAAATCCACATATATTTTTCAGATTGCTCAAACTGGGAGATGATGATAGCATCAACTACCTTTCCTGTCATTTCATATTAAAGTGTGAAACAGAAATGGCATTTTTGTTAAAATACTCAAAATAAGTCTTGTTTTTAAGTTGCAGACTGCAATCGGAAGTGGGAATATATTATATTCCTTTAAAGGTAATTACCTTGCTTATTGTAAACAGTGCATTTGGCATACTACATTTGAGCTTGCAGAAATATTCAAACCAAATCCATGTATACGTATTTTCAAGCAACATTTTTCATCTCCCACCTCTACATTTTCACAAATTTGTTCTACTGTACATACAAAAACCTTACACTTTCCCCTGAAAGACTTTAAATCAACTCAGTTCCAGTCTGTGAGCCGGATCTCTTTCTTTTTTTTGCCAAGAACCTGGAGTTTCTTTTCTGGCTGCAAATAGTTATTCTGTTCCTGTAGACAAGGATGTAAATCCAAGCTGTTCTCCATTTAGACTTGTCTTTAGAAATTCCATGGGGACCTTAGGGGAAAACTTTCCATTCAGTTTGTCTCTGAAGGTTCCTAAACTGACAGCTCAGACATCAATTTGTCTTTAATACTCTTAATTTTTGATCTTTTTTCTCCCCCACTTGGAAAAGCTCCGCAGTTCTTAAATCTTACCAGGTATTTTCAGTCCAACTACTTTCATTCTCTGAGTTTCAGTCCTGCTCCTCTCTTGTCCTAACCAAGCCATGTGACATGGCAAGTTCCCGTAGCTCTAACCAAATCTCCAAACTAAAGGACAGCAAAGTCTTACTGAAGAGCATCTGGGCTAACACATTCCCCCACCTCTGCAGGAGAGGAAAAACCTTTAAACATAGGTGGAAAGACACCATTGGAATAAGATTTGCCACTGGAAGTATCAGAAAATAGATCTGTCTTAGCAGCACAGCTTGTGTCTCAAGCTACAGAGTCACCAGGCTCCCCTCAGTCTGGTTACCTGCTAAGACTTTTTAGAGCATGCAAACTTCAGCAAGGCTAAACACAAAAGGCAGCTGATACTGCTCACTTTCAACAGGGAAAGTAGGTAGTAAATACCCTCCAGAGAGGCCTTTCCTGGGATTAGAAGGGCCAGGGTCCCCAGGAGTCAACATGACAGACTTCTAGCCATGGACACGAGTAGCTGTGGGACTTTTCATGAATGTCAGGACTTCAGCGAAGAACAGACAAGTCAGGTCACTCCTGCTTTTGCAAATCTATACAGTGTGACACACACACCTGCTCTGAGTGGCAACGGACACCACTGGGTTTGTCACTTCTAATTTAAAAGCTTTATGCTACACACAATTACCCCAAGACAGTAAAACATTATCTATTTCAATTTAGATTTGATCTGCTCTTTCATGCAGGCACAAAGCATATTGTAGCTTTTCATCAATTAGAGTCCTAGGATCATTGAATTATTTAGGTTAGAAAGGGCCTTAAATAGCATCAAGTCCAACCATAAACTTAACACTGTCAAGTCCACTACTAAACCGTATCTCCAAGTGCCACATCCACGCATCTTTTAAATACTTCACATTAGACTGCACATAGTCAGGCAGCAAGATCTTAATTAGCAGCTCCATTAATATCTATACCATGAGTATGGACACATACGAGAAAAAAAATTACTACTGTGCATATTTCATCTGTACTTTGTGAACTAAGCATAAAATCTAGTGGCATCCCAACGTCCTTCAACAACTTTGCAAGTTAGGCAAGTTGCACAAAGTTCAACTATTTACAAAGCTCATAGATATACAGAGCCATCTATTTCTAGCCAAGCAACAGAACATGAATTTCATAGATCCTGAAATTATTTCATTTGTCAACATCAACCTGTTCTTTGCCCATCAGACCTGTTATTTTAGCAGTACTTTTTCAGAACACCTGAGCCAGCAGATGCTCTAGGCTATACAGAAAAAACGGGAGAAGTGCAGCCTTCAAGTGATGGAAAGCCCAGAAATCCTTGGTTGGTGACAATACTCAAGTGTGTTTCTCATAAACTGAATAATGGGACAAGGTCAGCTGGATGCTCCCATAGCTAAAAATATAAGCAGGGTCTCAAAGTCAGATGAGGATGGCTTGGAGCCAATTTCCACGGCACCATAACTGGGCACATCTCACTCCCTCAGCAGGCCAGGTACACCTGTACAAACTGTGGCTGCCCAACAGCACACACTTAACTTAACCTGAAGTTCTGTATGCCCTCTTCTCACCCACGGGAGGACAGCATCCCAACAGAAGCACAAGGAGGAGCTCTCAGCAGCCTTTACAATAACCCTGCACTGGGTCTGTAACATCCTTTCTGCTCCTCCAGCAATACAAGCAGGCAGCACAATCTGAATCACAGGGAACACAATGGGACAAACCAGCTTGTGATGGCATGATCTTAGAAAGCATGCTTTATTGCAATTGAGACTGATGAACAACATGGGGTTCTGCCTTTACAGAGGAAGTGTCGTCTTTTTCACAACGGAGAAAGCAAAGAGTCTGTCCAAACCCAGGATTAGAGCCCAGCTCTCTGCAGTATTATTTTAACAGTTTAATAACAGCACCAAGGCAGCAAACAAAAATCCCCTATTAACTTACGCAGGAACAAAACTGGATCTTCTTGTCGAGTCCGAGTCAGCATTGCAAAAACAAGGCTTATGCAACACAGCCTCACTCTTCTCTCCTTTTTGAAGAGTTAATAAGGTGTAATTTAGCTATCATATTACACTATTTCAAATAAGCAAGTCCTCAGCTTTGTAGTTACAGACTGCACTGCTCAGTTGAAGTTTGCTTATTCTATAAAGTGTTTGCTAGAAAAGCATATTTCCATTTAATTCATGCTAACATCCTTAAAATCAAAGGTCAAAACCAAAGAAACAAAAGCTTAACTGTAGCTAAGTAGGTCTTGGATGGAGCCCAGAGCTGACAAGAACCAAAATCTTCACAAGAGTAACAGAAACTTCAGCTTTTGCATTCTTTTTAATTAAACATGATTTTTATGAGAATCAGTTTACATAAAAAGATTACTTAAAAACTGAACCTAATTTTGAATAAAACCCAAATCAAACAAAGCGTTTGATCAGGTTTTAAGTTAATGTATTTTTAAGCTGTTAAAACATTTGCTTACATATGAATGAATATTTGTACTGCAGATGTTCCACACCTGTTTGCATTTTGCAGAAGGACAGTTGCTTTTACATGTTTTTATCTCAATCACAGCACAGAGAAAACTCAGATCTAGAACTCCATCTCTCATTTCAGGGTAATTATGAGTGAAGTCCACATAATGTGGTTTTCTTCTTCATTCAAGGCAAAGTGTTTTTTCTTTTTCAATTTCGGTATAGATCTTCAAAGCAGAATAGCTTGCATAGACTTTTAAATTCTCCTGTACTGAATTAGAATCAGTGACAGTGAGATTTACTGCATAAAACAGAACCTGACTTTTGTATAAGCATTAAGGGAAATTGCTGCTTTCTTTCACTGCATCATCAAGGAAGTGTTTACACTTAAAATCAACATTATATTACTTTTCACCCTTTGGATGACAAGTCAATGAACTCTTGTCCCCTTTCACCTCTCATTTCCCTCACCAGCAGCTCTCTGAAACTTTTAATACAATATTTTTCTAATATTTCACTTGTAAACCTCAAGTTCAGGTTGCAACCTCACTACAAGCAACAGCTCTGCCTGAGTACTCCCACACATTCTTTCTTTCCTCCCACAGTTGCTCCCTACGTTACCAAATGTAATGGATGTTTGACAATTACCTTAAAGGACCACATAATCAAAAATGTAGCTTAAAAACCCCAAACAAACCAAAACCAAACAAAGTTTAGAAATAAAGAAACATGATAACAAGAACTGTCCTTTTCCTCAGAACAAAAAAAAATAACAGAAACACAATCAATGTAGTATGTTGACCATAACAGGCAAGAATATTATTGTCCAGGGTGGTGCCAAGAATCACTTCGAACACGTCATTTTTGCATCCTGGCAGAACCACCCTTCAAGAAAAAAGGCCATGCCCAAAATCAGCAATTTCCCAGAGATGACTTGCGGTGGTAGCTATCCAGATTACCTCTCCATGGACCCAATCCAAAGCTCATTACTGGCAACAGGCTTTTGAAACAGCCTGGTTACATTTTTTTTTCCACAATGGAAAAACTCTATATTTAATTGATAGACTGGAAAGAATCTTCAACTCTTTGAAGTCTGAGATTAACAAGAGAAAAGGACATAATGTTTGCCTTTGGCTTGGCAAGCAATACCTCGGGGGGAAAAAAACCTCTGTGATCTAGAAATGATGCAATTTATACAGTGCTCAGTATGGTGCAAGTACATCAGAAGATACCTTTACAATTAAAGGCCTGGAGATAGCAAAATTACCAGTTGCTCCCTTTTAGCAACACATTTTAGTTAGACTTTACTAACAAATCTTTTAAAGAGAAGCATAAATGGTGTTCCAAAAAAAAACCCATTTTAATTAAAACAATTTAATCTGAATTTATTTTAGCATCATGCTTGCAATTGTGTTCAGACAGCATCAACAGAGTAATTTAATATCAAATAAAATATTAAAAATATTCTAATTTCATTTTTTTATTGTTTTAGGACAACATAATCTACTTAAAATAAACTCTTTGTTTTTCTTAACATGGAAGGTGGCCAAATTTGAAGGACCTAGGACTTTCAGTAGCATTTCAGGCCACAGCACAGTGGTGGAGTAAGCAGCTGATCCACATAAAAGCTGTTTTGCTTATTTAGTTTTCAGTGGGGTCAAGCCACTGAATTAGTTTGCAGTTTAAACAAATCATGTCAGTACAAAGCCAGGACAGTGTGGGCCAGGAAGAATGTATGAGAAAGTTGGGACTATTGGAGTCTTATATTGATGAAACTGAAGATGGAATTTCACTATTAAATGCACAAGTAATATTAAACATAGAGAAGTTATTTCAATTGACACAAAATAATGACTCCAAAGCCAGAGCATGTCTAAATAAAAATAATATAGAAACCCACATATCAGAAATTCAGGAAGTTATCTCCTTCAGGAGGTTGTCTTTCCCAGACAGCATAGTCTACGATCAGTATTGTCATGCAGTGGAGGAAGTAACTGTGCTCCATCATCCCCAGAAATCTCCATGTGTATTAGGAAATGCTACCCCCTATCGTCTGACTAGTCTGAACAGCTAACATCTCCTTAAAACGATCATTTTCAGGGGTTAACTCTGCTTTTTTTGGAAATCACTATACAAATCATGAACCTTCTTTTTACTCATCAACTCAGTCCTTCGCTACAGCACTGTGACCCTGGCTTTCTCTCTTACTGCTTCTTCCAACAAGAAAGCAAGCCAGAGCCTGAAAAATAATTATTACTTCAAATAACTGACTTTTTTAAAGTTCTGCATAAAAGTTTGAATTATTTTTTGTCCATTTTCTGTAAGTACTACTTCAAATCCTTACACATTCTTTTATCTGTTGTCTTTCCACTCCCATCCCTTTCCAAACTCTGAAAACTAAACTCTTCTAAAAGCCCTTATTTCAAAGATTTTATATTTAAATGCCTTTTCTAAAAAGCTGAAGCAGCAGGATCTGAAGACATAAGAATGCTATTGCAAAATAAATTAGACTATGATCTTTGAATTCAACTATATTATGAAAAATTTCTTAAAGAGCACAAAAGGTGTGTCCTTTTCCCATAAACAAGGAAAAAGAAAAAAGAGGGGAACAATATTCTTTTTGCCAGAGTCCCTGATTAAGAAAAGCTGCAAAACTCACTTGAAGAGTATTTAGACCATGCCAGTAGGATATTAGATTTAAAAGGAAAATTATTTTTTCCGCTAATTCTACACTTAAACTGAGAAGTTCTACTTGGCTTACAGCATATAGAATGAAAGAAACACAAGGAGGAAGAGAAAGATTGCCAAGACAAAGCACAAAGTATAATACAGTCTGGGGAGCAAGTGGTAGGGAACACCAAGTGGAAAACACAAGTTTTAAGACCCTTGAATCCTTAATTAATTTGGAATTGGAGTTGATGTTGACTCTGATCTTCTTTGAAAAGAAACTGAAATTTGAATTCCTCTAGAACCTTTTTGCCTTCTAACCTCAGTTCCCAGCTCTTTTGGGTAGAAAACGAGAACTGAGTAGATTTTAGAAAACAAGCACCAACCATTTAAGGGTGATTTTGATTAAATACAATACTGATGTGTCAACTTGAGGATGTCCACACTGCAACTTTTATGTATCACTACCTTTCAACAAACAGTGTGACAGGTCTTTTAAAATCAGTGCTTAAGGATTAAAGTATTGCAGCATATTATTGCTACTATTTAAGTTTCCCTCAAGCCAGCAGTGCAGCTAAAGCATATCATAAGGCCCTTCTGACCTTGGTCTGAACACAAGACATTGATGATGTGATATAATGACAAAGTTTTTTTACTGACACCATAATGTAAAGCATGAAATACAGGCTGTCAGAAATACAATCAACACGATATTCCATCCCTGCCCTCCAGACGATTTCCAAGGCAGGGAGAGTAAACAGCCTTCTCCCAGCTTTCTTAGTTTCCACAGCTGAGAGTGTAGGATGTTTACAATACCTGTCACTCAGAGCTCCCAAGAACAGACCAAATGTCAGCAGACCTAGTACTGACTTCATCACTGACTTCTGGAAACGTGCAGGTGTCAAGTAATGGGAGGAAAAAATCCATACCCATGACTATATGAATCCAAATCAGTGTTAAGCCCTTTGTGAACAAGTTGGAGGTTCTAAGAAAGAAGTTCAAAATCAGGCTGAGCTCCAGCATCTTCAGAGGACAGTCAGTGTTACTGCCACCATGGCACAGCGAGGCTTACTGCCGGTTCACTCCAAAGCACTCTTGCATGTCCTGAAGTTGTGCCTGCAGAAAACAGAGAATTCACCATTTTAATGAGTGCACATAGCAGAAATATGGTCTTTCCATTCTACAAGTAAGAGCTATCATGTAATTTCCAAAGGACTGGAAGCTTTCAACACAATTTAAAAGCGATGTTTAGAGTGCTGGCCCACAGAATGCCTACACTATCTAGCTTATTTTTAATTAACAGAGGAATGATGGTTCGGGGACACCTTTGAATACTGTGAGGAAAAGAATACTTTTAAAGATACAGCTTAGTAAATGGAAGAGTTTGGTTAAATAACAACATGTGGCTGTCTAGGTACATTTGAGATTGTACTTTCCTCTCAGAAACATTTTAAGTATTCAGTTTCCTTGAAGGCATCACCTCTAAGAGGAAAAAAACCCCCAAACAAAATAAAATGTAAAAAAACCGATAATCCAATCAGAAAAAAGAAAAAAAATTCTCATGTAGAACAAAAGTCAAAATCCTCAGAAGAGAAAAAAATTCCACTTAAACAGGTTTTAGTACCACATAAGAAAAACTCTGGGACAAGATTATTAATAGCGTCTACTCTAAAAAACAATGCAAGTGCAAAAAAACATGTTAAAGTGACCAGGGACCTGAACTGTGTTACAGAATCACAGCAAAGTACTTTTTAAAAAGTTAATCTGCTACTGGAAAGGTAGAGGAGCTTTAGCTGAGAACATAACCCACAGAAGGGTTGCCCCGATACTAGTACTCATCATCATATGAACACCATTTATAGCACAGTATATTGGCCAGCTTTCTGAGGAAACAGCTGTTCCGTGGGCATGAAGTATGTTTCATTTGGACCAAAGTAACTATATAGTTTCCTCCTCTACCATTACCAACATATCATTGCAGTACTTCTAAAGATCAGGATAGATATCTAAAAGCCAGTGCCTGGAGGGAATCCCTTTGGTCAAGAAACAGAACAGCAGCAGGAGGGGAAAGAAGGGGACTCATAATTGTCCATTGCTTGACCATTCATAAGAAGGCCTAAAGATTTGCAAGAGGCTCAAAAGCTGAAATAGATCTGAAGGCATAGATCATCTTTACCTTCTAGTCTGCTATATAAGAATACAGACTGCAAGGGCAAAGGCGGCAGAACTGTAAGAATTAAAAGTTTTCTTTCTCAAGCTGTCTGTCCTCAATAAATCATCTCTCTGGTCAGCAGTTAAACAACCTATGCTAGTTCCGCACTAAGAAGATGCATTTCTCCTAAAACATTCCACCAATTTTACATGTCAGTGGGGTCCGTGGGTTGGATCTCTCTCTAGGGCATACAATAGAAAAGGAAAATCCCTGTCTTCAATCAAGATTGCCAGGTAGCCCTGCAAGAAACAGCCTGGCATTGGCTCAACAATGAATCCAGCAGTAGAAACAAAAGCATAAAGTGCAGAAATAAAATCACGGAGCTGCTCTCAGAACAAGGAAAAGGAGTAAACCTCAGAATAATCCAGTGTGAACACCTCAGTAGGTAATCTAGTCCCAGGTATTCCTGGAGGCATAGCCAGTTTTGAAATCCCGCATGAACTGCTGCTAGAGACCTTACATTTCTCATTCAAGGTTTTCCAGATTAAGTATGATTTGCAGAAGGCACTTCAGCCCTTTACAAGAGAAAGTTGAAAAATAATTTTGTGGTAGTCTCTGATGGAATTCACCACAATGCACTCAATCTTTAGATGACAAGTGTCTGATATTTCTATTGCTAACAGATCCTATTTTGATCCTGTAAGAGCTATGATGATTTTTTTATATTTAAAACATCAATCATGATATCATCTTGAAGTGCATCTTTTATAACCATTAGTTAGAACTGCTATTTACAATTACTTTTTCAGTACAATTCAAAGTTCAGGGCTTAAAATCAGACAGCTGACTTAGAAAATATTAACTTGCTTTAGAGTCTAACAATAGAACAATTCTTCCAAGTTTAATACATGGAAACAAAAAAATGACCCCCCTCCCAATAATCCAGTATGTCCCCAAGATAAAAACCCCCCCACAACTATGTAAATTCAGAAAGCATTGATACTGTATTTGCTAAAAAGTAAGTAGAAGGAAAACAAACACCCAAACTGTCTATAGCAGGAAAAAATTCTGCTTTCAAAATAAACCTATGAACTACTGGAGCTGTGGGCCTCATATCTAAGAAAATTTCTGAGAGCCAGTAACAGGCAACACACTGACAGCACACAGAGGAAGAAAACTTGTCAAGGCAAACGATGCAGTGACACGGAAATACTTAAACACATGAAGCTTTTCAAAAAGAAACTGTAATTTCAGAACAGGAAAGTCAGAATAAAAACTAAGCAACATATTATGGTCTCACAGAATCCCAAACACTTTTGAGACTTACTATATATTCTTCAGCTTTAGCATTTAAATGAATGACACAAGTGACTTAGGACTTCAAAAGTCAGTTTTGCATATGTATTTCAGATGTGCTTCTGAAAGGTGCACCAGATAACTTCCAACAATTTAAGGATATCTTCTGGCAAGAACTTCATTTATACTCAACACAGTAACTCCTATTCTAAAGGGCCTACAGTCAAAACAAATGACAGAAGAACATGACAGCAGTTAAAGGACAACTTTAAGCAGAGGTCCACTGTATTTCTCCTGCTTCTCTGCTGACTGCCTTTGACTTCCAAATTGTTTCAGGTGCCTATTCCCTTTTAACTAACATGGATGTAGTCAAAGATGCATTTAAGGTGACGTACTTGGGGAGGATAAGAAGCTACATACATCATATCCCCTTGCCAAAAGAGATGCCTACCACTTGCTAGGCACAGTTCCTCATCTATGCCTAGGTACTCAGAGCATCCTGCTTGCCCCAGCTTTCATTGCAAAGCATGTCCTTCTGTAGCTGTCTAAGAAATACAGCTGGTGATTTGCCAGCAAGCCCGGCACAAAGCTAGGCTAAAACCCTTCCCCTGAAGGATCTATGGGAAGGCACAACCTGCACAGATAGCCATGCAAGTGATCGTGGTCTCAGCAAAGTTATCACAAAAGTAAGGATTAACTACTGCAAAAAAAGCTTTCTCCCTCAGATCTCCAAGAGGCAAGGTGTTAGTGACATAATTATTTACCTGGTCCTAAAACCTGCTCTCCCTCCCTCGGCTTCACTCTCCTACACTTGAGGGATATGACTGTAAAATGCAGTACAAAGAGTTACGTAAGAAGCAGCTGCTAAAAGAACACAGTGCAACAACAAATTAACAACCCAAAACAAAAGCACTGCCCTGCCATCACCTGGAAAGAAGAGACAGTGAGTTGTCCAGTAAATGCCACACTATAAAGAAACTATAGTCATTAATTTGCTTTCATTTTACAACTAAGCACAAAAGGGAAGGACTGAAAAGAAAATGTATTCTCTTCCCTTTGTAGCAAGTTAGATGTTTAATTTCTGGTAATGACAATAAGTTGGGTGCCAACGCACAAATTACTCACTACTCACTTGAGGGAATACTTGTTACAGCCAGAACCACTCAATTATATCACCCAACTGCAGAGGACCATAAGGTGAAGAAAAATTACCCTGTTTGCAAACAGGGAGAAAATTATATATAGTGTAAGGTCTAACTCCCTTACAGCCTCGTAAGATGAGCTGACATTATGCTACCTTCTGTGTACTCATGGCCCTGTAATAAAGCTAATCTTTCTGCTCTGCATCAAGCACACCATTAAAATGGGGGCAAATATCACTGAACATTATAAATATAATGCCATTAGCAAAACTAATGACGCACTATTTATATAGGAAGGCCTCTTACATTGCCTTCTACAAAAATTCAAAACTGTCCCCAAAACCTTCCTCAAAATCTATAATGCTCACAGGGAAGGATAATGTGCCTTCATAGAGGCTTACCTGATCCACCTGCAGTGACCCACTTGAGGGGCAAAATACGTGTGCTGAATCCCCCTTTCTAAATGCAGAACGCTTAAAAAGGAGCAGGCTCATGAAAGACTGCAAGCTATTTAAAACTCTTCCTTCTTTGCCTCGTGGAATCCTGGACACTGTGTGGTCTTTACATTTGGAGATATTCCCAACTTACCTCCTTCACTGATCAGCCACTTCTCAAGAAGTAGCTAGTGTACAGTGTAACAGCCACGTCAGTTCGAAGTAAGAATTGAGACTTGGACTCGGGAAAGAACAGGCACACCATCAGGCATCCTCAGAACTTAGCTAGAGTTTGGTGGATCTCCCTTCCTATGTCTCTGTCTCTGTGTGGTAACCATGAAAACCACAAACCTCTCACTACTGCTGTTCTCCTACATGAAGAACAATTTCTCTCAAAATTGCCAAGTCTTCTTTCTCACCTGCCTGCCTCTGGAAGGCCACACAATTTCAGTGAACACCTTGTGATCCTGGTAACAATGATTTGCTATCAACTTTCTCAAAAAAATCCTGGCATGTTTCTGAGATGATTTCAAGCCCATGACAATGAATTCTGTTTTTTCCTGTCTTAAACATTCTGTGTTCCACTTTAGAAACATTTATTTATATATATGGGTATGAAAGAGGAACTCCGGGGTCTCTGTCTGATGGGAAAGACCTAAAAATGGAGGTGGATCTCAGGGCTCTCCTTTAGCTCCCCTTTCAGCTTCAAAGAAAGAAAACTATCCCATTCATTTTCTTCATGTATCCCATTCATTTTCTTCATAAGCCTTGCAACAATTTGAAGGGAAAAAAAAAAAATAGTAATGTTTCCTTTTCCATGCAACTGCTATAAGACACACAAAATAAAAAACAATCTGAAAACAAAGTCAATAAATTTTTTAACTAGGTAGAAGAAAGATTAGTTTCAACAATTTTAAGCTTTTTGCCTCTGAGAGTCAGACGCCAGACAGTGGGAAAAGAACAGCCACCACACACAAGCCACAAAATAAGGTGGAACAGCCCAAAATACATACGCAGGCATATTCTAGACAGGGAATTAATTGGCCCCACCTTTGAATGAAAAACATTTCAAATATTATATAAATATATAAACTGCCACCAGATGTCAGTACAGCCTAGAGAATTGCTAGTACAACCCCCTACTCCAGGCAGATATGGGTATTTATTTAACATTCCCCCCAACTGTCCAGGTACACAAATCCAGCCCTTCCACAAGTCCTGAATGGAAAAAAAATCACACAATAGATCTCATTTGCATGTTATGAACAAAACAAACAAACGAACAAAACTCAAGTAAGCTGTAAGAGTAGGCCTAAACTTCTACTGCCTCAGGACAACAAGAACCAGCCTGATACTAAATAATCTGTAATTAAGGTTCAATGCCCTCCCCTCTCATGTTCATCAGATTCTCTAGCAGTGGCATAAGTCTTGGCCCCACACATTCACATTCCCCCTGTCCCTAAACAGCTTTAGTCTCCTTAGATTATGCTGCAAAGTGACAGGGAACATTTAGCAATGAAGTTGCTAAGCTAAATAAAGCTTTTCTGCAAGACAAGCATTACCATGTCTGTCCTTGTGCTACAGCACAGGCTCCCTCCACCTTCTCCCCATCTCTGATTTTTTACAAGAGTTGCAAAGGAAAGTGTTTCCGGAGCATCCCCGGCTGAGGTGATTTTGCTTTGAAACTTTTAACAGCAGACTTTATCTAACTTCTTCACGCAAATAAATAAATAAATCTATGATTTCTTGATGGTAGAAATTAGTTTCAGCAAGACATGTGGCATATAAACATCTGTTCTGCTCCATGTCCAAATTCAGTTACAAACTTGGCTACTAAAGCTATTAACTAGAGAGGTTTCACAGGCTACTTAAGGAGCAGGCCTTACTTCAGACCATTAGTGCACAGGTTAGAAAACAATCAAAAAAGGAAAGAAACCACTCTCTCACTCCAAACATAATCTATATTATTTTGTCTCAGCAAGAATTTTCAGCTTTGCTAGTTTACAGATTGAGCTTCTTGTCCTACCACAATCAACAAGTCTTACTTTGAAGCAAAAATATGTATTAAGAGAACACCAGAAACTGTAGAAACCAAGAAGAGAATTGTCAAATGATTAAGAAACCTAACTTAAAATTTTTGCTTGGCATGGAACTACTCAGTGTTAGTGACATCGTGATTTCCATTTTGTGAGAAATATTCAGGTAAGTAGAGCAACGTACATTGACCTGTAGAAATTTACATCAGGAAAACTTGTTTGCATAAGGGTAATGTAACAAATGTTTATAATTTTAATACTGGCTTATTGCACGGTCTTACAAAATCTCTTTTATTTTCTTACTAAATGCAATCAGTTCAGTGCATGTATATTCTTAAGTCCAATGCAAAAAACTTTAAAAGATCTGTAATTAAAAGAAACTTGGTGAGTTAAAAACCATGAATAAAAACTTAACTTTTTAGGACAATGGTTTGGAAAAGAACTTACTGAAATATCTGTCTTGCCTTATAGGGCCATTTCAGCACAGCTCTGAGGTTTTAGCTACAGTTTTAGCCCTACCACAGTCTTGGATTTCCTTTGCATAGTTTCGTATCTCAGGTTGAATAAAATTGAGAGAGCAACAGAAATACGGATACAGAGATTTTTTCTGAGCATTTATGTTTTCTTAATATAGATAGCTTGATAACTTGGGATATTAATATGAAAAACAGAAATAAAAAGCAGAGAGGCAGCATCCTGAAAGATATAATTTTGAAGGGGAGATGAAGTATAAACCGCCTGTAAATCTGTAAGTTGAGCAGCAGCAAATGCAAAAAAAAATGTGAAGTAAATCACTTCACAGGAAACCCTCAAACCACTTAAAGTAGAGAACCTCTTAATTTCATACCTAAACTAAGCCTTGGAACCTCCCTTCAATTCAGGTGAGCTTTGTAGTCTCAGAAGTTTCTCCTGGAGGAGTCTAATCACTGACTCAAGAGGAAAGGCAAGGTTTGTTGCAAACCCGACTAAGTGCTTAATTAAACAGAAAAACTACAAGCATGTTTCACCTTGCTTTCGAGTTTCATTAGGAAACCTTTCACAATTCCTATTTTGTTCCATACAACTGCACGCCTTTGTCAGGTTAAAACAAGAGGTAATTTATGTGCACTCTCTAAATTGGAATTTTTAATTCCGGAGTCTTGGCTCTAATTGTAACGAGGACCCTTGAGGCTCATGGTTTCTCTCTGTTAACTTCCCTCCCTCAAATTCCCTACACGTAAACACTTGTTTCTACAACAGCTGTTCTGCAAGTCGCTTCCCCCCCCCATTCATTTTTGCACATTTAAAACATGCAAAAACCAAACCCAAGTGTCTCAGTTTTACATGTGCCAGTTGCCCAGACTGAGTTCGCTATGCCCAGATGATAAGTACTATTCCAGTTACTCTCTATTCAGGAAATCTCAAGAACATTACCAGCATCAAGAGTACATGACTCAACAGTCAGCTTACACACTATGCCAGAATAATAGAATAGCTGGCTCCTTTCACCTGAAAAATGTAACTCCTTCAAAATCAAAGTTTTAAGAGCACTAAGAAAAATTTCAGCTTCTGCAGAAGAAAAACTGCAAAGATGCACTTAAAGGTTACTGAAAGTTCACATCAGCAGCAAAACTTGAGTGGAAAGAAGCTTACAGTCAGTTACTATTTAGCAGAACCTAATTTCCTAAAATCTTTTAAAGTTCACCCTTGAGTGTCAAAGGGGTTTTTGGATTCTTGTCTACATTACCTACACCATGTGCAGCTAGCTTCTAGCATTTCCCCTACACCGACCAAGCAGTTAGCTCTGCTGTTGAATGCACTATGGCAAATGGCATTCAAGCTGTGAGACTTTGACAGAGGCTGGCATTTCAATAGTTACGTGGCAGTATTAGCATGACCGTGCGGATCGAGAATGGTGGACACATTATTTTCCTCAATGAAAAAAGTTCTAGTTAAAGATGCTTTTAAAAAAGGGAAATTGCCAGCCTGAAATGCTGTCATTTCTACATGGACAAGTAGGAATGATGTTTGGCACTTTGCTTGAAATACTTGTACATTCAATTTTTCTTGCCGATGTTGGCTTAAGAGTTCTATTATATTCACAAGTAAGAATTGAGCAATGCAAGAAGCATTTCCTATTGCTAGTGTCTTATGGTTACTGTAACCATGTTAAAATAGTTTCATTGGTTAATTTGTTTTTAATTATATCCCTTTTTCAGGGACTTACAAGTAAGTTTAATGGCAAAGTATGCATTATTAGAGAATTCTCATCCTTTAATTATTTTGCCTCTCTTAGATGACTCAATTCTTCAAATACCCAGACTTCCATTTCATCTCTAAGCACAGCAGTTGCCTTAAGTTTCACTTTCCTATTTCCATCCTAGATCTTCTTCAGGTTAACTTAGCAAACAGTGTTCTTGCCAAAGTCCAAAGATATTTGCACTATTGCAACCCTGTTTATTTTGAGTTGCCAATCTTTTCTGTGACAGTCCAGAACCAGCTCTTCTATTCTGCTACCCGCCCTCCTTCTTTCCTTATCAGAAGATAATCCATTTGTTTTTAGAGTGGAGATCTTTAAAAGCTCTTCTGCACATTCAATCTGGGTGGTTTACTTTGCATTTAAAAAAACCCTGTCCCCTTCATGAACATGGTCCAGAAAACTGCCTCCACTCTGTGTCCAATGGCACACATGGAATCTTTCTTCATCTCTCCATCACTTCAAGAAAAATATACCTGCTAACTCTAACACATCATTAATACTTGCAACTCCACAGACCTAGCCAAACACCCAGTTTTGCAGATTCTTTATGCATAAAATCTAAATTGAAGTCCTTTCAACTGATCCTTACATTTCCAGCCCATCCAGCAACTCCTCGTCTTCCATGTTTACTTTTATACGACATTCTCCAGTGAAGGAAAGGCAAAAATCTTGCTGTGACTGGAACAGATTCAGAAAACTACTGCCAGAAAGAATACTCTAAGAAGTCGTTATATCCTCTTAGGGCCACCTGTCCCATCTCAGCTGAATCAAACAGCAGCTATTGTCATGGTCTAGGCCTATCAAGATCTGTAACCTTCCCTGCCCTTAGTAAGTCTTCCCCTCTACCTCCAGTATCACACACGGACAGACTTGGCACTCCACATTACAGTTTCTATTACGGCTCATTCGTGCTTTCTTCTTCATTGTGTCTCAACAGAAATGCAATTTCCACCCTCAGAGTCCTCCTTTTCACACTGTCTACACGTACCAATCCCACCAGTGCTGCCTCGCCCCATGCTCCACCCATTCATGGGTAGGTTCGTGCACCCACTGCAATCCAGAACTGTGCCGGAGACTTCACAGAAATCACGGTGCTCAGCACCACCACATGCTGCAGTCACACTGAACATCTGACTGACAACTTATGAAGCCATTTAACTAATTTTCACCTAAGGCTGACTAATTAGCAACATCAAAGAAAAATCTGAGAGAAAAGAATAGGCATTACTTGAAGCAGCAATGCTGAAACTGAAAAAACTCAGTTTTTTTCAGCAATGAAATCACCACTTAACCATGAAAGACAGTAAAAAAACCCTCACCTGAACATACTTTCTTTTCTCCTAAATAGGCAGTAAAACTTAAAACTTCATTTGTAGTATTTCAGTGAGGCTCATCACTATGGTATGTGAGCAACCCAAGAAGATCAAGTTGCTCATCTGTATTAAACAACAGTTGCTGCAGGTTGAAAACAAGCAGGGCTTCAGTTGTACAGAAACTCAGCTGAGGTTTCTGTTTGGCAAAGATGATGTATTTGAAACAAGGCATGGACCCAGATTCCATTTGATATGGTTCTTCCTGATGCATAGATTTCAGGTAAATTCAATAGCTCCTCTCCTTCCCCTCCATGGAACAACAAACTTTTCCCTCTGTGTGCTAACAGGATTAAGTGTCGCATTTAAATTTCATCAAACTCCACTTTGTTCTCTAACCCCTTCTCTGAATTAGCAGACTGCTGCTGAAGCAGGCCCAGCTTCTCCTACTCGTTAACATCACAGACACACTGTGGCAGGGATCCAAGCTCTGTTTTCCTGCAGAGGATATAGCTTCTGTGGAAGTGAACAATCTCCAGCGAAAGCTTAACACATCGTCCCATTTCCTCTGTTGGAAGGGAGTCTCCCAGCTCATGCTCTGAACAAACAGAGTCCTGGAGCCAGCCCATGGACAGTGTTTACAGAAACAGCAACGTCACCGATAGGACAGATTCAGATACTCTGGAACAAAAATAGTTTGAAAGAAAAGAGAAGCAGCAGTATTTTTTTTTCCCATAAAAAAGTAGTAAATTAAGCATTAGTCAAATGCTGAAACATCTTTTTAGCTATTTCATATGGAGGCTTCCTTAAAAACCACATCTATTTTACGGTGGTTAAAGTAAATCTTATGCTGAACAAAGGAACTGAGAGGTACCAATTTAGCAGCAGTTCTGTATTTCCATCCCCACCTCTCCTCTTGCTGCCTAACTTCCACATGTGCACACGAGGGGCCTAAGTCGTGCCAATACAAAATAAAGGAACACGTTTTTTCTTGTGGGATTTGTTTTAATTTTTTTTTAAATGCACTGAAAAACTTCAGACTACCCAAACTTGGTGAAAATATAAAGGCGGAGTACCTAAACTATTTACAAAGGTTCTGGACCATCTGTAATTCTTCATACATGGGTTTTGACAACCTTATTTAATTAGTATCAACCTTTCACCACTTAGCATGCTGCTAAGTATTAGTCTATTTTTATTTTATTTATTTTAAGGAAGTGGAACAATACAGTGATCATCAAAAATAGTACATCAAAATAGTACATGCTGTACCCTGTACTTAAACAAATAAATACAGAAAACTATAATCCAAGGGTAGGATATATAAATATAAACTCTAATTTTCACAAAGTTCATGAGAATTATAACTTTTGGAAAACCCAGTCCATCTGGTAATTGAAGTGGTTTCAATCTCACAGTTACTAACACAGGAATGGAGTAAAAAGCTGCTCTCAGCATGCATTTTGCCAACGAATCAAACTTGTAACATCATATGGTCAATGTATAATACAAGGCAAACAGGCACAAGAGAAAAACGCACCACATTTTTTCTTGTTTCTACCTCACTTCCAGTCCTACAACCTGCCTGGTGACTATGAGAGACACAGCTGGTATGAAGCAAGAGGCAAAGAAGTGTCAGAGAAAATGTGAAAATCCAGGCTCCGTCCAAGAAGCAGGAAGGAAGAAACTCGAGGGTCAGCAGCAGAAGATAAGGGCAGAGACATGCTCCAGCCCAAGAATTTTTGTAAGTAAATGGCTTGGCAACAGAAATAATATCTTGAAAAGTTTCTGTGCCCAATGCCTCCCACATTGAAGCTGCTAAATCTTATCCTGTTCCTCTCTTCAGGGCTGCGAATCGTGCTAACATGGAATGGTGCTGCTACTCACGTCCAGAGCTTCTCTCTGTACAAAAATGAGCAGGCTACTTCTCAAAAACCTAATTTGCAAGAAACCTCTTCTAGACCCAACCAAACAGTGGACAGAGGCTTCATTTTCTCTTGCAAGTCTTAAACCACCAGGAAATCTTAACTGCCGCATAGGAAAATAATAAGGTAAAATAAAATTGAAATAAATAAATAAATAAAGCAACTGCATACAGTTCTGTCTGTGCCCTTTCTGGATAAAGATGAGGGCAGGCAGCTAGCTACTTCAGACAGACCCCATATTAACTTCCTGACCAAGCTAAGTGAAAGCCTGCCAAGTATTAAAAGGGAGAAGAAAGGGATGTAAGCAGCTTGGATACTTCCTTTCTAGAGATATTTTTTACCAGCGCTGCAATTCTACGGGTCTTACTGAGGGAACTGATGTGTTAGGCAGAGTTCAGCAACATCCTGATTTTACCTTCAGTGCTGAACACAAACCCAGAGAGGGCTGATGGCAAGTGGCACACAGGCTGTTTGTTAGGAGGCCATGTAAAAGAGCAAGAACACCTTGTGATGGTGATTAAAAAGCCATGATGACTACTTTCCCTCCTAGCCTGACTTATGTTTCTAGCTAGACACACTCTAGTTTCTCTTCGAGGCTGCAGCAACTGACTTTTGCCTGCTCACAGCCCCAGCAGGCTGCACAAACTGCACTGAGGCTACCACAGGACAGTATGAGAAATGACTCTATCATCACCATTAGACACTTCAGCAGAGGCCAACACCCAAATTTTAGAAGCATAGTAATATATACACCCTCTTTATAACAAAAAGTCTGTCCTGATGCTGCTCATGCCAGTGCAAGGAAACTTTGTTCCCTAGAGCACAGCAAAGTGACACCTCCTGCCAACACAAGAGCAGTGCCAAGACATGCTAAAACAGGAACCAAAGAGGAAATCTGAAGTTAAGTTGGGTTCAGATTTTAATTTTTTAAACAAAAAAGTCCTTCATTCTGAACTGATAAATGTGGAAGTGAAGATTAAATTATGTTCAATTTTACATCATGTCTTCAAATTATTTGGAAAGGTAGAAAGTTGACACAAATCTTCTGCATTAGAATTTATTGCAACAACAGTAATTTCTTTGAGAACATCTGAAAGCACACACCTTATTTTCTAAAACGCAAGTATTTCACTCTGTGCTCAAAGTGTCTGGAGGCTTAAAATAAGAGCAGATATAAACCACAGTAAAAACCTGTAATATATACTAGTCTCCAAGCATTACTGCATTCAAGATACATTAGTTACTTTTTCAGTCAGCTCAAAGAAATGTTTGTCCCACCAGCTGATATTTCACTCCTAAGAGGAGAAAACTGGTTCCACAAATCCATTCCAGCAAATTAAAGAGTATTAGCAACATAAGCCAAAATGCAATCAAATCAGTGATGATTTATTGCTCATAATGAAAACTAGAGGATTTATATCTTCAGATGTTCTTTTCAGTATAAAGCTGATATTCTGCAAGATATTCCGTGAGAGAGTTCAAGAAATTCAGTGCAAACTATTTCTCAATATATGATGTATGTCACAACTCTGATTTTAGTTCATGATGCAATTTTAGCACATCCTGTTTCTATTCATATACTTCACACAACATAACAGATTTGCTGCAACCACAGAAACATCTTTGAAAAGTTAAAAATTACTTCTAAGGCAAAAGTGCTTTATCTATACACATTCTGTTAGGAGCTGCTGAATCTCTAGGAAAAAGATACCTCACCAGTATCCAAAACAGACAGCAGACACTCTACAGACGCAATTAGGAGCATTTTCTTGTTCTGTAGCTCTCATGGAGGAGAATGCATTTGACACTACCTTTAAGTCAATACACCCAGCAAGCATAGTCTGACATCAGTTCAGAAAACTTCTTTGCAAGAGAAGCATCAACAATGATATGACCAAGTCTAATCACCCGTGTCCCATGACATCAGAGAGTAAGTGCCAGAAGTCTGAAGGACTTAAAGCACCAATACCCTTTCTAGAAATACTTGAAATCTGTTTTAGCTATGAGTAAATGAGTACACTTACATAGTCAAGAGGAGCTGTAGACAATAAGCACTTGTGAACACAAGGCAAACTGTGTGCATCTCAAGGAGAGTACCCAAGTAGGGATATCTAAGGTTCAGCCCTGCTGTGCAAGCACCTTCACAAACATCGATCATCCATTTGGCAGTGGAGAAAACTGAGATATATAACCACAGAAAAGTGGTAGACAGGCTTAGACCTGGGTCCAGCTGACACTAGTGCAAGGCAGATGATTTCCATACCTTTATTTCATGCTTGCAGCTTTTCGCCTGTGTCCTAAGAGAAGCACTTACACCTTCTTCCCCTCAATGTATGTCCACTTGGCAGTATAAGTGATACTTACATTAGCGATACTGACAGAAGATTTGAAACATTCCAAAATAACACTGTTCTCATAAGCAGCAACTGTAAAATGCCTGAGGCAAAAATGTGTCAGGTTCCAAATTTTAATTATTCAAACCCTGTACAGAAACACTCATGTTCTCCTTTTCCTAAAGCTACCACTCTAATTTCATTTTTACTAGCATGAAAAACCTGCAGATCTTCCTCATCAGGAGGAGAATGCACAGATTAAGAAACTTGCATGCTTTTTCAGTATGGGTTTGCATCTCCTTTACAATCGGATTTTCAGCTCAGCACACTGACATGGAAGGAAATGTAAGAGAAAAAAAAAAGATCTTTTAACAAAGGTGGTATCTGCAGTCGGTTCCTCCCAGGAATGAAACACTCAACTTTCCAGGACAGTGCCAGATATATTTGTATAAAATATCTTCGTGATAGAAATGAACAAAAGAACAACAAGACTTCTTTCCAGATTTCCTCATACAAGACATGAAATCCTTCTGTGTAGATAGTTGCTATGGTGCAGACTTAAGGGGAAAAAGAGGGGAGATCAGACTTCTTGTTTACAGGTTTCCAATATGCTCCACTTGATCCATCTTGAAATTGAAACCCTTTGGCTTCCTGTCTTTAGGCTGTCAGATGGTAGAGAACAAACACAGTGTTAGCAACTTTACAAAGCTCCCACATGTTCTGCACAGAGCTAGAGAAAAACATCCACGTGGATTAGGGAACCGTCAGGAGGGACAATATCATTTCCAAGAGAATAAAAGCCATACTAAATCCTGAAAGACTTATTCAAGGGAAAAAAGACTTACTCTGGGAATTATCTCTGAACATTGTCAACACTTCACCACAACGTAACACTGCATTACATTAAAAAATGCACCATTTTGACATTCTCAGGCAAAATCCTGATTCTTCTGAGAACTTCTTACAGAGGTTTTATCCCAACAGGTATGCCTGTCTATCTGCATATTCAAGAAGAGTAAGACAAAGACATTTAGGGTAGGATTCAATTCTCACTAAGACACCTAAACCATGCAGTCCTCTACAGTCAAAAAGCCTACAGAGATTCAGCTTACTCTACAGCAGACATTTGGGGTCTAATTCAGGTACCTAGACAGAGGTAACTGCTGTCAGTTTAGATGTCCTGGCAGTTTCACCTCAGTTCCAGCTGCCTCTCCTGTAAACCTTGTATCCATCAGCATTATGCAATTTTTTACCAATGCTTTAGAGATCCTAGCTGGCACTTAGTTCAGGCAGGTGACCAGAGGGCTACTATCCAGGCCCCACTGACTACCAGGGACATTTTCACCAGCTATGAAGACAGATAGCACAGAAACTTGGTGCAAAAGTATAAAACTTAAATGTTCTTCATCAATCATGAACAGAATGCATTCTTTATTCTTTTGACAATCGATAAGAATATAGCTATCACTTGCTGAATACACAGGCTGTTCTTTATTGTGGTTTTTGGGGCTACGCAAGAGATTCAGTCTTTGCAGTTACTTCTTTAGGGTCCCATGTTTTAAGGAAGCTGCCAAATGTAATTTCTTCCCTAGATTCCTTACTCACTTGCCAGAGGCTTAGACCACAACCTTTCTGCCAAAACCTTCTATATAACCTGTCTGCATGAACTGCCTTAACCAACTTTTCTTCAGTATAGTGTATAAAACCCACTCATACAGAAGAGGTTAGTTCTCCCATTCAGGCAGTGACCAGTCTGGTTCTGTCATATATTGTACTTCCACTAAACATCCAAGGTGAAGTAGAAGCAACCACCTGATCCAGGATAATTCCAAGGTTTAGGAACCAAATGATGCAGTCTTTCTAAAAAAAGTACCAAATTCCCTGCATGGACAGAGATGCCTTTAAAGACCTCCAGAGGGAGATCCTCTCTAATTTTTGGCATTTAAATTGCTTTAAACATCCATCTTAGGCATCATCAGTGGCCACACCAGCATCTTGCTACAGCCTGAATATTCAGCTCGGTCAGGTGAGGAATTCAAAACACAAAAATAAATAGAAAAGGAAACAAGGCCTGTGACAACTTTCAAATTTTATGGTAGTTTTCTTGCTCTCTTTAGACTGCCATTTTTTCACCCCCCTGCCCTCAGTGCTTCTGTTTGCCACAATCTATTTCTCTTTCTTTACCTGCTCACTGTTTGCACAAAGTGTAAAAATACTATTTTCCATATTGCCACATATCCCTGGAAAATTTAACTGATGTCCCAAACCATTTACTGCCCATTGTCAGCAAAGAGCCTAAACTGAAACAGTAGCATCTAATATGTATTTGTGCTACTACCAGCACCACTAGAAATTTAAGGAAGAAAAAAATAATACACTGGAGAGTACTGGCCTAGACTTCTTTCCATTATTTTTTGGTTCTTCCATCTTCTGGGATTTGTTTCCATGGGAAGATATTAATCTCCCGGCTGTTAACCCAGAAGCCCTCCTGACTGTGTTCTGCTGACAGAAATCAGACCTTCACTAAAGCCAGACTGGGACAGAACAACTACTAAGTTTTAAACACTGGAGAAGGTATTGCCCCTTCATGTTTACAGGCACACTATCCCATTTATTTAACAAGCATAAGAATGATTCTGCTAATGCAGCTATAATCCATTTCTCACAGCTTAGAGATAAGGGATACTGTGCAAGAAAGGCATCCAGTGCTTCTATAGCTATACTCCTTACACACAATCCACCCAATAGTAAGAATATTTAAGAGAGTCACATAGTTCCCATGGAGAGAGAGCTGAGATCTTGTCAGATTTTATTCCAAATCTACTGAAAACAGAAGAGCTTTTGCCAAGTCAATTTTGGCAAGTGTTTCCAGCATTATCCTATCTTGCCAAACTGCATTTAGATTTTGCTGGACTTATTTACTTGTTCAGTATGCTCAGAGAAGTAGAACTATTTGTTGCTGTAGAGAATTTGGCTTACTTTGAAGACCTGGAACAACACTTAAAAGATGAATCAGAGACTGACTAACTTAGGAATTTGATCTGTTAACCTCAGCTCATAGCAATAGTGCATGCTAAGTGTTAGAAGTAATCCATAGTGCAGCTACTTCAGGTCTGAGACCAGCCACCTCTCTGAACTCTCAAATGACACTTCTAGCATGCTCTTTTTATATAGACAAGTTCTATCCCTCTCAAAAATACCATCCAACACAAGCTGTAAGATGACGCTGATGATCCTCTTTAGGGGTCAAAACAGCACAACTGCGTTTTATGAAAAAAAAAACCCCAAACATCAGCATTTTTTGCTGCCTGCATGGAGATGAACCCTCCGAAGGCTTGATTTTCAGAAGACATCAAGCATCCAGTCTCTCTCTCTGGAACACAAAGGTACAGCTCTTTAGGACAACCTAAGCTAAAGGCTGATCCCTCTCACACTGTTGTCCACACCCTCACTCCCCACAGAGCCGGTCAGGGCTCTGCTTTCACCCTGTCAGTGAGGCACGCAGGAATGCTTTTGATCAGACGCATCAGAGGTACACTGGTGACATATTCTGCCTGACAGAGTAATGCTCTACTGCTCAACACTAAAAATGGACTGAAAATACTTAAGTATTTCAAAAACATCTGCAGCACTTGCTTTCAAGCTTTTGGTACTGTTTCTCCCATGCTTGTCCATTCCACATTTTCAGCTTTACTAGCTTTCTTTTTCTCTTTTTTTTCTTTGCTGAGCCAGACATTCATCCTTCATGCCTCCCTCTATTCCTCCACCTCCTGACACTGCCCACTGCCTTGCAATAGACAGCAACCTTGCCTTCCCTTTTCCAACACAGAGGCTATGTACTAGGTTACAGCCACCACCCAACTATCCTCAAAGCACGTACTGCCTCGAAAAAAGTACAAAATACCACTTAGGTTTACATAGCGTCACTATTCTAACTCTTCATGTTATAAATTCAGCCTGGAGGATATGTAAATATACCCTACACTTCTGGTTTCTAAATGTGTACATGTATGTATTTCGGTTGCATTCAAGGTGAACAGTACCACCTTGCTTCCTGAGAGATACAAGCACACTACCATATGACCTGTTCCTGTCTTCACTGTACCTTTCTATCTGTCTAATCTTCACTATTTAATTCACTTGCAAGCTAACAGGAATACCTGAGGATTTCTCTAGAGAAAAAAAACAACTAAGAGAAAATAAAGAATCAAAGCCTACCACTCTCCATCCCAGGGAAATATACCATTCAGTGACTATTCTTCATTGATAGTTTTAAATCTGTTCACCAGATTATAATCCCTCAGATACATCATATCTAGACTTTTTACTATTTCAATTTTTTCTGTCAGGACGTTTGGGCTGCCAAATCCAATATTGCAGTATATATCATAAAGACTAGTGTTTGTATGAGGCTATCAATCTGCCTGACTTAACATGAAATAAAACAGAAACACAACGTAACAAGTGAGTTCCATTTCCTGGTAGGATCTACTCAATTTACCTACTTTGGTCCAAGTCCTATTTCAGTATTTCTGTCCAAAACCATGTCAAGTTGACAGTCTATGAGCAGTTGTAAACTCCATTCACCCAGTTAAGCCCTTGCACAATTTAGTTTCCATCTGTAATCTGGAGTACACTAATTTTAGATTAGCAATACACTGAGTTTTTTATATTACACCTCTCCAATTCCTTGATACAAGTTATTGGAATCTTCTAAGCTATGTCCTATTTTAATAGCTGTTGTTAAACATTCTCCTGACTTATTAAAGTTGAAAGAATGCCATCAACATTTGTACCTGACTACGCCCCAGCTTTTTAATCACAAGCCTGACAAGTCTATAGAATATTGTCTTTAGGCACTACTATATAATTTTGACTTCTACCTGATCATGAGCACCAACATTTAAATCCTTTTGTGTCTAATAAAAATCTTTCTTTCTTTCTCTGACTGTCCAGCTGTCCTCCCTCCATCCATGACATTTTCTTACTAATTTTATACATTGCTTCATTATCTGCTAATTTATATTCATGGAATAAAAGCTGACAGACATCTATTTAGGGATTTCTTGTGGCAGGAGGAAGGGAAAGAATATTTTAAAGCACCGTTTCCACCTCTATTCTCAGACATTTTATCTTTGCTATCTCCCTTGATTGTGGATTCTTCCACGACCAGCAAGATTTTTGTAAGCCATTCAAAAGTGCTACACTTTTTCAGTTTGTATTTCATCTCTCCCCTTGTGTTGTTCAAAAGCTTTCTACCTTTTGAATTTCCTCCTTTGAGGAAAAAATATTGAATCCATCTGACTACGAACGGACTTCTATGAGCAAAGATATGCACACCTGAGGTAGTTATCCTAGACTGCCTTTGAAGCTAAAGGAGAGAAATAAGCAGGGCAACTGGGGACAAGTCATCCCATTCCTAAATACATACCTAAAATAAAACATATAAAATTTTCATGTAAAAGGGCCTCTCCTTATTCATTAATGTAAGCCTAGAACAGTGCAGCTCAGACATATTTAACTACAGCACAGCTCTCGTAAGCTCAGTAATATGAATGCTTATCATAGGTATTTCCTACTAACTTTTACAAACAATTAGGATCCCCACAGAGTACTCAAAGGTAATGATAACCACACTAACCTGGTGTGCGGCAGAGAAATTACATTTCTAGTGGTTTTCCCCCTTAAGACATGACCATATTTATTTTCAGGATGTCAATAATTCCTATTAGTTTCTTTGTGAAGAACCTTACGTGTTCATAAAACAAGCACTTCTGAGGTACTTCACTGATTCACAAATACCTGTATTATTGACCCATCAAATGGCTGCTACCTTTGCTCAGAACTGTACATCTGCAGGGTCATAGCCCTGGGCCTCATCAAACAAGCTCTGCAGAATATATACAGCCATTTCAAATAAGTCTGACCTGTGTCTTTCAAGTATTTGTGAAGATGCTTCTGTACATGCAAGTTTCTCTAAGAAGAGCTGGAGAAGGTTTAGAAGACAGGTCATCATGCCAACCCTGCAGAGCCATGTGAGTGTTGCTTTATACGCTTTTCCCTCTGCTCCCAGTTGGGTCTTGCCCTTCCCCTGTAAATGTTGGACCTAAGCCAGTTTCCTTGCTTTCACTGCTTTCCATGCATTCCACAGAAGCTCCAGTTACTGGTTGGAGCGTCTTAAGGGACATCACTACTCAAACAAAAGACCAAAACCCCTCATAGCAGGTATGATTTCAAAGAGACAGCAAGTAAATGTGTCTCACATAGGCTTTCTGCCATTTCATCACTGTTTCGTTTAAGCTGTCAAAACCCCTCCTGTATGTTTTGAAAACATTGCAGGATGTTGATGAGGGACATTTGTAGTTAGAGAATTAATCACTGCTGTGAATCCCAGAATCACATCAGACGTCTAGAAAGGCTTTAAGGTTACATAGCTTTCAACAATCAAAATAGATGAACTTCACAAATCATACTAGCCTCCATAAATTAAATTGCTGAAACACTAATAAGATCCTTGTTCTAAAGGAACAGCAGCATTTGTACCTAATGCAGGTAAACTAAGTATTCAGCTGCTTCATGTTTTTAAACTACTAATTTCTGAGCAAGAGCTTCAGATGAGCACATATTCCACTGAATAATGTCATCAACTACAGGCAGAATGCTAGCAACTAATTGTATTAAGAAATTCTAGAACACAAGGCTGGTTTAATCTGCACAGCATGCACATTTAGGCAATGGGTAGAAAAAAACCCAAGCCATTTGCACAGCTTCTTTCTCCTTCTTCCCTGATATAGGTAGGGGTGTGTGTATGTATACACATATGTACACACACAGTAATAAAAATACAAGGCAGAGTATATCAGCCTTGCATAGTGGAACTTCTCAATACAATTAGTTTCAAGCAAACATACATAAAAATATATATAAAGGAACATTAAGGATATACAAGTTGTTTTGCAAAATGCTGAAAATCTTTCTGGAGGAAGTAAAATGTTTTCACCGTTCCGCACAGAACAAAGCAGACAGCATCCCCAGAAATAGCAGCACACATCAGAAATGCAGCTATCAACTCTGCAAAGTCAACATTGCCATATGAAAATATTAATCCTATTCTCTAAGTATACAGAAGGCGAGAAGGGCAAGTGGAAAAAGAGTACTATAAACATTACTGTAAGAACATCTCTTAACAGCCTATGGCCTTCAGCAGAGTGCACAAATTCTTCCCAAAGCTTTTACTACAACAAAGTAGTTAAAAAGGTTGTTGACTGATTAACCTTTTATTTCTGAGACCAAGATAAAAGGTTTGAAAAGGATTGAAAAAGTTCAGGTCCATTATGGAGAATAATAGCATTACAGAACAACTGGACGTGGGAGTTGTTTCATGTATAGGCTGTGATGAAGACAAAAGCAAACAGTTCAAGTTGCATCTAATGAATAAAGGTGAGTCAAGGAAAGGCAAAGAGATGAGTGATATTGTGAAAGCAAAGAGACAAGAGATCTCTGCACAGCATCCTGGAGAGCTTAAAGCAAGTCCTCTGTCCTTACACAAGAAGAGTTACAAAAGGAGTGCAATGAAGAAGACAGAATGGCTCAGAGCTCCTCCAGGTCGATGCTCAAAGACCTACTACTGACTGAAATACACCTGGATGCCCAAAAGAGATTGCAAAAAAACTGCTCTGAGCAATATTCCTCTCTTCCACGGATAGTCTTGCCTTGCTACAGGCAGAAGCTCCTGAATTAATTTTCTATGCACTGCACTATGAAAGGAGGTATGTATTTAATCAAAGGATGTACAAGGAAGGGGATAAGAAAAAATACTTCAGCAACACAAGACAAAGTCACAGAAAGTATTTCCAATTTATTCATGAGAAAAATCCAAGTGCCAATAACTGGAAGCCTGAATTGGAGGAAAATGCTGGCTACCCATATTAAATTAAGAGATGTATTGTTAAATAAAAGCAGCTACGTTGACATCCACAGCTAAAAAGATGCCTCAAGCTATCATCTGGAAAAACACTGTGTCACTGCATGGCACGTGGCTTCCTTCCCATATCCTTTGTTCATTTATTTGTTTCATAATAACTATTTGAGGCTTTAGGAAAAAACCAGAACAGCCTGTATATGTCAATAGAAAAAAAAATGGAGTTCATGCATCCTGGTCTATAAATTACTGCTTAAAGGGAAAAAAGTTATATGCCAAATTCAACTCAATTCACTCCTACTCAAAAGAATCATCCTTTCTAATTCAGACTTTTCTAGTGATACAGGATTAGTTCATCTTCTTTTATTGTTTCTAAACAAAACAAGAACATTGTTTAATGCCTATTTCACATACAATTAACAAAGAGAACTTCTCAAGAAACTTGGCGATTAAACACTCACTTTTCAAGCAAAGAGTTAAAGCCCATATCTGAACAATATATGGTTTTGAGCACAGCTTGAGTAGGAACAGCAGCTCAGTACTGAAAGCTTTCCATTCACATCATCACCTGTATTTTCTTCATAACAAGTGCATATGTAGGCAGATGGACTGTGCCACTTCCAACAGTTGCCCTGTCATTTTAAAGACAATTTCCATAAACAGCATGCAGATGTAAATAGCGCTGGTTGACTTTCCTCTTTTACTTCCCTCCTTCCTGGCTGGCAGACACAACTCCTGCAGAGTCAAAACCAAGACCTCTCAGACAAGACCTGTTATTCTCTTTCAAACAGGGCTGGGGAGCAAAGAAGCCTTTTAAGAACACATTGTTAATTCCGTAGATGGGTGAAGAGGGCTTGACTTGACCTATCCAAATCTGAAAGCCAGGGCCTGAAAACAACACCCTGCCTCCCCACGGAGATGGTGACCTCAACAAGTACCAGGTAAGACAACCCACACCAATATTTAAGGTCAGACAAAGCCAGCAGCCAGCTGCCATTTCAGACAGAAAATAAGGGCCACTGCTCTAACAGTCTTGTATTGGGTTTGCATGGCCAGGTTTTGGAAGCAGTGGAGACTACAGGGGTGGCTTCTGTGAGAAGCTGCCAGAGGCTTTCCCCATGTCTGGCAGAGCCAATGACAGCCAGCTGTGAGACGGACCCACTGCTGGCCGAGACTGAGCGAGTCTGAGAAGGTAGTAGTGCCCCGTGATAACATATTCAAGAAGGAAAAGAAGTTATTGTGCAAAACTAATTTGGCTCAAAGAAGAGAGGAGTGAGAATATGGGACAGGAACACTATGGAAACACCAAGGTCAGTGGAGAAGGAGAGGGAGGAGGTGCTCTAGGCACTGGAGTAGAGATTCCCCTGCATTCTGTGGGGATGCAGAGATACACCTGCAGCCCACAGAGGAGACCCACACCTGAGCAGATGGAAGCCCAAAAGATGCTGTGACCCTGCTGGAAGTCTGTGCTGGAGCAGGCTCCCAGCAGGGACCCACAGACCCATGGAGAGAGGAGCCCATGCTGGAGCAGGTTTCCTGGTAGGACTTGTGGCCCTGTGGGGGATCCACACTCAATCAGGCTGTGCCTGAAGGACTGCACCCTGTGGAAGAGCATGTTGGAGCAGTTCATGAAGAACTTTAGTCCATGCAAAAGGATTCACACTAGAGAACTTCATGGAGAACTGTCTCCCATGGGAGGGGTCCCATGCTTGAGCAAGGGAAAGACTCCTTTCCCTGAGCACCATCAGGAACAATCTGTGATGACCTGATCGCAGCCACCATTCTCCATCTCCCTTTGCCACTGTGGGGGAAGAAGTAAAGCCTGGGAAGGAGGGAGGAGTGGGGGAAAGGTGCTTTTAAGGTTTGTTTTACTTCTCATTATTCTGCTCTAATTTTGAATGGTAATAAATTCAATTGATATCCCCAAGTCAAGTCTGTTTTGCCTGTGACGATATTTGGTGAGTGATCTCTTTCTGCCCTTATTTCAACTCATGAACCTTTTGTTTCATTTTCTTTCCCCATCCAGTTGTGGAAGGCAGTGATAGAGTGGCTTTCATGGGTGTCTGGCATCCAGGCAGGGTCAAACCACCATAAATTCTTCTGAAGTTTAGCCCTAGCAGTTTTTAAGAGGTAGTTGGCAGATGAGCAGGTTACGTGTCTGAAGCTGTTTTTTACGAAGAAAACTCATGTGCGTGTAGTGTGATTAGAGGCTGAAGAAAACAGCCCCAACACACTACTACATTTTCCAAGAGGAAACATGCTGAACTTTGAGACGGTACGTAATTCAGGAAGAAGAGTAATAGAATGTCAAGTGAAAGAATTTCCTGCCAAAGCACAAATATTATCAATATGTAAATCTTCACAGGAGGTACTTAATGCTTTTGATATTAAATACTCTGCCTATGCAAGTCCTTTCCTATTGCTCAATCCTCTTCAAAACTATTGCGAAGCTTTCCAGATGAGGAGATTATGTCAAGAATCCTCTGCCTAGATGGCATTTCTCAAGTGCATCCAAGTCTCATAAATTTCATTACAAGGTCACTTAAAAAGTTCTCATGACTGTCAATAAAGCCAGTTGCAAGCCCAGAAAGACTCCTCTAAGCACCTGTTATTTGTTAAACCACAAATCTGTTCATTACTGTTCTACATTGTCAACAGTAACACTCACCTCTATCATTCACAAATGTAACCTTACTGTTGCCTGTAATTCCCATTTTTCTTCCGCCATAAATACCAAAAATTCAGCTACTTCTACAACCCATGTAAGCCATACCCTGAACAACTACCTTGGCCCTGAATTAAATCTGCAATTATTTTAAGTCAAATGCTGTATTTGTTGAATTTTCTTTTTCTGAATTCACTACAAGCTTTTAAAAGTCACTTAGATCTGTAAGAATAGGATTTTGGAAACCTCTGCCCATTTGACCTGCTCCATCTGCAGAGAAAAAAATCATCAACCTCAAATCTCAGCTTCATCAGTGTCTGTCCTAGTTTCAAATCCATATACCATCCAACTAAACAAATCATTTTTCAAGATATTTACAGCCAAATAAATAACTGGCTAAGAAGATACGTCTTCTGTCTTCCCACATTTTAATTTGCAAGCAACTCAGGGCCACTACAAATGCCCATCCCTCTGCCCTCCTCCTCTTGCTCTTCCCATGTGACCCCTGCCCACACCATCTAAATTCCACTTTGATGCCACTGGTCTTGAATCAGACTGTAAATCCTTTTTGGGAGACCTCATACCTTACTATGAACAATAAGTGTGCAAGATGATGTACAGTGCTAATCCCAACAGGACCTTCAAGCATTAGTGAAATACAATATAATTTGAACCTGACAAGTATACAAATCTTCACTGAATGCTATTTGCAAAACACAGATTAGTGAAGCTTCTCAGATACAAAATATGGGGGTTTTGACATTGCAGATACTGTTTTACCTACCTACATGACAACAATGTTTTGTAAGAATTCTGGCCAGGACATTAGCTCCTTTACAATAAAAGTCACAAAGTCCAGAAAGTCTTAGGGTATCTGTATCTTATGTGAAATGTAAAAGGGACAGATTAATGTTTAGCTTATGTCCCCTCATACAAACATGCATGCAAACATATTTGAGAAAAAAGGATACTGACAACAAGAAAAAATCAATTAACAACACAACTCACTTAACCAAAAGCAGAGATATTTAACACAAGCACCAAGCAGATGCATATCTTCTCTATATTCTCTCAAGAAGGAATACACTAGTGCTTTCAGTATCAACTTAAATCAGTTATGTGCTACAACCTCACTGCTCTTTTTCTGGTATGACAGCAATCAACCTTAAGTAGTGTCCCAGTCACTTGTAAATTGTTCTCTATGTCTTAGGGTCGTATTTTAGCAACAGGGTCCACCCACACATATAATTAGTTGGCAAGACTGGAATCTTGAAATTGCCTCAATCGACTTCTAGAGAAGTATGAAAAGTATGAATCAACTTTTAGCACTTCCTCCTTTTTTTTTTTTCAAGGGAGGGTGAAAGGGAAGATCACTGAACCTCAAACAGCTGAGACGCTATGATATGTCAGCGGTGAACCAGAACACATGAAATCTGCCTGACCTCCCCATCATTTTTCAGGGCTGGGCCTCTTCCAGGAAAAATAAATTTTTAATACTTTTTTCCCCCCTCATGGTTTCTCTTACTGGTGAATTTCCAGTTTCCAGAAGTCCTTTAAGTGATTATTTCCTACAAGGCTTAGGATTTCAAATTCTAAATGAACCATTGCAGAGATGATAAAGATGGGAAATAATCTTGTGAAAACTTTCTAGTGGAGTCTAAAAACAAAGCCGAGCAACCTGTACAAACAAGCAACTCTGAAAACTTAGAACAGAGGTTGCAGTTAAAAATTTAACCTGATTCCATTTTTGACTCTTCCTATCAGAGATTGGATGATTTCTAGATATTAAGACACAGACATCACAAGAAAGATTAAGCAGTATGTAGAAAAGTTTGGCCTAATTCGTATGCCTGTGATTAATGGAATAAAAGTTTTAAACAGACAGCTATGTTTTAGATGTCAAACATTTCTTGACGTCTGTGGCAGTTGGCAGCTGCAAACATCCGACTGAAAGCCCCATCTGCTGCTTCACAGCTTCCAGTCGAGGATGTTTACAGTCGCTCACTGTCAACAGCAATACACATTCCTTGCTGTTTATTTTATATTATTAACATGCAGAAGCCTCCAAGCACGTTTGTTAAGATCACTACAACTTCTGTTGCTGTGTTGCTGCCCGCAGATGTACACGGGACTGTTTTCATAGTTATTTACTAATGAAAAAAAGTACAACTTCCAGAGGAACATTTGCAAACAGCCAGGCATATATTCTATTCAAGCATTACACTTCCAGTATTATGTTGCCTGTTTTACACCCAGTAAGAATTAAAGAAAGACGTACAAAAAGAGCAACTTGCTTCCACTGCTGTATTTGTTTTTGTTCTCCAAGAGACTTGAGCAATCCTGTCACATTCATACAAAAACTGCATTACTCTACAATAAAGTTCACTTATCAGTACAGCAACTAAAGATAGCAACTGGCACAAAAATAGAATCAAGCCCTTCCTAAGGGTATTTCACTAAAGTGTCTGGGATGGCTTCCTTTCCCTCAGAAAAGTGGGTGCAAGGAAATTATATGATATTAGAAGTTAGCTTGTGCAATATTTGCTTCTAAATAAAACCACAGAAAAAACCCCACCACCCAGCCCACAGGGGACTGTGGGGAAGAGCGAAGAAGTTGTATAGCAAGCTCTGCAAAGCCTTCAATAAAGTTCAGACCTGCTGCAAGATTTCTACAAATTATCTGAGCTAACCAGTTGCTGCTACACTTCACATAGAGTTGGCAGAATGGCATTTCTCACCAAATGAAAAAGCCAAAAAGATTTGGCATAACAACGTCTCGGTTGTACAGTTCTGCTGTTTGTTTTTTGTTTTATCTCCCATTTCCTTATTAAGTTAATGATGGGGAAAATTAAAGATTAATCACTCAACTATTTTTCTGAAGTCATATGAAACCACAGCAGGCAAGCAGAGTGATTATATCACTCTAATTAGAAGGTGTTTTTCCTTGAAACTTTCTTACCCCCAAATGAAATTGCCACACTGTAAACCGAGTAGGTTATGAAAAGACTGTAGCTGGAACGCAGAAGCCTGTGGCGTATTTACTCAAACTGATAAGTGTGAAGGATCTCTATAAATCACTTTCAAAACTCAGGGTTATATTTTCTATACTAAGGTTAAGAAAATTAATCTTTCGGGCAGCAGGTGAAAACAAGCAGAATTATGCTGGGGCCCTTCCCTTTATTCAGTATCAACTTTGAGCTACTAAAGCTTCCTAGGGAATCACATTTTCTCAATGGGTCAAGTCACTAAGGAAACAAAGCAAACTTTATCAGTGCTGCACAACTCGACATTCCGGGAATTCCTAGCACTTGGCATCTATATACCACACCAGAGCCACAGGATCCACTCACCCTCTCCTTAGGAGAGCTACCATGACAAGCTATGAAACTTTCGGTAAGGTCCCCAACTTTGCACAAAATTGGCAATATGAGGAGGTAATGGCCATTCCTGTGTGAGGTCTAGTGAAGAACAGGACAGTAAGAAAATATATTTACTATAGCAATACTTCAGGAAAAAAGGAAAAGAGAGTTCCTCTCTCAGCAAGTTCCATCTTATTTTTCACAAGCCAGCTAAGAAATACACTTAAATCACCTTGTAAAACAATATGTATAGATAGTAACAAAAAAAAGCCAACCAAAACACCCTCAAATGCAAAACATTGATTGCAGAATGAAAGTATTTCAGCCTAATTACACCTACTCATGACACTAAAATTAACATTTCATTTGTAAATATACCAGCCTAATATCTACACCTTAAAGGGGGAAAATGTAGGGAGGCTATAAAATGGAATTAATTAGATGAAGGACATTACAGCAGCAACCGTATGCAATTCCACTCCATACATGGCTACCTTTCCATTTTAAAAACACAAACAGATTATATCTGTATGAAAGTCAAAACAAGGTCAATCTAAAACTGTGAGGCACTTTGTCACACAGTATGGACTGTTATGTAGGAGAAGGCAATGAGTTGTCTTTACCACTCTGATACTTAATTTGTAATCTATTCTTACAGAGGTGTTCAGTAAGAAAGTGTCCAAGACTCAAATAGCAATCAACTGGGCTTGATATATGCTCATCTTGATAAGGTGAAACATACCTGAACAAATACAGGTAAGACAAAAGGAACAACATTCTAACTTGGCAATGTCTTCATGAATTTATAGTTCATGTCCCAGAAGGAGAAAGGGGCAAACTGGTAGCACTTAAGCCCTGTTCTGTGAAAAAAAAAAGCTTTCCACTGCTTTTCTCTCATTCCCCTGAAATTTCTAAGTCAGATGAATGGATTATTGGTGACAAAGAACTACAAAAACAAACAAACAAAGCAACTAAACCAAAACTTGCCAAGTGCTCCTAGAATTCAAAAACAGGGTCTCTACCTTTTTTGTTATCTTCCATATAAACGAGGTGATAGGGTAACTCAGACAGGTAAATTAGTTTTTATCATATCAGATTAACAGTGGAATATCAACAGATGAAAATGCAAATTAAAAGCTACATAGAATTTGCAAAAACTTAACTCGTGGCAATTATTTCCTAAGTTGCTTTATAGTTTACATTTTCAAATTTGCTTGTCAAAAACTTTAAAATCATCATTAAATATGGGAAAATATTATTCCTCCTCTTCCTGTCACTGACAGCACAGGAAGATTAAGCACACATTACTTATATGAACTCAAGTTCACAGCTGTTATGATACAGCATGAGTATCTCCAACTGTTGCAAATGAATCCAATTCTCCCAACTGCATTTGAGCTCTAAAATGCCTGAAGCAGCAGGCTCTGCCTGCACTAAGCAGGCAGTTGCAGACAAGCAGTTGAAATTACGCACCAAATGAGACACAAAACATCCAAACGTTTGGGAACAAGATGTCAAAACTATTGGTAAAATCATGAACAATATGTAGAGCCTAGTTTTCTTGAGCCTCTTCCCAAAATTCTCTCCTCAATGTCTAATCATTAAGGATTTTAATCAGCTTTTAATCCATCCAAGTGAATGAATATTACAGTGCACCTCACTAGCAATATGTCCAGCAAAAAATGCCCAAGAACTTACTTCTTGAATATCAGCTGATCCCACTTCAGTCGCCTCCACAAGAGATACCCACACCTCCGGGGAGAATTACATTCTTCGTCTGCCAAAGACTGCTCCTCAGATTTCCAGGAATCTGTATCACATACATGAACAGAAGTTATTGTCATTCCAGAAGTTCAGCAGTTCACATCACATAGTTCTCATTATTAGGACTGTCTGCAAGAAGTCATATAGCTTTTAACAACCATTATTACAACTGTGTCCTTTTCTGGTACCGTCATTTAAAACCTAGAATGCGTTTAAAGTGACACATTACTCCTGAAGGCAGCTGTCTCTCAATTAGTGTAGATAAAGGTTAACTGCTAAGGCAGCATAAGTATCCAGAAATGACACTGAAGAATTTAAATTTCCCACCAGAGGTAGGCATAATGACTTCTCATTTATTATATTAAGAAACGTACAGATTACACAACCAAAACGAACCACACAACCAATCCCAGATTTAACATCATTTCAGAAAAGCAGAATCCCCAGAGCCTTTAGGATGGAGAAGAATTTATCCATGCAATCATTCTAGAGGAAGAAGGACATAGAGAACCTCCATGAAGATGGATGAATGAACACATACACAAGACAGAACTACAATATTAGGCAAAACCCAAAGGAATAGAGATTGAGAAGAGCACAGAAAGAACACAATAAGGAGAACTAAAGTAAACCAACCTAAAGCAGAGGGAGAATACACCCATGACAGTTCTGAAACCTATGTTATGAGCACGCAACAAAAGCAAAAGTGCACGATGTAGCACTTCTTAACTGAAATGTATATACTCAAAACATATTATTTATCAATTTGCACTCCTGACACCTTCTGAAGGTACTTGAACCCATTTTGGATGTGACACATGAAACAAAGATGCCTTTGATAAATACATCTCCATCAACCAGCTGCAGCAACAAGTGAAGGCTAAAGATGAATATGAGCACTATTTATGTCCTGCTATAGCATCAGTGAACAGTACCGTGTTGTTTACTCCTCTCCATTTCAGTGTCATGAGGGAATCGCTGTGAAGCCTACAAACCTTAAGTACCGGCCAGAAAGGAAGATGCAACAGGTTAACTGTCCTTTGGTATCAGCTGGCAGGAGTGGGTGACACCCAGGTGGTTCGAAGCATTTCTCTCTACTTGTTGGCAGAGCCAGGTGCTGTGCCAGTTGCTGTTCCACGAGCGGAGCAGCGTCCGGCCTGAAACTGTGCCTAACTATACATCGCTGCATCACCTCCCAGTGCAGAACCATTAAGTTCATGGCTTCCCACGTCAGATAAATACAAAGACCATCTACTGGGTCATCACAAGAATAAAGAGCCTATACTAGACCAGAAAACAGTCCCCAATGGTAGTAACTTCTCATAGTTTTATGGAAGAAGCATTATCCAAGGGAGCATAACATAACAGATCCCAAGCTTAGCAAAGAATATTTACTTAGCTTTAACAGTGTGAACAAAATACCTACAGCACACAACTCATTCAGCTGCACTGTCCATTTCAAAGGCAAAACACAGCTGCAGTGATAAGCCTCTGGCACAGGGGATACATTACAGGCATGGCACATACCTGAGATCCCTGCACACAGGAGCAGACACATGTTGGGCTGACCAGAACCATGTTCAAACACAAAATTCGGCCCCAACATCCTCCAAGAATTTCTAGAACACTTTCATCCTGTGTTTTGCGAACTGTCTCCTAACTCACATTTCTTATTTCCTTTATTCAGGACATGTAATTTGTGATGAAGTCACATCCTGGGGGAACTACTTTATACCATGCTGTACTCTTGAGAAAAGCAGGGACTTTAACTCCCATCCTTGTGTTGGTCCAGTGACTCACACCTCTCATGCCGCAAGTTTAACCTCGTATTTCCAATTTCAGGGTCAGGTTGTTAATGCAGGAATCAGTTCTGCTTGCCTACAGGTAGGCCACTGCACCCATCCCAGATTCCCTGCAAATACAGGGAAGGCCATTTCTTACTTCCCATCACTCTTTCCCTCATTTAGAGCTAAAACATACAAGTGGGACATAAAGACTCTCAAAATAATTAGCACAATAATAATGTTTCTCCTTCATCTCCAGCAGATCAAAACAAATACAGTCTCTGACCACAACACTACTGTAACTTAATGTGCTCCACAGTGAACTGCACAAGCCCCAGATGTCGCAGAAGAGTCTGCAAGGCTTCAGCTTACACATTCTTACCTATGAGGTCGTGCAATGCATTGATTACTCTTGTCCCAAAGGTACTTGAACATTACCAGAAATTAGTTCTAGATGAAAGAGAACTACTGGGTACTACATGAAGCAAAACTAAAAGCATCCACTAAATGTGTGCAGAAAGCCACTTTATTAAGAACGCCATGTTCTAAAGTAATTTAGGAAATGCTTGTTTATTCCTAGCACAACACAAGTAAAACATAACAGCAACATTTAAAGAACAAAACTAGAGTTCATGTGTAGTAAATGCACTAATCTTTGCACACATACCGGCTGGGGCAATACACCTACTCAAGTCCCACACTTCATTTATTTCCAAGAGCCTCCCCTTTTCTTGGGTGTGACCAGGCTTATGAAATGAGGGAACAGAATGAGGCCGAACATCAGTAGTTAAACACTTGCTTGTTCCCACAGTTTGAAATTAAACACTCTGACCTATCAGATACAATGCTGACATCATACTGACACGGCCATGAACCTGAATCTTGTTAATGTTAACCTGTATCCTCATCACTGTGAAAAGGTCTTTCCTCCCAACTTTACAGAAGCAGAAGCTACAAGAGACTAATAAGCACATGATAAAAAACACCCACCAAGTTAAAAGAGAGGCACAATTCACTCCTACAAAGCAAGTAGAAAGCATTACACTGACCAGTGAAGCAAGAGGATAGAGGGCTAACCAGCATAAGTGCCCTAGCTAAGACACTGTGGAAGCTCCCAAGTGCTCAAAAAACTACTACATAGCAATCGACACTGACATGCCAAAGAATGCACACACCAGAAAGTTCTGCAGGAGGAGAAGGTAGAGTGAGCCCTTCTGGAACAGCTAAAATAGACCTCCATGTGAGAAACGACAAGTAGGAGGAGGGCACAAAGTAAGAAGAACTACTGTTAACTTCAGGCATTGGGAACTTAGAATTATCCTTCTTTCTCACCTTCACCCCAAAGTTTTCAGTATAAGTCACAAAGAATTACTCTATATGCTGCCCCCACACAGCCTTCTACAGATGCAAACAGGTTGTATAACTGCATTTTACTCCTGGTAGCAGAAATAACTGCCCAGAGATTACAAAAAAGAAACAGGATGCATATGAAACCTTTTTCTATTAAAAAAACCCCACTTTTCTGATGGTCAATAGTGAAGAAAATCCCTGGCGGATAAGTACAGATTTAGTAGTCAGCTAAAAATTAGAGCTATGAGCATGTCTCTTGACAGCTCCAAGAACAGCTCTCAGTTGCTTAGACTCATAGAAAGTTTATAATCAACTTGCTGCAAAAGCTTTAATTTAGAACATGTGTCACTTAGGAAAAACGCTGAAGCAAGACCCGACTTTATTTTTCAAATGTCTTAACAACTAATCCCCTCAGGATTATGTCAGGTATGTCACATTAGGATGGCTTGGGCTCACCTTGACCAGCGAGTACGTTAAAATGCAACCAAACCTGTCTACATATGCACTCCAACACATGCTTCAAAAATTTCAAATGGTTACAGAGGAAAAGCATCTGTGGATCTAACACTGACAAAGAACATATTATCATGTGTTTTATTCAACATGAAGTGTCATAGGCAGAAGCAATCTTACAGAATAATGTAAAACTTATTTTCTACACACCTTAATTTAAAAGAGAAGTGAACTTTTCTGCACAAAAATCTATTTGCTATGGTAGGCTGCTATTGCAAAAGGTATATTTATACAGTACAAGTTTTTGGTGCAAAGGGTTACATGCAAATGTAACTGGCAAATGGCTGAGTTTATTAACTGGAGTTGAGAATGAGCTTTTCCTGTTCCTGTTAATTTATGGGCCAGTGCTACATTCCTTTTACACAATGCCATAATCTTCAGAGAATAACTTCACATTATCATCCTCAGAGTAATCTAGGAATGCAGACAGAAAGAACATCAACCATCACCTTCGTAAGACTCTCCCTCTTATCCCTCAAGGGTTTAGGTGCCTGATAAAGTTTTAGGTATTATTTAAACTTTAAACATCCGTTCTTGGCTGCTACTACCCTCCAAGCACACAGCTTCCTGCCAGCAGGTACTTGTACCAACACTGAAGCCTTCATAACACCGATTGAACCAATACTGCGTGTCCAAAACACCACGTGGTTCTCAAATCCCCAGCTCACCCTGTCACTCCTCAACTGCTGAAGTGCAAGAATGTGCAACTTCCAGACCTGTCCTTTATCCCAACAATAAAATAAAGAGTTTGGGAATACACCAGCTGCACCAGAAACCTTTTGTACAACACAAACACTAGGACAAAAAGAGTTTAGGTTTAAATCCCCTCTCTAGGCCTGTCTCAGCCACAACCCAAAACTTGGCTTTCCCTCCCCCAGCCGAATCTCTGTGCCCATGTGGTGATGCCATCCCTGCTTTGACCACTGCTTTCAACAGAAGAGGCTCAGTCCAGAAGCTTCCGCCACCCAGGAGAGCCACCACATTCAAATCACTCCCTCAAATCAGTAAGATGACCCCTCTGGAAAAGGAGACCCTGCTCAGGCATCTCATTCCAGGACAGTGTTTGCAACTGGAAATAACAAATGGATTGACACCTTCACCTAGCTAGACCCAAGACTTAAGCCTCTACACAAGATAAGCTGCAGAGCAGATCTCTCTCTCCATGTCCTGCTGGTCCCTGAGGCTCTGATCGTTGTCCTCTGAGGTGAGAGAGGACACCTTGCATGGCCTTTTCCTGCACGTCTCACAGACGAAGCGGTTGCCAACTCTGGGCTACGGGCATCAGGGCAGCTGCAGGTCAGGCATCTGCACACGCCACCCCTTAAACTACCCTGGATGTTTTGCCTCCTCCTTCTGTCAACTGTACAGAAAGTACAGACATGCACTTGGCACATTTATCTTCACTCCACTTTCTAAAGAATCAGTGAAATGAATCACGTGCGGCACTTGCATCTATTCTACTAAAATAAACACAACTCAACCACAGGATCAGTTTTTAGTATTCAAAGAACTTGTGTGCTGGCGGACACAGCCCTGATGAAAATACTCGTTCAGATGACAATCCCTGCCTCTGTGGGCTTTAACAGCTCCTGACCCAGCGCAGTGTCAGGGCAGTTACTCAGCTGCAAATGCACCTTGACCATCATATCTGTCTTCACAGCTAGGGGAAGGAGATTCCAGTACAAAAGCAGCATTGACAAAATAGCTTAGGAAATTACAACAGCAATGCCAGGTCTCTAACTTCGTAAGTAGATTTATGACTAAGAGTAAGAGCTATTAATTAGTTTTCAACGGTAACAGCAAAGAGCTAATGATGTATTAGGAATCACTGACACTGCATTTAGCATTTCCTTCATTTCTCACAAGGCAACAGACAGACTTACAGATTCATGACATGACATAAGAGGTCTCAACACACAAAAACTATTACCAACTATATTAACCTCATTAGGAAATCTATCCAGAAAGTGAACCCAGTAGAAATTAGTCTTTACCCATATCTTTTGACAGTGAGCTCATAACTAATGCTTCCATTCCTGGTATCTGTATGAGTCTGAGTTACAACAAAGCTATGGATAACAGCCATAAAAAGGTAGCAAGCATTTTAAGATGGGTATATTAGGTTTGACTTTAAGAGCCAAGTTTTTTGGGGGGCGAAGGGAGTTATCGTCTGCTACCAAGCTTTTTAAACTCAGCCTTCTCCATTCAAACAGCTGCCATACAGAAGAGCTTAAAACATAAAAAGCAAAGTGACCTATTGTGTCTTGACTCAAAGTAGATACAGAAGTAACCTTCAAGGTTACCTTGCCCTATGCGCGGCCTCAGGAAGGAAAAAACCACAGTTTCAGCAAAGGAATTTCTTGCCTGGCTGGAGGCCACACCCGCCACAACAACTGATGGCAGGAAGGCATTTGGATTCACAACTCTACCCGTAGCACCCAGCCGGAGGCAAAGCAAAACTTTCTCATTTTCGGAGAAGAAAAGAAACTCTTGCGCAATAAGTAGCAATTATGCTGCAGAATTTATATGCTGAGCACGGCTGAATGTACGAGCACCAGATCAGTCAACCATAGCTTTAGTGCTTTGAGTATGATTAACAGAATGAACTCTCAAAGGTCAATTAAATGTCAACACATTTTAAAGAGATATTCTTCTTAAGCTGAGGCGATGTGTAACAGTACCTTCCAGAGCTGCTGTGCACTTTCACCTCATAATTTTACCCATCTTATACTTACACGTGCAGATATAAAGATGATAACTAATTAACCTTTGATGGCTGTTTATGCTTCTGGCTTTTCTATTGCTAAGCTGTCTTTATTACTTGTGTCTAAGCAAGTACACAGAGACACTTGCCCCAAAATTTCATTTCAATTGTTGAGGGTGTGAGCAAAGTGAGAAGAAAAGAAGCAAGAACAGTTTGAAAGTCTAATAACTTACTAAATGAAAATGAGAAGAGGCTTTTGATATGCAATTGAGCTGCCTCGATGTAAATCTGGGGGAGGGTGGGGGGGGACGAGACCGTAACTGAATTAATTATGAACGCATTAATCATTACTTTAGGCAGCCCAGTAATTTATCTCTTCACTTCTAAACATTTCTGAAAAGTCAAACTTCAGCTAACTAGCTCAGGACATCTTAAAACAAACGCTGAAAAGCTGAACACTTAGTACGATTCATTTAAGTTATTCCTCAAACCGGATGCTCAAATCATTAGTTAGTTTAAAAGTTTAAAACAAGAAAAAAAAAGGTCTCCATCTCAGTACAAACCAAAAGGATCAAAATCCCGACCAAGGCCTCTCAACAGTACCATAATCGTTCTGACATGAGCAATATTTATTCAAGACCAGAGTTAAAGAATAATTTGAGAGTTGAGAAAAACCAGCACAGAGCCGCACTCTGTGCAGACGCCAGAAGAAAACGGGCTGGAGAGTTTTCCTTCCACAAAGGCAGCGGTCCCAGCACCTCTCCACAGGTAGAAGTGCAACTCCACGCAATTTTAGGAGGAGTTTTTTTAGGAGGTTCCCGCTCCGGCCCTGACAGTCCCGCCAGGTTTTCGGCCAGGTGCCGCGGGTAGCGCACGGCGACGGCTCTCCCCAGACAGGGGCCAGGGCGGACAACCGTCCAAGTTCCCAAAAAGTTTCCGGACGCGGGGGCTGCCTGACGCCCACCGGCCCCGCGGGGCCCGCCGGGCACGGCCGGCCCGTCCGGCCGCACCTGCGGCCCCGGCCGGAGCGCCGGGAGCTGCGG
>VZTG01005924.1:3865011-3902300 GCA_013397845.1 Melanocharis versteri
AGGCTTGTTCGGGGAGGCGGCAGGGCTGGAAGGGAAAAAGGACTTGCCGAGAAGCTGGCTGACGTCCCGCTGGGGGTCCGGAGAGAGGAGTTGGTAGAGACCAAAAACCTCCCGTGACTCGCCCTAACGTCAGTTTTGGATTGTAGGGAACACCAAGTCCCTCATATACCCAAGAAGTGAGCAGAAGAAATAGTAAAGATAACTCAGAGGTGAAAACCACTACCTTGGGGTTTCGCTGTCTTTCCCATGCCTATGATGGAATTACCGCGATTTGAGATGGCCCAGTCCGACCGTCCACCTGGCATTGCCACTGTAACCCTAAACCACATCACCCAGCGGCGCATCCGGACACACTCCAGCACCTCCAGGGATGGTGGCTCCACCACCTCCCTGGGCAGCTATTCCAGTGCCTGACCACCCCAACAGTGAAAGGTCTTTTCCTAATACCTAATCTGAATCTCCCCTATCTCTCCTTAAGGCCACTTCCTCCAGTCCTCTCACTATGTTGTGCTCATTTGGTGACTCACAAGTATGCACCACTCGGTCCTACCCTGTAGGTCACAGTTATGCAGCTCAAAACTGGATATGTTTATCGTTTATTCTCAAAATACATATTCTTGTTGCTTGGTGCTTGAACTTCTGTCATTATTCCAGTCCTCAAGGTCAGGCAAACCCTTTTTCAGGCTATCCTGATCTTTCTCCTGCCTGTTCCTCCCAGCCACACCATCAGGAAATGTCACTGGTACACTCCATAATTTAGTGCATGGATGGACCTGTTAAACTTTGGATAGGTGTGATGCCAGATCCTTCTGGAGCTTCTTTCTGTGAGGGAGCACTCCCTCTATGGCATCTCCTTTTAGCCGACTTCTCACTCGTGCTACAGCATCTCACCAACCCCTATAACAGCTTTCTGTCAAATCATGTACCAAACGCTGACTGAGGTCTAGTCATGCTGAATCTCCTGCCTTCTTATTCAGGAACCTTCCTCTGCTCACGGAGGGTTCTGGGTTTGCTTCACAAAATATACCTTTGGTAAAGTCCTGTTGCATTTTATCCCACTTTCCACTTGCGCCTGTTTAATTGTATTCTCTTTACATATTTGCTCTCAATCCTTAGCGACTAATGGCAGTAGACAAGTAGTCTGCAGTTGTTGGTGCTGATTTCGAATGCTGGCAGTAAAAGCACACTGGTGGGTACCTGAATGCTGGCAGTAAAAGCACACTGGTGGGTACCTGAATGCTAGCAGTAAAAGCACACTGGTGGGTACCCCATGTGGGCTTCCTCCTGGAAAGGACATCTGACTCTTGCCCTTTGATGACGATTGCCATGGTAGGAGTCTCATGCCCTAAATATAGCAGTAGTAGAGGCTAATTCCTGCTTGTATACCATACACTGTGTCTTGTGGCCGTGGAAGACTCATCAATATTAGGATTAACAAAAATAGACTTGGCTAACTTGGATTTTTCTCCTGTACATGGCATGAAGGTCCCTCTTTCTCAGCCTTTAGTCTTGAGAGATGGATATCAGTGTGTAAGCGTCCCACCTGTGCATCTCAAAACAGAGCCTGGGCTTTGATTTTTTTTGCTGCATTTCTGTTTCTCAATTAAGATCTGACCTACTAATCTGACTTGGTACTTTTCTGGTGTCTGCAGGTTTTAGCACAGAGGTTCGGGCGTTATTATTGTTTACAAGTCTTGCATTTCCATCACAGCCAGGGACAGAGCCTTGCCATTCCATTGTGGTACAAATGTCTCATCAAGGATAAACCTGCCCCCAACAACGCACAGCTCAAGTTGGACAAGGTGTAAGGGGTGCTGAAAGGCCAGTGACATCCAGTATTTTTACTGGAATGGTTACCTAAGGATTAAACCAAATTTCAGCAACGGAGCAGGGCAAAAATTTTGGAATCACTCATATCGATATTGCACAAATCCCTCCTACAAAAGCCCAGCTTCACAAAGTGTGGGTGAAGTAAGACACTGGTCACAGCAGATACGTAGTGATTTGCATTGCCTTTATGATCTACCTCTGACTGACCCAGCATAATTGGCCATGTTCCTCATAAACTGTTTCAAATGTGAGAAAAACCTTTCCTAAGCCACTTTTACAGGGGAAGAGGGTTGTGTAAGTGTCATATCTCAGTACTGCCATGGACTAAGGGCAGGCATGGGCGCTGCTGCTTGGCTGACATCTGGTAACCCCATCAGAGGTGAACTCTCACCAGGCTTCAACACCCAGATGGATCAATCAGAAGGCTGGGTTAGCCCAATCTTGCTGGCCTTTGAAGGCCTGAACACTACTGGTCTACAATTAAAGTAGATTGGTAAACATATAAAATTCAGTCATATACTTAAGATGTGCAGGCCTATATTTATTACCTTTTTCACTAACGGTTTATTATTGTGTGTGAGTGAAAGCTATTAGACCACCAAATAAAATGTTCTTTGAGTTAGAAAAAAAATTGTGTCTACTTTGTTAGGGGCATGTCTCTTACAAACATGGTAAGTCAATAGTTCTCCTGTAGTGATTAATGGAGAAGCTGTTCAGAGTGCTTGGGGTGGAGGGGCTTGGGGTTTTTTAATTACCAAGATAACCATCTCATCAAATCCATTGCTCAAAGACAAAACAACTGTGTTTTACTCACTTTCACTGCTGTAGTGAGATGAAAAAGTGGTGATATATTCTCCCCAGAGGTCATCATAGATACAAATAAGGTTGTGGATCTAATATATATGCACAGACTGGTGGACAAAGCCTGGGGTTTATTGTACTGTAAGAGAAACTGAACAGGAGGGGATTAAACAAGGCATTTGGAAAGAAGAGGTACCTATCTTGCATGGCATCTGATTTGCAGTGGAGCTGCTGGATGGGAGGCTGGAAGGAAGAAAAAGCACAGTCATTTAATTTTATTTTTTAATGAAGGACAAACACACTGCAACATTATGGGCAAAACCAGTAATATCTTCTTGCCTCTTCTGCTCCAAACTCAAGAAATGTGTCTGACATCCCTTTTGAGCCAATACTCATGGTCTCACGTATTACTTCCACCAGAAAACCAAGTCAAGGGTAGAGTTGGGAGCAGCAGTGACAAAGTTCTGCTTCCTTAAGGAAGAACATACCTTCTTCAATATTTGTTCAGTACTCTTAGCATTCTTCCAGTCTATTTTCTATCAGAAAGATTGATTCCTCATGTTTCCCTCAGTCAACACACTCCACCCTTCCCTTGCATCTCTGACCACTTGTCTCTGTTTCTTATCTGGCTTTTCCCAGTCACAAACAAGCAACACATTCTGGCTGATGTTCTGTTTCTGTGTAGCATGGCCTATATAATCTGAGGTTTTCGGTGAAATTAATATTACACCATTTTTCTTACTCTAAAAATGTTTGTACTAAAAAAGTGATGAAGCTAGGCACCCCTCCAAGCAACACATTTCAGCGGTACAAAATGATTTTCTGCATAGTCCAACTTTCAGAACAGCTCTTGGTTTTATAATGTCTAGCACAAGAGGATCTGATGTGGGTTGGCTGATAGATATAACCGTAATGAATCTGCCTAATGAATAATACTAAGATTGGGCAGTTCTGCCACTTCATTTCTGACTGAAACAATAATTCAGAAAAATACACTGTTCCAAAATTAATTTTCTTCTTCATTGTAATGACAGTTGTTCATCTGCAGGAGATGTAATGTGAATATATAACATTTGGACCAGAGAGGTTACATCTTTGCCCTCCACTATTGTCTTCAGTGCTGGAACACAGCAATGGGTTTCTTTGAAAGCACAGCAGACAGCTTTTTAAAGCGGCCTCTCTGGTAAAGAGGACAGCAGCAGATGTCTAATTCAGTACTTCTATCATGCACTTGGTGTGGTACAATTAGGGAGAGGTATGTAGTCTTTAACCTTCAAAACACATGATCAGAGGAACTGGAATATTGTCTTGCATCTGAACTTCAAAGTAAAATTAACACAGCTTAGAAAATACTTAGAAAATACTATTTTAAAATTTAAACAAAGGTGATTTTTAGACTTCAGGTCTCAGCTATAAAGAAATATGAATCTGGACTGATAGGGTTCAATTTAGTGCCTCACAGAGATGCACGTGATATATATCCCTCCTATTACCAGTTACCTTCTTCTCTCTCCATAGTTATTAATACCACAGTTTGCCTCCATATAGCATAGTAGAAGAAGTTTATGCTAACAAAAAATACCTGAGTTCCCTAAGAAAATGACTAGATATGATGTATTGACCATGACAGCATATGCTTGTCATTTCTGAAGAGCTTCATGGGACAATGCAGTAGTTAATTCCAGAGAAATGCTGTGGTTGAAAAACATAAAATAAAATAAAATAAAATAAAATAAAATAAAGCCAATTTTCAAAATATGCAGAAGCTCTGTTTTCAAGCCTTGTTACCGAACCATTTGCAACTTACATTTGAAACAACAATACCCTAAAGAATAATGAGCAAGTCGAGGTACAGATATGTGCCATATAGCTTCAATGCATGTGTTCGCTTCACAGTAGGTGGTGTCACAGCTCTTCTTTTACCCTAACCTAGTAGCTTTGGAATTGTGTAAGGATTTTTCCAGTAGCTGTTTTGAATTGTGTTCTGCTATTGTCTGATAGCATCACTAGCTGAAACCTTAGCCATGAAGTCAAAGTGAAGCCAGGCATGAGAAAAATCTTTAGTACTGAAGGCCAACAATAAGGGCAACGTGACTTTGAATCATTGTTTAAAGAACGAAGGGCCCGGTTTTGCCCTTCTGGTATCAAAGGAATTTTCTCCTTAAGCTGTCTTGCTAAAGACAACAGGACTATTTAGTTAGTGCCACTTGATATTAGTAAAAAGCAAAAAAAATCTAGTAGTACGAGGGAAACAATTACAATTAGAAATATTTCTAATAAATGTCTTTGAAGACAAAGAAAGCAGTTCTCCTGGTAAAAGATATTACATAATTATTTAAATTTAAAGCAATTTATATTTGTAATACTGTAAGAGAACAGTAAATGTCTGTAAGTCTTTGCATCTTCCACCAGGAATAGACCAGAAAATAACAAATGCATAATTCCCTTACGAATTAAAATTTGGAGTAGAGGTGAATACAGAAACAAGAGAGGGGAGAACATGAAATACTGTATTGCAAGAACTATGATTTACTCATTTTTGGTGGTAAATGTGTGTAACATGAACAGACACACTGTGCATGAGCTTCTAAGGATCAGGGCCCTGTGTACATTGGGGAGATGCCATCAAACAGCAGGAACTAACAATTTTGGTTTGCAAGGCAAGCTGCTACTATCATATGAGTTTTGTAAGGCTCCTCTTCTCTAGCTGAATGTGTGGGACAAGAAAGGAAAGTAATTAGTCCTCGGCTTTTTTTTCTGAGATAATTTTTCTCATTGGCTAGAAGTATTTTTTTTTTTCCTCAAAAGATACTTTCAAGCTTCAGGTTTTCTGTGCTGCTTACTAAAACATTTGTACAATAACTACAGTATAAGGAGCGAACAAGTAATGCCACAATATTTTATCACATTACTTTAGTAATATTAAATCATCGAACATGTCATTCATGATAGTATTATTTTCTATAGTAAATTACCGGGAAAAGTAAATATCAACATTTTTCTTAAAAGTGTAGCTTCTGGAGTGTAGTTAAAGATTGTATCATGCAGGGACAAAGAATTAAAGAGCCTAACTGTAATTCTTACATTAAAACGAGTACTTGATTTTGTGGCTTCCTTTTAATGTAGCTTTTAAGTTTCTTTAAAAATTGGAGGAGGAAACCCCCAAAGCATCATGACATTGGCACGTTGGGGCTGAAATATTTAGGCTCCCCATAGAAACCACACCTGCATGAAGCAGCCTTTGTTTGGTTTTAGCAGTAGCTTATTCTTCGTAGGAGGACCAGCACAAGAACAGGTCTGCTCGGTGGGTTTCAGCGGTAGTGGCGGCCACAGAGGATTCAGGGAGCTTGGCTATCACTCCAGAACCTGCCACACTGTTTTCATGTGACAGCTCTTCCATCTGCTCCTCTCAAGGGTGATCCATTGATCAACAGTGCTTCCCTAATCACCTGCCCCTGCCAACTGCCTCAAATTTTCCTCATTCCTTCGATTTATTTTAATTTTGTAAAGTTCTTGGAGACCTGCTGAGGCAAAACAATGCTGGAGAGGCAGGTGCTTTTCCCAAATACTGCCTGCGAAACAGATTGGAACAAAGGAAGAATGAACCAGAAATAGGGTCAAATCTGCCTGATCGAGTGAAGAGCACCAAGAACAAGTGAAACCACAGATAGGAGATCATATCCTCCCATTACACCTGTAGAACAGGTAACAAACCTGTTTTTCAGGTCTTGGTAGTTGCAATAATAGAGATGCTGAATTTCTGTGTGTCCTTCAGCTGTCTGCAACAGCAAATAGATTTTGTGGGTGATTGCATATTTTCAAGCTAATAATCAGGAAAGTTCTGGGGCATACTGTTGCTTTCCTGCAGAGATGCTTTTTAATTTAGTCCTGGTACCTGATGGCTCTCAAACACTAAGGGGTCTAGAGATCCACTGTGAAGAGGCAAGGTGTGTCTGTGCTGAGAGAAAGGGTACAACTGGTGTTAGGTGAAAGAACCCTTTCACATGAGCTCTGTGTGTGTCCAGGCCTGCTCATCCCACCCTCATCTTTGCATCCGACTCTCGCCTCCACATCCCACCACGCTTCTGCATCCTGCCCTCATCTCTGCATCCCACCTTTGTCTCTACATCCCACCCTTGTCTCTACATCCTGCCCTCATTCTCAGCCACTCAACTTTTCATTTTGCTGGGTATTTCACCTGGAACAGCTCCAGAATTATGTGCTTGATTCTCATTATTCCCATAATCGTTTCATAGCAAGTTTCAAAAATGCACTAAACTGACAGCACTGTTGTGCTGGAATAGCTGGAAAATTTCTGTATTAAGGCATATAGCACTGCCTTAGCTTGCACTCCCATCTCCTAGAAGCCAGTTTTGTTAAAACACACAACTCAAAAACTGAAGTCCAGTAACATCGTAGTACATATATTTGAATAAAATCTGCATTTTTTTCCCATCAGCTGAATGATTTAATACATGTGTTTATTCAGCAAGGTTGTGAATGAGCTGCTGTAGCAGTAACTTAATGATGGCAAGCTCTGACCAGCAGGCAGTGCTTTTTATAGCCGGTCATTGCTGTCTTCAGTGTTTGAGACAAATCTGGATTCATTGGGAGATCTTTCAGCAGAGGGATAATATGCTGAAAAGCAGCTCTGTCAATGTGACTTTGCTGCTAAACATTTTCTAGTAGTCACAGAATCTGAAATCTGATTTATTAATTAAATCCTATCAGCACATGCTCTAAAGAAACCAGCATGACTGAACTATGCCCTTCTTAAGTGAGATTAAAGGACATGACAAAAGTTTGTAATAGTATGCCTCAGACCACATTTCCTGTAAAGGATATAACTTGTTATTTTTCAAAATATGCTGAATATATTTTCTTTATATCTTGGTTTATTATGACCCATGGGAGCAATCGTAAAACTGAAGCATGCAAGAACTAACTGAAAAAAATAACTGTTTTACACAGGAGGAGCTGGCATATCCTGGCTACATTATTCTCCTACAAAGGAACAGAAAGGTATTTGGCCGGATTTTCTCCAAAAGGGACAAAAACTTTGAAAGAATCTTTGCTTAAACATTCGTTGAGTAATTTTTCAACTAAATTTATCGAGCTAAATGACACATTGAGAGAAACAGAGCATGTCTTAACATGAACAAAGGAATAAAGAAAACCTTATTAATTGACGCAGCTGAGAGTATCATCCTATGACATTTCTATGGGATTGCTGTAAATAGTGCCTAGTCCCACAGCATGAGACAGACATCTTGCAGTCTGCTCCGTGTTGGGTAATTACAACGCACTGAACCTGTATGTTCAAATTTGTCCTTGATAGGAAAACAATTCTGTGAGCCCCAGCAGGTTACTCTGTAACCGGACATAGGCAGCTTGGTGCCAGTCTCCCTGAAGCCCCAGGCACACCTCTCCCATATTTCACATTTTTTTGCTGCTGTTGTGTTTTTGCACCAGTCTGTGCTTCTTCCTGTAATCTGGAGTGGTTAACGTGCAGTGCTGCTTCCCCACTGGCAGACTTCTAGCCTTTGAAATTCACTTGAATTCTTCATATGCTGGCAGCAAGACACATGGATAGTGGTGGGCTGGTGCTGTCTGAGGGAGCTGAAGTGTTGGCCAAAGCTGCTTTTTCTCCTTGCTGATCTGCACCTCTCTAAACCCCCAGCCTGGCCAGACAGACATCCTCCAGTGTGGAGGAGGCTGGAGGGACCTCTGCCCTGCTCTGGCTCTGCTGGGAGAGGAGCACCCTTCCTGGGTGCCACATTCTCCCAGGGCTCCCAGGAACCCTGTGCCCACCACAACCTCACCTTGGCCGCCTTCAATCCAGAATCTCCCAGTGCCTTTCCAGTTTCACAGAGACAGCAACAGTCCTCAACCCCTGGCCAAGGTGACAGCAGATTGGAAAGCACTGCATGTAGAGACATGGAGACAGCTGAATCAATCCTGAATTACGCATTTTGGCAGTGACATGTAACAAAATCAGCATTGTTTGGTAATGCAGTAGTTTACTGGGTGTTCCTATGGCACCAAGGTACTGCCTAGCTCGACTTTCACCCAGCCTATGTAGTTACTACTGGAGGGGGACTTGTGGACAACCCTTTGCCATCTTTCCTCCGCTAGAGAGCATTTTCTGGGCTTCTCTTACACCTTTTTCTGATCTTTTTCTGCCACGCCAGAAAAAAAAGGCAGGGGCCTTTTTCTGAGTACTCCTTTCTTATGTCAAGGCACTGTCTGGGAGCAGTCAGTTGTCTTTGGTTTCACCACCACTGCTGTTCCAAGTCTGTACCTACTTCACACAGCCTGAGTAATGTGGTACTTTGGGCTGATGGCATCACTTGCTAAGCCTCCCGATGGCAGAAAGCCCACTCCCATGTTCCACCACCTCGGAGCCATGACCCAGCTGCTGTTCGCTTGCTCCCCCATGGGAAGCACAGGCCTGGTTTTCCTGCTCTTTGTTCCCTGTGTGGAACAGGTGTCTCATATCCAGAAAGGCTCATTGCAGTTGTTCACCACAGTTGTGTTTGTTTTGCTTCAGCTGCCCCTGTTTTTGATCATATCTGACTTCGGCTTTGACAGTGTTATCAAAAATTCAGTGTCCTCCCTTGGACACTGAATCAGTGGCAGAGGCTGCTGCCATGTACAGAGAACAGTCCATTTGTATCCTTCCTCAAACATCCTCATGTCAGTCCACCTTCAGAAACCACAGGAATATTGCAGAGCAATTGAATAGCTCCTGGCATTAAACATGAACATGCTTGGTATGACATTTTGCCAAGACCGGATTGGGATTTCATACAACAACTCACCGCAGGTACTTACACACTCTGTTGGGCATGAATGCTTGGCTAGACAATACGTTTTGCCTTGGAGGAACCGCCACAAAGCACGGATGCACCAGCACCTGTGGGAGCAGATGGCTTGCCTATTTTCCTCCAGACATTAAGGCTCCAAATCCACAGCACATCTCTTTCTCAGATTCCCAGAAAGCTGCAGAGGAACTGTCTCCTGTCAAATTTCTTCTCCTGCCTGTTGGGACCAGCTCCAAACTCAGCTACTCACATTGCATTGTTCATTTCTGAAAACTTAAGACTCTAGAGTTTAAAACTAAAGGCTGAAAGTGGTGGGGAAAACCCAAACAACCCACAGCATGTGTGACTAAAAGCGAGATGATAATCAGTGGTCCTTGAGGCCTAAACCCTTGTCTGTGAACCACCAGCGACTTGAATACAGACCCCATCAGCGGGCAGCAAGGCAAGAGGCTGTGTACAGGTGGTCCAGCAACACCAAATCTGGAAAGAACTGTAATACCAGAACTTTCCTTGACTTTCTGTAATCCAAGACAGTCTGTCATACATTAAAATACAGAAAGTATGCTGAGTGACCATTTCCAGCTCCAACAGGAATTTTCTCCGACCTTTGACAACTACCTGCTGTATCACCTCCCCAGCTCGAAAAGAGGAGAGAATAGTTCCCTAGCTCAGTAGACAGCTCAGGTTTAGATTTAGTAGCTACTTTTAGAAAATACCTCAGGATTCTTGGACAGGCAGCTTTGTGCAAGCATTTCTGGCTATCACTGCTGTCTCCTTAGGGAGGAGGAAAGGATGTACTAAATAGGATAAGAATAGCAACTGAGGACCAATACTGCTCTTGTGTGCAGGATGGGTGAGATGAATGTCATCTTCCTCTTATTTGCCTTAATAAATCATCTCCCTTTCCTTTTTTTCCTAAGGAGTGTTGATTTTCACCTTAAATGAAATGGGCAAGATATCATCAGGGAAGTCCAGCTATTAAAACAAGCTGGTAAGAATTTTCATGCTCTTATTTTCTGACAACCAAAAGGCCTTAACAAAAGTTTTGGTCCACAATGGCAAGAAAATTACTTATATTTTATGTTTGTTTATGTGGCATTAGGTGATTTGGCTTTCAAGAAGCACTTTCCTGTACATATAAACACACAGAATCCCTCATGAAGAACATCTAAGAAGAAACATAATTTTACCTTAATAAATAGGTAAGATAAATTTGCCATTTAGCAGATCCTTGCTGAGCTGTGCAGGAACACTGCGGGTGTTTGGAATTCACTCCTATTGTCCCCAGGCTGAATTGCTTTGAAAAAGGTCACATGAGGAGGAAAGGAAGTTTTGACTTTCACATGCCTGTTATTGCTAAGGAAACCACTTCCTTGGTATTCACATATTCAGCATGTCTCCAGTTTTGGTGCTCTGACAAATGACATCGTGCTGCTGCATCAAATAACAAAGAAGGGTGGAGAAGGCTATTAGACAACTTGACGTGTTTGAAAGACCAGTACAGCTTCTGTAGGACTGTCAAACTTCAAGTAGGCTTTGTGAAAGTAAGCAGGGTACTTTTTTAGCTGCAGATGGGATACCTGGAATTTAGAAATGTGAAAAAAAGCTTCTGGCCTACACCTCAGCAAGCTCAGGTGTAGTTTGGAAGTTTCCTGGGTTGTAGCAATGGCAATATTCTTACACCTCTGTGGCTACCCAGAGAAAAATTTTCTAATACACATATACCTGTGATAGTCTCTTGTGCAGAATTTATTTCAGCTTTCAAGTACATACTTGCCTTTTCTTTGGCATTTGTATATCAGGAACTGAGTATCTTTGGTATGTGGTGATTTCAAAAGTACTTGGATTTGAATTTTGGGTATGTAGGACTTTTCCCATTTTTCTGACTTCTTACTCAAGAAATTAGAAAGAGTGACAAGCTACCACTGATCAGAACAGAAAATCTCTATCAATGTGGGGATTTTTGTAAAGAGGGCTGAAGCAAATTTTCTTTGAAATTTTATGTGCAAATCTCAATCTGACAAGAGGAAAATGTATCATAATCAGGCTAATTTACACTCAGAGAAAAAAAGAATTCTAGTATGCCTCAGGATACAAGTGGGCTTCACTGTAAATATACAACAGCTACTGATATTACTGGGACCAAGTGTGAGGCATGCACAAATCACAGGAACTGAACAGCTAAAGCCCTGCTCAATTTACTGAGAGGCTACTGAGCTTTTGATATGTCAAGATCTATTTGTCTAAATGTTATCTGTAAAGACAACATAATGTAGTGAACTGAGCCTGGGACTCAGGAAGCCAGAAATCAATATTCTAATCTTGGCCCTACCTCAGATGCATTTGGTAGCTCCAGAGTAGTTGCTTAATCTCCCTGCATGCTTGCCAGAGATAAAACAGTTCAAATATAATAAACTCCACTGAATTGCTGTGCAGATCAGTTTACAGCTTCTGTATACTTCTTTGGAGAACTGAATTGTTATATAAATATTACCATTACATGCAAAACTTCTGGAGGTTTGTCTCCAGGAAAATACATTCCAAGTGGCTTTGGATTTGAAAATTCAGGTCTGTTTCCTAGCAGATGCCCTTGCCCCATAGAAGCTTGAAGCACAGCCTGGTGGCAGCCCAGAAGGCAGTAGCTACAATGGCATCTGGCATGATACCATCTTTTCCCCCCTCCTTTTTCAGAAGTTTTCTTCCAGAGAGCATCCTCATTTTCATTCTGACCATGGCCAAAGCAGACCACACCTCAACGGAAGTTATTTGTTTAATGCAGAAATAACAGAGAGAAGGACCTATCTATTTAGGAATTAAGACTAGAAAACAGTTGTGATTTCTCCTGGGTTAAAATACTTGAAAACATGGTACACATTTCCCCCAGTATAGTAATTTCTGAGTGATCATCTTACTAGAGGCTTAGCTGAGCTGTACTTTTGCTGAGATCTCAGAACGGTTACCTGAGGAGAAATAAGTGATAAGTAAAGTCACAATAACCTTTTTCAGCTTTTAAGAAATAAAACCAACAAAACAAATAAAGAAATTAACCAACCAATACCACCATGGATTACCTTCTATAATGTAGGAACGAAGAGATTTACTGGCTGTATCTCTCTTCCATGCAGGAAATGAGTTCCACCTACAGAGGAAAAGAGCACCCATTTCCTAGCAAATTGTGCACTTTTCCAGCCCAAAAGAGCAGTGGTTTGTGAATTGTTCTTGAAACGATGAGTTTTTTAAATTTTGAAATTTCTAAGAAAAAGCAAGTGCTGAACCAATTGAGTCTACATTTACTGGTATGTGTATTTGTTTTACAGTCATTTCTACTTGCAGAAGGGACTCGAGCACCTCCAGCAGCCCAGTGTTTTGTCTCCTGTCCTAGTCAGCCCTCACGATGCTGTTAAAATACACAGACTGTGGCTAGCAGGTGGTAGTTATGCCTGAACCTCGGCAAGGTTTTGTTCCAGAAAAAGCTGGAAATACTTGCCATATTCAGAGGTGAGGCAGCGGGGAAGGCAGTGCATGGGGGGGATGCACTCACGGCAGCCGGGGTTGCTAAGCACACAGCCTGCTATGCCGCTAAGCAGGCAGGACCCAGCAGAGCCATTAAGTCTGGAAGAGGCTGAGTATTTAATAAGCTGCATGCTACCATGCATTTACATAGCTTAAGTTGTAGCAAAGCCCTAGCAGGAAAGGGTCAAAAGTGCAGGGCTGGAGGGCTAAAGCCCACGCAGACCACATCGTAAGCCATCCTCTCCTCAGCGGAAAAGAACTTAGGGAGGAACCACAAGAAAACAGCCTCATTCCAACCAAGGAAACTTTAAAGGCCAAAAGGCAAGAATTTAAAAAATGTAAATTTAAAAAATAATTGAAATTATAGCACATGTGACCAGGTCTGGCAAACTCAATTACACAGAGGTTGCAGGGTATCTACATGCCCCCGGTAAACGAAGCATAAGGAGTGCAGTGGAAAGGAAAATGAGATTCCCGTCCTTTGTGGTTTACATGTATAAAACAAAATTACTCTTTGCTCACCCCGTGTGCTCTTAAGACGCTTTCATGTGAATCATTTGACACTTATTTATTTCCCAGTATGCATATTTAACCATTTCCCTGGACATCATCTTCACCCTGAAACTGCCAGAGACCAGAGTCCTGTTTCAGGCAGTGACTCCCCGCAGCAGGCTCTCTGTCCTCTCTATTCTCTCCCTCATTAGCAAAGGCTGTTTCAATACAGAGCTACTGACTTTGGACAGGAGAGCCCATGTCTGATTTCACTTCCTTTAGCATAATCACAGGCTTCAGTCACTGTGCTTTTTGCTTTTCATTTATACTGACGTAACTGAGATTGAAATCTGTCCCACAGCAAATATTTATCAGAGCATATCAAAGGAAAAGCAGACCAGAAGAGAAACAAGCACAACAGCAAGTGCCATTAAACTTTGCCAAGTTAGATTTCAAAGTCAATGAAAACCACCCCAGAGACACAAAGCTAAAATGTAGGACAAGTAGAGCACTGAAAAAAATGTTTCCAAGCAGTGGTGTCCTACAGAACAGGTTTTGATTACTCGTAACTTCCAAAGATTATTAAGCAAAACCTACACAGAACTAACAATATGTGAACAAAGTCAATGGTCACCACCCTGGTGCTTTTGTTAAAATCTTTACTTTGATATGTAGACCCATCACAGCTATCTGTGCAGGTCAGGGACCCTTTTCTACAGAGTACTAAGACAGCAACAAGACAACATCCACAACTGGCTTTCTAAATGATATAAAATAACGGGATGCCCCTCTTTAATTAGATAATTAAAACTGTTTCTGCTTTGCTAGATGCCAAGGACACCCAGTTTCTTGGCAACAGACCTCTAATTTTCTTTCTTTGATATCCAGGTCACAGCCATTTGGATTAGAGGCTCATTTCCAGCAGCAGTACACAGCAGGGGCACACAGCTTCCTGTCCTGCTGTTGGTATCCCCACTAAGTTCAGCATCTTGCAACTACATTTATAAAAGCTGTTAAATGTTAAAGCCCTTATAAAGGGTAGTTTCTCAATATTTACAAAGGTCAGGTGACATGTAAGCATATAAAAAAATTAGGCAGTCCTGTGCAACACCAGCAACCTCTTACATCATCTGCAACAGTCTCACCCTATTCTAGCTAAAGAACGTGACTGAAAGGGTTAAAGCAAGACAGAGGAAAACTCTTCCATCCCCAGTTCTCCAGCTTCTTTGAAAATAAGGTCTACCACATCCTTGACCATTTGCTATCATTCCCCCTTATGAGGAAGAGGAACACTGTCCTATAAGAGGTCTACCTGCTATACAGATCAGGTGAGGAAATCACATACCCTTACTGAGTGTTGGTCAGCTACCTGGAATAAAAGCATATAGCCCTGAATGCCCGTTCCAGTGCTTTGCCTGAGCTGACATCATGTCAGCTGTGGAGCAAACTACAGCCTGAAGATTATCAAATGCCATCAATCCATACGTAAGGCACAGTTAGTCATTCCCAGCCCCACATGAATTGGAAAGGCATAACTGATGCCTAAAGATTTTTAGCTTTTTCATATATTTGTAGCTTTGTAGATTTTTAATTTACAGTTGTATGGTTTCTAGTACTTTTCTTGCTGTTTCTCACATTTTAGAATAATAAGCTAATTCTTTCTAACACATTCATGAAATTCTGTTTAGTCTTATTCTTAGAAAGAGAATTTCTGACAAGAATATCGGGTTCTCCACCAGAACTTAAAAGCCAGAACAAATAGGGCAAGGAAGCCCATGGACCAACTCCAAGAGGCTGACCCAAGTGTGGGTTACTGGGGCAACTGATCTCCTGTTGGGTGTACCTGCTAGATATAATAATTAATTAGCCTTATAAAAATTGTACAAATCCTTTATCACACATGCGGGTAGCCATTTCTGTGCACTTGAAAGCTTTGATTAAATATCTGCTTTTTATCAGTTGTAAGTGTTTGTCTTTTGATTTTAGGCAACATAACAGCCCATGCATATTTCTGAAAACCAGACACTTTTTATAGGAAAGGACTATAGAGCATGGTAGCAAGGGGTGGGTTAGACAGAACAAATCATACAGAGCAGATGGCAGCCACAGTGCTTAACACACTGTTGGAAGGTGCCCAGCAACTCTAGTTATGAGCGACAAAAGAACCTATAGAGGATAATGACTTTGTCAAGTGGCAGCCAGCAATTTATTACATCGTATTCCTTGGAACAGCTGAGGTGAATTAACCACAGTAGCCATTTACTATTCCTTCTGACATCCCTAAGATCCTGTGTGTAGTGCCGCTGAGGTCGCTGGTGCCTTTTGGGTCGAGGTGAACTTGTTCAAGGCTAACCCAAAGCCAACTGGCAGGGTTAGCATAGCACCAAACCCCTGCCAGTAAACCACCCAGCAGGATTATCAGCTTATGCTTGCTGCTACACTAACCCTCACTTGGGTTTTGGTCAGCTCGGAGCATGACCAGAACAGAAGATGTTAACACACAAACAGAGCTTTACAAAGAAGGTACACCAGGTGTTACGGCAGTACCAAGTAAACATGCCTCCTTCCAGCTACTTCAAGAAAAGGAAAAGTTATGAGGAATGTGCCTTCGATGCACTCTTTCATCTGACAAAGCCAGTTTATATAACAAGATATTTGTATTCTTGTGTACAGCCTACATCCATGCCTATATGCATCAGCATTTAGCTCGACAAAACATAGTTTGAGTTGGATTATTTTTTCATTTAAAAAACCCCATTGAGCAATTTCATGAAAATAATGCTGCAAAGTGAATTTTGGCTGAACTCATGTAAGTTATTTTTCTATTGCCTGTTCTGAATTTTGTCTTAAATTAGGGACAGGTAAGGCAAACAAAGCAAATTATTGCTGACAAATATTTTGGGTGTTTTGGAAATGAAGCTATGTCAATACTGCCTTTTTTTTTTACCACCAAGTGAACAGCCTGGCCCTGTAGGATTGGTATCTCATGCACAGAAGGGGAAATGAATTAATTTTTACTTGAAAGAAGGCTACTTTTTTCTACCACTGAGCACATCAGAAATACTGTTACTGTTTTATGAACTTCTGATGATCAAGTAGCAGCCATTTTCAACATGATCTTCTTTTGAACAAAGTGCTTAAGTACTCCATGGTCATGTTTTGCATCTGTCATCTTCTCTTGAACCATCGCTGTCCACATCCAATCATCTGCAACATCCAACAAACTATGGAGCGAAGTAGAGAGCAAGTTAAGACAGTCTTGGCAACCTTATTATTCTGTATGTGCCAGCTCAGTAATACATCATATTGTAGCTGGGACACAGGTATGAGTAGTTCCAAACCATGATTTAAGATTTTTGTTATGTTTATTCGGGCTATCTGTAAAGGGAACATTCCACAGAATGATGGCATGCAAGGGAAAACCTAGTCACCAGTTGAAATCCATAAAATTATTACAGCTCTTTTAAACACAAAAAAATTATATAGTTGAGAGTCAGAAAATAAAAATGGAATTTTCCTCCTTATTTTAAAAATACAAAATCTTAATGAAGAAAATGTATTAGAAGTAACATAGAATATCAATTTTTTTAGTAAAATCTCTGCAGACAGTGTTTCAGACTTCACATAAAAAGCTTGTTAACAGGCAGTTTTATTTATTTTAGTACAACTTGCTTTGATCACTTACTTTCAGATAATTATTTTTCCAGTTAATCAGCATCTCTATCTCATGTTTTGACTTAAAAGGTGCCTATCACCTTTATATTTCAGTAGTAAAGATTGCTGTTATTTTTATTGAAATCATGACCTTTTTATTACTTACCCCAGATACTATGTCAATAGCATCTTTCCTATTAACTGCCCACATACAGTTTCAAATATTGTAGCCTACTTCGTTGTGATTTCCAGTCTGATGTCAATGAATGGAATTAGAGCTCCTTAGCATCACCCTTCCCTTCTCTGGAGAAAGTTACTTTACTTCATTATATCCTGTGACAGTTACCTCAAGCCTGTGACAATGATTTTAATCTTAACCCTTCGCTGCTCTTTGGTGGCATTTCACTGACAATTAGCAAGCTGTTATCATGAGATGGCTGCTCAAAACACTCTGGATTTTCAAAATTCAGCTTTTAATTAATAGGTATTTTTCTCTCAAATCATCCTGGCAGCAGTCTCTGAGAATAGATGGGGAAAGGAGTTCCTCTCATACTGAAACCCAGGCTCCCTTTAATGTAAGGTTAAAGCATGCTAACCAAGGAACCTACTGACCATTGTCTTTCTTATCTAGAAAAGGAGGATCTGACTTCACAAAGGTATTAAAAGACTATATGTAGATATATGTCCACTAAAGAACTATGTCCAGATTTTGTTTTGACTGTAAATGTGGTAATACCTGTGAACCAAAAGATCTTTCAGAAAGACAAAATCAACTGTCGTTGTCCTCCAGCAAAAACTGAAGATCTTCATTCTTCTCCATCAGCCAACTTTCTTCATTCTTAGAATCCCTCCCTTTCAGATGCAAGTGCTTCATCAACAGATTTTATATGCTTCTCCCCAGCATAAATCCCATAATGCAGGTTGTCATCCTCTACAGTAGCCCAGGACATTTGCTTGGTGGAGAACCTTGCTGCCCACTCTCCTGCCTTGCTGACAACAATGACACCCCCCAAGCCCCCAACACGTGTCTTCATGTAGTCTAACGCAGTGTCTGCTGCTACCTCTGGTGACATTCCTGGAAAGAAAAACAAAATCACTTCATGGTACCTGTCCTGACAGTTTTTAAATTCTCTTAAAATTTCACTCCTCTCCATGGAACCAGTCGAATCTAACTTCTCTTTCAACTAAATCAGCAAGAAATTTCCAGTCTAACAAAGGAAGCATTTTTAGAAAGGCTACGGACAGTTGTGAAGAGCTGCTGTAGTGTGGTACTGCTCCAAGTATTTATTTACATAGTTTCAGATTTTGACTCAGTTTCCGTGTTTAATACAAACTAACTCACAAAATTTATGTCCAAGACACACCATTTCTTATGCCATCATTTGACTGGAAAAAAATGCCAATTTATGTCCAAGACACACCATTTCTTATGCCATCATTTGACTGGAAAAAAATGCCAATCTGCAAGGTTTTTATCAAAGGTTTGTGACAAGCTAGGTCTAAAGCATTTATAATTTGAAAAAACACACATCAAAACAATCAAAAATTTCAGCCATCATCTCTGTTCTAATTCCTGTAGCTGCAACAGAGCTCAAAGCACGTACTTCACATTGTCATAATTTATCAAAAGCAGACATCAGCATGACTCTTCCTGAAACTTCTGAAACCATCAGGCAAGATGAGGTCTCAATGTACTAGACATCAGACAAAGGACCAGCAATGCAACTTTAGCTTTTCACTACTTGATTCGTATTAACAGGAGTATTTTCTAAATAAATCAAATTTAATATGTATATAATACATACAGACCTGTAATATCTGCAAAATATTTGTTCACTACAAGTTCAAATATACATTCAGGAGTGCAGTTGGTTTGGCCTAATTACCCTAAGATATATACCCTCAGTAATGTTATGCAGCTTAGGTTATGGAACAAAACCTGACCTTCACGCCTTCCCTGCAGATTTTGAGTTAAAACCAAATAAAACCAGCAGAGTCAGAATTATTCACAGCACTGGTGACTGACAGGATAAAGCTCCTTACTCTGACACATGGGTGACACTGTGACTATTCAAGTCAGTGGCACTGTCTTCAAAGGGTCAGTATTTCACTGTTTGATTTTTCACCAAGACAACAGCTGCCACCATAAGACTGAAATTCCAACAGCTGTTGAAACTGGCAAAGCAATTCACTCCTGAAATACAGAAGTAAATTTTGCAGGATTTGTCCGAAAGAAGATATTTAGTATGTGAATTACTGAATAGCTGAACAGAATTATGAGGGCTCTGCAGTTGTTCTTACATATGCAACTTCAACTGACTGTTCAAGGACTCAAAAAGTTATAATAGCTTGAGGGTTTGTTTTCAGTGCCTTCATGGAAACATGTTGGAAGGAGGGGTTGGGGTAATCTACTTGCTGATGTGTTTGCCTGGCAGCTGAGTTATACTTCTGGGCAGGATGAATGAAGGTAAGCAAGCATGGGCAGGGTGAACAAGTGCAAACCAATTAGACGTGAATACACGTGGGTTCATTTTCTTTCTCTCTTTTTCCAATAAACTTTTTGAGACTCATTTTCCTTTCAAACTGATTAATCACAAGCCAGATAAATGCTATCAGTGCATAAGTCTTGCAATGCAGTTAACTTCAAGCCAGAGAAGAAACTGGTTTACACAGTTTAGACAAGAGCTTAGAAAGCTGTTCACAAATTGAATACTTATGGACGTAATTTAGAGAGTAAAGGGGGAGCATAATGTGTTAAGAGCTTTGGGAAATAATCTGTAGGTTGTATTTTATGCTGAAACTGTCACATCAGCTATGAGATTTAGAGAAATGCACCCATTATATGCAAACAGCTCTATAAAGCACAACAAAAATATTCACAGCTGTTACTTGTCTCTCCACTTACTGCTTCTCCAATGAAAATGTAAATTGAATGTTTTCCAACTATTTCCAGTTTGGTCGATCTCAAAGCAAGTTACACTGTACTGCCCCAAAGCTACAGCTTTCTAAAAATAATGGTGGTATCTATATTAATGATTCTTGAACTGCATGCAACACAAGTATGTTGTCTGGCTATGTTTACAGGCTGTAACATAATCAAGGGTTTAGATGACAGACTAAGTCATGAAGGTAAAGCTCCAAAGGGTCATCCCACAGTCAGATTGTATTACAGTCACACAAGACATACTGTGTCAGCTGTTTACCACATACCCGCCCAGTCAGTTTAGTACATTTTCCAAAACAAAATGTAAATTGAAATCATGGTTAAAAAGTCTTAAAATAATTTCTGTTGCTGTAATCAGAGTTGTTACAATAAAGACCTTTACAGTTTATTAGAAAGGCAATATCCCATACCTTCTTATTTCAGCTCCAGTTATCTGTTTCTAGCCCTCCCTTACTGCTCCCTTAAATATATCTTATTTTTACTTGTTTTCTTTTTCTCGTTCATAGGATTTTAGTTTCTAATTAGGAAACAATTATTAAAGAGAACTTCTGTTAAACAAAGTAAACAGTAATGTCTTTCAACGTACACTGATCTAAAGCATGGTTCAGTATCAGGCAGCAGAGATAATTCTGTTCACCTCAGCTATTTCAGCTTTATTAATAATTTAATACTTTGTTTTGCTTTTAAAGAGGTGACCCATCCACATTTCCCTGAGAGCAACTCTACTGACAACTGTTCTAGGATGATAGTATATACACTGAAACCCGTGATTAGGCAACGTTTCCTATCCTCATTATTTCAGCTTACAGGAAGTTTGGAATATACCTTGCTCCATGTGATAGAGGATCAGTCGGGCTAAGACCACTTTCATAATGCTCTCCCCATGTCCTGTGGTTGAAGTGGCACCAGAATGGTTGTCAGCATAACCTCCACTTCCTTTTCAAAGAGGAAAAAAAGAAGGCAATATTCTGTAATACGATTTAAAAGCCCTGCATTGTTTAAAATAGGTACCATTTATTCCTATAGGTCCATTAGCTCTGTGCATTTCTGGGAGCAAAGTGTCAGAAAAGCTTCTTTCTCATTTCTGCCTCAATTTAAAAAGTACAATATATGAAAGAGATGAACAACAGTTGGAGCAAGTCAGTTGCCAAGTTGAGAGAGAAGACTAGTGATCTGTTTGTGTACAAGAGGCAGAAGCAGGCCAACACTCCACAGGAATGGGCAAAAATATTTTCCAGAACAGCAAGGGAGGGTATATTGAAGATCAGCAAGATAGGGTTGGGATGCAGAATGCCAGGTCATATCAATTGAGAAGACATGAAGGAAGATCTAGTGAGGACATTGGTCAGCTGAGCAGTTTGAGGGGAACTTACCCTCCACTGCACATAAGAGACAAGAGCATGGGCTCTACTAAAACTTCACAAAACACCCGTGAAGAATCTTTGAAGTCCTCACCACAAGCAGAGCGTTTCTTCTGTTGAACCCCCCTTCCCCCGCTTTTTTTTCCTCCCATCCTTGTTTTGCTGGCACATTCCACACCCTGTTCTCCACCAAGCTTCTGCTTGCTCAATACCCGTATTTCTAGCATATCTCCTAAGAAAAATATTTCCCAGGAGCTAGGAAGAAATATACCACAGCATTATAAAGAAGGTACTGGGGGAGGGGAAAGAGGCCTTAGAGGAGCAATGGAAGTTTCTTCCCTTCTGTACTTTCTTGATCAGACCCTTTTAACGGACTCTGAGTAACATGTGGAAAAACACTGCCATATTAAGTCAATGCCCCCTTACCAAAGCCTCTGATGTTTAAAAGTACAGCTGACATTTCTGTATCAAATCCTGCAGATGTCTAATGAGACCAAAAGTTGGAAGCAATATGCTCAACGGCGCCCAGTTTCACTTGTCCTTCACAAACCCATGTCCCAAACTATAAGAACACTAAAAACGATCTGCACAGGAGGTGGGTATTTGCAGCCAGAAGGCTGCAGCCAGAAACAAAACTAAAAACCATAGTCAAAATGCAGAGGATACCACAATGTTAGCAACTTCGTATGCAAAAGAAAGACAGTTTTATAATAATCATATACTGCCAACAGCAATGCTATTTGAGTTTGGAACATGTTTTACTAAAAATAATTATTTTCTAAATCCCAGCTGTATGGTAGAACCCTGAAGCAATCAAATGGCAAGCCTGTTTCATGAGAGGAAGAAGTCTGTGGAAAGGATTTCAAGTGTCTCTTTATACTTGGATAAGAGATCTCTTAAAGTATTTCCTTTATTCCACGCCACATCTATTAGGTTCTGAGACAGACTTATCAGGGCTCTCTTAAGAACAGGAATTTACTCAAAGTTGCGAGTCACTTTATAATTCTTGCTCACTGACACAACAAGCAGTAATTGTAATTACACCTACTTGCTTAAGCATCAAGGAAACAGCATCTTAATATGGATGCAGACTACATTTTTTGACTTAGCAGAAAGCATGGCCATAAAAAAGGGGAGTTTTATCAGAATCAACAGAAAGGAAACACGGGTGCTAGCACCGAAGAAAGGACAGAAAAAACAAACTGCAATCTCCATTTTCCACACTGAATTCCCAATTCTTTCCTGCAAAGCTCCATGCTGTAAGGAGCTTTAGCTTTGATACATTTGAATGTTAGGCCTCCATTTCAGATGGACTAGTATTTATGTTTTGTTTCGCTAATGAAAAGGAGAATTGCAATACTTTTCTTTTCTTTCTTTAAATGAGATACCCCCAAAAAATAAAAGACAAGGTCCCACACCCCATACCTATGCATGCTGTGTCGCCAACACGGCCAATCAGTTTATTAGAGAGTCCTCCCGTGGATGTTGCACAAGCTACATTGCCTTCACTGTCTATAGCAACGGCACCGACTGTTCCAAGGTCTCTGCCAAGAAAAACAGTTCACAAAATTAGACAGAATTAAAGCATACCTGCCAAAGCACGTTGCCTTTATTTCCCAGGTAGCTTTAAAGAAGATTTCTACAACAGAATTACTGCTCATCATAAAGCTATTTTTGCAATGCTTCTCATTACAAAAATAACAAGAAACATGCAACAATTCTCACAAGCTTTGTATTTAACAGAGTAGAAAACACTTTTTTTTTTTTAATCTTTCCCCTATGACTTGTTTACTTTCATAGCATGGAAACTTGGGGAGGAAAAAAACCCACAAAACAAAAGCACACAGGGCAGAAATACTTCTAGTCATTATAGTTCTGGAGTAGTTTTTTGGCTGACACACAAACTGACACACAACTTTCCCCTAAATGGCAACTCAAAGATGCAACAATTGGCTCCACTGTCTCAAGAGGAGGTTAACCGGAATTATTAATGACAACGCACGTAAATGAGTGAATACAGAGGACAGTAATGTTATGCATGCACTGAATCATTTCCTTCCTGTTCCTCCTCTTTCCTTTTCCTTACTCCCCTTAATGTTTGAATGCTATAAAAAAAAAAAGCTTATTTATTTTCCTTTCCACTAGTATTGCTCACAATGCATCATTAAGACATATTTTAGTTTTTGTACTCTGTAGCTACGTAATCTTGAAGTTTAAATCACTTGGCCAGTAGACTCTGCTGAAACTGCACATTGGTTTAAAAATCTTCATGCACTGAAGAAAACAGAAGTCTCAACTTTATTTCTTCAACACAGAAAAGACATATACAATAGCCTGCTCAAAATATACATGTGTAGTCGTATATGGAAAAAAAAAAGCCTGTCGTGACTTACTGTAACAGTTGCTGCAATGAGAAGTGAGACATTACTGAGAAGCAACAGTTTAAATATCCACATATTCCAGTCTTAGCAACTCACGTAGGAACATAAACCAGTATGTGACTAGAAGTATACCAACCCCCAAAAATAATCTAAATCCCTCCACACAGGAAAGTAACTAGTAACAATTTTTCAAGGAACTACCCAACAGGCAACTTGAATTTGCCTGGGCATTGGTGAGGGTTTCTCTATAGCTCTGCAAAATCTAAGCTAATTAAGTCAGACAAAGTCTTTGTGTACCTTGAAACCCACAGTCAGTTCCTCAGAGACCCAACTTCCTGTTCCCTCCTGCTTATGTAAAATATCATACTGTCAGTCCCTACACTTCATTCACAGCAATTCAAAGTTGACTGATGAATCACAGGCCTTATAAGCTGCTCTGACATTTATGTAGAGATGGACCTCATCTCAAACTGATATGATGGTGCAGATGGGCTTCCCACCCATCCATCTGTTACAAATGATTTGCTGAAAAGAACATTAGTAAATTCAGTACTCCCTTGCACATTCATGTAGCACCCTTCAACCAACTAAAGTTAGATGCTCCTGAGAAATTAAGAAAGATGTATCCAGATGTACATTTTCTTAGATAAGCATTTACCTTAAGCAACTGTGAAAATAAAAGCACACAGATGACACAGGCAGTAATTACCTGTTTTGGTATGAGAGAACAACTGGCAATAAATAACAAAGTGAATGTATCCAACACACCTCATCTGCAGTGGAGCAAACAGACAACTACACTTGATTTCTTACTGTCCCTTTTTTACTGCTTCAGTGTAACCTTTCCTTTGATCATCTTCAGAACAAACATAAAGAAGATGTAAATACATTTTTTTGCATGTCTAGTTGACTCCAAAACATTAATAAGGCAGACAAAACTGCTATCAAAATATGACCATCTCTCTATTTTTAGTTATTGACAGTAGCAATAACCTCAACAAGTATCTGTGGTATACCAGAGGATGCTATTAGAGATTTTTTCAATCAAGAATTATTCCTATATATCGCATATACTGTGATACAGAATGTATTATCTGGATTTGTTCATTCCCTTTTGTCTAAACCTTTCATTATCCAATACCCATGAAGTGACACGTGCTTATACTATCCCCATTCAACTAATGAGACACCTGCTATTTTGTCTCTCAGCCCTGCATCAGTAGAGGGGTTTTCTGTTTATCGCCGCCAGGGTCCTTGTTAGTTAACACCTCCTTGAGTCGCTCTTGCAGTGTGATTCACAGTGGGGCTAGGAGCCCATTTACTACCTCATAGCCAGACTCAGCGCCCTTTCCGTGAGATTCTCAGGCAAACTCCAGTAATCCTTAACAAGGGTATTGCCAGAGTCTTTGGAATGAGAGACTGCAGATAAATCAAGTCACGCCTTGTTCTCAGCAAAAGGTGTGCAAGATGGAATGTTGTACACGCACTGGAAACCTAAGCTTTCAGCATAAATGAATGCAGGCTCCTAACCAGCAGAGGAGAAAGGTATCTCTTATGGAGACACCAGACTTTACCTGCAAAGCCTACAAAACCCAAGGGTTTCCAACGTTGTGAGGATCAGGGGACTGGAAGTAAAATATACACCAACCTTCAAATTCCCAGTATGATCTGGTATTATGTTGCCTCTGACTAATACTACTTCACCTTCTGTCTGTTCGCCTCAGGCAAGTTTCTGCATAATCACTGTGGACATAACAGGGAAAAAGAACATTCCACGTGTGATACAGAATGAAATGGGTTTCCATTTAAAAAGATCTGTTTTCAACTTAGTGAATTTGTGCTGATATTTTGGTTTTCAGAAAAAGAACAGCATGGCCAAGAGAAGAAAGTCTTCAGCCTTTCAGAAATACACAAACTTTTTATTATCAGATATTCCAGAACAAGTCCATGCTGAAATTGAAGATGCCTAATACTGTTTTCAGGAAAAAAAAAAAAAGGTAAAAATGAAACAGTTATGAGGAATGAATGAAGACTTAAATACCAAGCTATTCCAACTGATATGTTCAAGAGAACAACAGGCAGCCGTGGCTACACCATCCTCAAAATTCTTTGCAATGAATGGTAATACCACACAGTCCTTGGACAGACCATGGATCAAAAGAAAACTTCTGCTGGATACGAGAGCCAAAACCTTATGGTCAAGAAACAATGCCACTTTGTTTACAAGACCATATTTACACTTGTCTCATTACTTTGTTTTTCCTTCTAGCAATTTACTGAAAGTAAGATATAGGTTGTAGTTTATAGCCTCATTTCAGGAACTTTAATTAACATGCCCACAGAAGAAATTTCCTCCTTTTGATCTACAAATTCAGCTCTGCGCCTGCCATTACTCCCGTTTCACAAAACAAATGAACAACACATAATACAGCGTTTATGTAATGTAATACAGTGTTTTCCTGCACCACAACCATGGACGTACAAATGGAAGCTCAAAACAATTTAGTGTTTATGCCTACCTCACAGGCACAAAAAATATTTTTGACACCTGATGTTTTTCATTCCTTTACTGTCCACCTCACCTTCCTCTCTGCTTTGTATGAGACAGGGTTGTTTTCAAAGTGATGCTAATTTTGCTGCTGGGCAATACCATTCGGCAGCATCTCTCTTCCCACACACCACTAAACTTCTTGGTCATTTTTTTCTATTCCTTTTCATAACCAACAGCCACAATCAGCACTCAGAAGGAATTACTGGTCAAAATCTGATGTTGTTTAACTACCTAATCCAATTTAAAGACAAATCTGATCATCTACTTAACCAAGGTCAGCTTTCTTAGGTTTTTAGGATTTTTTTTATGAACTTGTTTTAGTATGTGCACTGAAGATGTTTTAAAATCAGTTCCTCCACAGAAAAAAACTCTTACTACCTGCTGTTTGTTAAAGCTACTCTATGCACTTCTGCAACTGATGATTTTAAGAGCAATAACAAGTTCTAACTTTGTCCTCCAATAAAGCCACAAAACCTATGCTACTGTCAAAGTGATCACTAATCTTCTTACGCAGCAACAAGTTTGATCAAGTTTGTTCCAGTCATTTAAGCTTAAGCAAATTCATTGAAAGCTTGATTTTCTACTGCTTTCAGTGAAGACATACTGTAAAGATTGTATCAAACCACGTAACATTTGGAATCCTTTGGAAGGCTTGTGTTTATTTGTTGGGGGCTTTGTTTTTCTTGGTTGCTTTGTTTGTTTAGGGGTTTTTGGTTTCTTCTGAGATTTTTTGTACCCAGATAGTACAAATTAAATTACCCAAATTTAAAAATAAAAATACATTTTACCTACTTCTGAAACTCTTCAGGGTTGGAATCTGGCTCAAGGTTCTTCTTCCATCTTTCCCGGGATCTCTCAGTTACGAGTTTCTCCCCTGGAATCTCAGGAATACCCATGGCCTGAGCAAACAGGTGTGCACCATGGTCAGTCAGCAGCATGTGCTTCGTCTGCAGAAAGACAAGAGATTCATTGACAATTCTTGTTTTGTCTTGTACTGAGCAGTTTTGTATAACCACTATTTTTAAAAGTATCTACACAAAGAAAATTCCAAATTTTCTATTTTAAATTTCTAAATTTCTGTCCATATCCCCTTCCACTATAGCTGAAAAAGCTTTCAGTTCTCCAAACCACAAAGTTTAACCATCAACAGAAAAGGATTGTATCTATTTAAGACTTACTATAATGGGAGAAGAAAAATTGGTAAATTTGTTCTTTAGCTAATTTGTATGCAACTTTTTTGTACTGTTTCAAATGAATCACCAAATTACTACATAACTAACTGTTTTATCCAGTTAACTAAGAGATTTAGAAGGCTTTTATTCAAAAGAATGCAAAATAAATTCCTGTTTAAAGGCATTACACCTAGTAAAATAACCAACAAATGTAAATAGCTTACAACTGTTTCTTCATCAGCTGAAGGATTTTATTTTAAATATTTCCTTCAACAAGCTGCTATATTTATTAACTCATAATTTCAAATTGAACAACAGAATACTTTCTAATGGGTTTGACAAAAAAATGTTTGCTCTCTTCTAACAATACTTGAAAGTTCTATTTTGATCCTTTTATTTACAAACCACTTCAAACTAGATTTAAATTCAACAACCTTAGTTACTTCCATGCTTCAAAGACTGTAGAGCTTGGTTAATTCATATCTTAGAGAAACTTGCCAGATGAATTTGTTTAATTAATCCTTATACTTTAGTAGTAGCTCTGAAATCAAATTTTTTTTTAATGTGTCAAAAAGTAAGCAGCAGCTTCTTGCACAATTACACGGCTGTTAATTGCTCATCAGAGCCTGGGAAGGTTTTAAGAGAAATGGTGGTCTGACTATACAGCACAGAACAATTTCAGAGCAGAGCACCTAACTTCCAGCAAGCCTTTACGTCCATGCAGCTGCAGAGCACACAGGTACCAGCTGAGGTCCAAAGAGAACCGTGTGATGCTGGAGGCAGCAGGCCTGCAGGGCCTTGCGAAGCACCCACGTGGCACAGTCCCAGCCCCCGGCCAGAAGCGAGGCCGGCAGAGGTTGGGTATTTCGGTATCATGCTACATTCTGCAGGACAGTTACAGTCTCAAAGCTTCAGGTTAAGATGCTGCAGACCATCAACTTCTGCTGATTTCTAAAGCAATGACAAGTAATCACTACCATGACCAACGCATAGCACTGCATTGTTTTAAAGGATTCCAGACAAACCTCTTCCCAAATCAGAGACACTGATCGCTACTTAAGCCTATTACAGCCTCTGCACGAAACCCTTTGGACAGTGACAGAGGAGTACACTTCAGAAACATTCCTGATGCTGCAGCCCCGACACCAAACATTTTTGAAATTTTAAATGCCTTTTTAATCAATCTTTCATTCATGAGAGTATTGCTTTAGGGAATACTAAGGGTGACAAGGAAGAAGTCCCATGTATATGTGAAAGCAGACACCAGGCTTAGGTGCTGAGTGCTGTTACCATGTTACCAGCCCATATAAGACCTATTTCTAACAAAACTAATGAGCAGTGTTCTTCGACTTGAAAGCCAACTTCCTTGTGCAATACTGCCCCCCTCTGCCACTACCACTAACCCATGAGAAGCATACAATACAATATTCAAAAGAGTTTGGGTTTTTATTTGTGGGTGTGGGTTGGGGTTTGTTTGTTGTTTGGTGTGTTTTCATAGGAAATTTGAAATTTGCTTTTGTCTTGATCTGTACCAGAAGGCTGTGTCCTCCATCCCTTGCTTTCTTCAGCAACTAAGACTATATCATCCTTTAAATAAGTTTTAAAAAAATAAAGTTTTATTATAAAAAACTGGAAGTTATTGCTAAAATATTTTTCATAGGATTCCATCCCATATGCAAATTTACATAACATACGCACCTTCCTAGGCTACACAAACAAGAAATACTTGCATATTGATAAATAAACTTCTATGATAGGACTTTGTGTTTGGGGATTTTTTTCTTCTTTTTCAGTCCTCACTGAAAAGAGGATGTCTTAAGATGATTTTTGTTATTCTCTTCAACAGATGTTGTCAATCAAAAGAACTAGTAGAATACTGTCAAACAATGCAAAAGCACACTTTCGTGTCTCATGCTTCCAGTTTCATTAATATGTTTTCTAATGTAAAGTGCCTATTTTTTCTGGAAGACATTTACATAAAGTAATCCAAAAGGACAAGAAAAGGTTCAAGAAATCTTACAAATAAGCAACCAATGCCTGCACTTTTAGTTCATTTCACTGGAAATGGGGAAAACCCCCCAAATTTCTGCCTGGCCTAAAATTCAGACCATCACAGTTCTTTATTTAACAATTCTGGCAGTGCAGAGCACAGAAAAAACCTGGCCCTTTACCTCAAGAAGTCTGTGTTCTAAGCTAAATCCTCCTTTCCCTAATGTAAAGTTCTGCACAATGAGAGTAGGGGAAAACATACACAGCTTACATACACCAATGAATTAGTGCTCTAATGTTCCTGAGAAGCCCATCTAATGAAGTTGCAGCTGAGAAGGGCTACATGCCCCATATTAAAAAAAAAAAAAAATCACTTCAATGTATCTTTCTATATATGTTCAATACAAACAGGAATAATTCAACAGAAATTTAACTGCTTTTTCAAGGATGTGTTAACATTAGTCAAGGCAGTAAAAGTCTTCCACCTCTAGAAGCTCCTGTGAACAACAGCACAGAAAATCATGAATGGAAATTATTCTGGTGCTCTCCTTTCTTCTACTCCATGAATTTGGACAAGTTTGAGCCCAGTGGGAAACTGACAGCCAAAAAGGAAAAGCCAAATGTGTTGCAACAACAACCAAGAGGAGCTACTCTGGCCACCAGATGGAGCCCACACTGTTCCATAATAGGATGGAAATAGAATTACAAGCAGACTTACAGGGTGGTTTTGGTTGGTTTGTTTGTTTTTGGGAGCCGCATGTTTCAAAATTCCTTATGGCACTGAGGCATCTCAAAACCACTGGGAAATATCACACAGACTAAGACCCCAGGAAAACCACCCTTATTACCCACCATTCACACAGTTAAAAATGTTTTTCATTAAGCACAGTACAACAAAACACACTATGAAATGTACTGTGAAATACCCTGGGTTGGTGTCCCAAAGTTCCTGTCCAAGATGAACAGATGGGCAACAATGAGCAGAAGAACAATATCAGCTGGTATTCCCATTTATGTGAGAAGCTCAGAAACTCATCTCAAGATTTATCAAGCAATTTAAGCCAACATTTACATTTTAAATTTATCATCATCCCTACAGATTTTTTTGCATCCGGGCAGAGTGACACCTTTACCACAAAATGTCATGGTGTTAGGGCTACACCATTATACTTGGTTCTCTACAGTAGAATTTTATGACTTCATTTCAGATTCAGCCTCAACACTGCTGAACACCAGAAGCACCATGCAATGACAAGAAAGACCTTGTAATAGACAAGAGAGAGGAGAGGGCTTTCTGTTTGTTAGTTTGGGTTTTTTTGTTTCATCTAAAAGCACACTTTGGAAAGTTATATTCTCAAAATCCAACAGTGCTGTTTTTGACCTTATTCTTGTTAACTTAAATGGGATTTTTTTTCACAGACAAGACAACAAAGAAAATAAATCAGCGATTCTGGAATAAGAGGTGAACAATAGGCATTAAAATAAGTTCTCTGCACAAGAAAATAAACATTCACCTTAACATGCCGGAGACATCTCTCCCCCAACCCTCCATCTATATTCTCAAATTTTGTCTTGTGAAGCTGTCTACTACCTCTACTTATTTACTGATCTAGTTAATGATAAAATCTGTAGGAAGGAAAAAAGCCCTTATTCATCACAAGTTTTAACATTGTTTTCAGTAGACATACATTTCACTGAAGTATTTACATTCAACATTTTAATGAAATGTTCTGATCTTAAAAGCAGAACTGTACTCCAATTAAGGACACAAAAAAGTTCTATCTGCTTTGGAGGCCACTGATGACAAGATAAATGTCAATCATCTTTATAGATCACCGTAACAGGTTTTGTTTCCTCAAAAGTTGCTTTGAAAGGTTAAAGAAACAAAAGTCTTCTTTATTAATAAGTGTTTTTATAAATACGAACCTTTTCAACAATGCGGCAGCTGCACTAGTAGGATGAAAATGTAAACTCCAAAGACAGGACAAACTTTTTGATCAGTGTCACAGCCTCGTAATAGTAAAACAGACACAGATATCACACAAATCACTTACTCCCATCCTGACACAGATCAGTTGCACCATATCTGAAAAATAAGAGAAGCCTGCTGTGGCAAATATTAGATAGACTTCTTAGTGGAGTAGGGTGGGATTGATCTTATGCAGAAGGTCAAGTAATATTTTACTGCTCTGATAAATTTGATTTTCTTGGAAAATCTGTCAGCACCATGTAGAGCTAACGTTATCTTCTACTGGTGGAAGACTACAACTATACTGGTGCTACCACCTGATCAGGTCACAATGGATAAGGCTACCCAGAACAACAAAGGATTGCATTACATAGCCAAATATGTAACTGGGTCATTTAATTCAGTTCCATATCACTGCAAAGTGAACAGTGTATTACCTAACTTTAATCTTGCAAGATCAAGCACAACACTCAGTGACAACATAAAAGCTCTTCAAAAAACAAGTAAAAAACAACAACAAAAAACTCTGAATACCAGCAGTGGAACTACAGGAGACCAGCATGTATACATCAAGTCATGTTTCCTTAGAATGCTACTTTTTACAAATCTCTCAAAAACCCTTAAAGTAAGTGCTTCGTGATCATGACCACAGTCTCCAAACACTCCAATCCATTTCTCCCTTCCTTCCTGCTTTAAAGCACTACGCAAACATCATCACTGAGGTGTATTAATATACTGGATGAAGCTCAAAGGAAAAGAAAATGCTTCATACTCAAGTAGATAATCAGCATACCTTTTCCATAACAAGTCGAGCAAGTTTTATGGGGTTTGCTATGCACTTAACAGCAGATACTGCTCCAGAGTCTAAATTTTTTCCATCCATGATAATGGCATCCATTTCTACTTCACCTTTTTCATTTAGAACAGATCCACAACCTAAAGACAAAAAAAAAAAAAAAAAAANNAAAAAAATTAGGGGCCAAGAGAAAAAGAAGAAAGTCATTAAGAGCTAACCACCCAGGTGATTCAATTATAAGCTCTCATCAAGCAACCTTTCTCTTCCCCACTTTGCTGACTTACTGAAAGTATCTCCCAAATACAAACAAAACAGCAGAAACACTGCTGAGTATAACCACAAAATCCAGCCATTAACAAAAGTCTCACAGAGTACAACATCTACTTTAAAACTGAGTTTTATTTTTTTATAAGATGAAAAACACACTTCCAATCCATTCCAAATTATATACTTGGTATTAAAGCTAAATAGACAAACCATCAGGAACAGAATTCTTTATTCCCCAGATCACTTTTAAGTGTACAAAACTATTTTGCCTTTACAGTTCTTCCAAAGGAGGATACAACACCACCCAAAGAAAGAGTATAGCATTTGATCCTATCAACAGATTAACATCGTACAGCCCTACAAGAAACTGCCAAAATTAATGGAGCAGAATAAAAGCGTCCCCTCACTACTGTAGCAAAAGCTTGAAACGACAAGTTCTTCCCTTACCAAATAAAAACAGTACATAAAGTAATTTTAACAAATAAAAATTAAGTAATAGAACATCAGGTAGCTATCTTCTTCTATAATTATCGGTGCTATCACTAACCTGATTGAAAATTAATGACGTACAAAATGGGACAATGCAAATAGGGTGGTTTTTTAAATAATGCCAATAATTGCACCACAGAGGAATAATAGGTTGTAAGTCATCAAGTGCATAAGCCTTGCTAATACAGATGGTGAAGACTAAACCTGAAAAGAAGCAAAAAACCAAACCAAAACATGGCAGATTAGCACAGTACCTCAGGTAAAAAGACCTGAACATTGTACATAGCTAATCCAGTAGGGTTCTACTCTGTTCTGTTAAACCAACATTAAAGCAGTTCAGAAATCACTGTTAATAACTGACATAAGACTTCTATACCAATGTACTTCAGACCTGAATATATGAAATTAAATCCCCTGTGACAAAAGGTAGCTAAATCCTGTAATCCTCCTCTTGTAATCTCAAAAACTGCCCCTGCCACATACAGACACACCCCCCAAAAGTTATTTTTTACCTGTCTCCAACTGCATAAATTACTCCAGAGTTCAGTCCAGCATCACTCACAGTATGTTAATTTCTAGACTTCGCTGATCTGTAAAGAGCTTACAGGTTAATTGCCTTGTGCCACCCATGTTAACATCATTCTTTCAGCTTTTCCTTTTGCTAGTAAGGAATTGTTTTCTTAGCTAAACCCTGCCATGCTCTTTTAACTTCCTTTGACAGGGTAGGCTTTCTAACCCATGATCACAAAATTCCCACTAGAACTAGGGTACCCCTAGTATCAGTGACCAGAACCATGGCTCCAGGGGAAACTCAACGAGGCCCCTTCATCTCTGCATTAAGAGTATCCTATGTCTACTGGACGTATCTCATAGGATACACTTTAGGATTTTCTAAAATTTGCTGAGCAGAAAACAGCTGCAGACAGGTTCTATAATCAGAGGCAGCTTTCTAAGAAAGTATCTTTTTACAGCTGGTAAAGAGAGACAGGCGCCTTCTATGAACAATCCATCCCACTTGCCACAGAATCATAGAAAGGCCTGGGTTGGAAAGGACCTTAAAGATCATCTAGTGCCAATCCCTTTCAACAGGCAGTGATGCCACCCACAAGATCAGGTTCTTCAGGGCCTGATCCAACCTGGCTTGAAAACTTGCAGGAATGGGGCATCCACAACTCCTACAGCTTTGAGAGCTGTATAGCCAACTTCTCTCATTCCACTAACCACGATGAAAGACTGTACACCACAGCAAAGCTAGTTACTGAACTTCAAGTAATCTCAAGTAGGATGAATCCTTCCTTCTGTGGTTACAGACTGCCTTTTCACCTGCCTTTCAAAGCAATGGGTAGGAACTACCAGCCTCTGAGGCCATGGTATCCATTGGCAGCAGTGCTGAAAAAATAAAGTTTTTGGCTTACTTATTAAGCAAAGGGCTGGGAAAACAAGAGAGAGACAACAGAAGACAGAAAGTCTAGGGGGATGCAAATAATGAACATGTCTGACATTAGCCAAATCACAGCTGGGATATTGAGTGGAGTACTCCAATTCTCTCTATCTGTGGATAGATAGATCTGTCCTCTGTCTTGCAAAGGCTGCACAGGAAAGAGTGTGCAAGGATCAAGAGAGTGCCAGTTCTTACACCTGGAGTACTCATGCCAAGTTGGTTCATACTGCTAGCCAAAGAGATCACAAAGAAATATAATCACACCACAAGTAGAACTTGATGACTTTATTACGCTGCACAAGTCACTAAAACGGTAATTTTAGACACCAGTATAGATTCTGAGCCCTTGCACCAAGCCTACATCAAGATGATCCTACACAGCATGGCTACACCCTATAATTCAAAAAAGGACACAACTTGATTGTTCTGTCCATTCTTCCCCATCTTTATTGTTGCTCTTAGCGATGTCTGTGTTTGCCTAGAAAATATTCCAGGAAAACTGATTTTATCCTCTTATGAAGATAAATACTACACAGTGAGTTTTGAACAGCCACTCCAATCAGGGTCCTCTTCACATAGCTTTCAGCTCATTTTTGCCAGATTCTGAGAGCAGCTGTATCTAATGAGTGTTAACACAATTAGAAGTATCTCTAAGTAACAGGCTACTCGCCACTTGGATCATCATAGTCAAACCTGAACAAAGGATGAAGGCTCAAGTCCAGTCAAGTAAAAGCTAAATGAGAGAATGCCACCCTGATGCTAACTATATAGAAGTACACACTACACCTCTAAGTCCACGTCATGATTTCAGCTTGAATGCTCTAAAAATCAAAGTGTTCAACCCAAGTCAATAACAAAACAATGAAAGTTTCATATTAAGTAAAAGCTGCTCTCGACTGCAAGGTGAGAGTGAACAAATGAACCTCTGCAAATTAAGTGAGCACATAACTAACAGCTATGTTATCTAAAACACTGAGCACCTTCAGGTCTTTCATTCCGTGTTTGCTTCTGACATACCATGGTGGGAGTGGGGAAATATTTTTGCTGAAATTCATAAAAATAATAAATGTGAGGTCCTAAGAAGAGGAGAAAGTATTTGATTACTACCATTAACATTAATTCACATTACTGATTAGGAAATCCAGTTATGAACCCTTACTATAAAAAGGTATAGATTTATGACTCATATACCATTATTGCATTGCTTCTGTAGTACTATTTACAAAATAACTAATTGCAAGCATTAATGAAGAGAAAAACACCCAACATCCCCTACACCAGTGTTTCTGTGGCACTAGATAAAGGTCAAGCACTCAGGATTAAACAATGCTGCAAGGTATACCCAAGTGCATGAAAGATGCACTTTAACTTAACACATATTCCATGAGAGTCCATGTCTTAAAACTGGATATACCTAGCACAGTAACAGAAGATTTACAGAAAAGTAAAACAGCACTGCACAAATTAAACGGCAGATACATAACACTGAAGAACGGGAAAAGTGTAACTCATCTTCCTACAGTGAGAAACTGAAGTACGTACCATGCTGAGAAATCACCTATTTTGTGACACTAGTTTACTCCACTACAATGTACATAAAACAATAATAATGCAATAAAAAAAAATAATAATACAAGCTAGGATTTTCAGAAGCATCAGGGCAAAACCACTTGAAATACAGTATGATTCTAAGTCCACTTAATTCTTAGAAAATTACCTGCATTAAAATGAGGATCATCTTCCATTGACCGTACTGCCTCCTCAACCGCATCTACGGCACTGCCTCCCTGCTTCAGGACAGCGTAACCTCGCAGCGCAGCTCTGACAACACCAGCACGACATCCCTCTTCTCGTTCTTTGAAGATCCGGCCAGCTCCACCATGCACCACAATGACAGGCTTCATCCTGCCGAGTTCCTCCCAAGGCTTTCAGCTGTGCTCACAGGCCACTTGGTTGGAAAGAGTAGTCTTTAGCATATGCTCCTTTCTACACGGAGAGAGGCTGCAGGTTAGGTAACACACACGGGTAGTCTGACTGCCACAATTTTACCTTCTCGGAAGCCAAGTACTCACATGGAGGAGCTCCTAATTCCTTGAGGCCCCGGGTACCTTGGTGCAACTTTGAGGCCAGCCCCGCTCTGAGGAAGGGTCTGGGTCAAGTGGCACAGCAAAGGCCCTTTTGAGGCTACGTTACTCTACAATCTTGTGGTTTAGAATGAACCCTCTCTGGTGATAATACATTACAAGGAAACAAGGACTTGAGTAACCCTTGTACCTGCTAACTGCTCCTTGTTTTAGATGGGTAGCCTGTTGTCACAGTACAGTAATATCACCAGCGCTAAAGAAAGGCAACTGAGCTGACCCGAGTTAAAGGCTCACCCAGCTCAACCACCCTGGATGCCAGACCTCTGACCTCTTGCAATACTTTGAACTTCGAGCAGGAAAACAAGGTGCTCATTCTCACCTGGCAGCCAACACCGTGTTGTTACTGCTCATGGCCTCCTGCGAGCAAGAGATTGTTGCCAATTGCTACACATCTTTGGTGATGCAAATCACGGGTTTTGCTTCCAGAAAAAGGCAAAGAAGCAGCAGCGAACTCATCTCCCACTGAAATCTGGGGCACCTCACGGAGAAAACTCTCCTCGTGAAAAGTTTCTCGAGGACGGTTATTTCTGGAGGCTGTGAAGAATAGAATCCAACAACCTTTCCTCTCATCCTACAGGCAAACCCTTCGGACAGAGCCTCCCGCACTCCTCCAGTCCCTCGCACTCCCGCTGCCCCGGGGGCCGCCGGCCGGGATGGCAGCAGGCGGGGAG
>VZTG01005924.1:3902359-3967371 GCA_013397845.1 Melanocharis versteri
GGCCGGGCCGCTGCCGCCGGCCCTGAGGCAGCACAGCCCTGGGCTGCCGGCAGCGGGTGGTGCCGCCCCAGCGTGCTCCTCCCGCCGTGGTTCCCCCCTCGGCGGCAGTGCTGCCGCCGCCGCCCTGTGCGAGGCTACAGCCGCGCCGTCCCACCAGCTCACCGCCTGCNGGGCCGCCGTGGGGCACAGCATCCCGTAAGCGAGGCCGTTCAGGGTTTTATTTCAGCCAGCAGCTACGCTCTTCCCTTACTCAGCACACGCTGCCCTCGGCCGTACACCCAGCCCTGCCGCGCTCCGCGGCGGCACCTCCGCTCAAGGCGGGCCCGCGCCGCTCTCCCGCCCGCCCCCGGCGTTCCCGCGGAGTGCGGGGCCAGATCCCACCTGGAGCGCCCCGTCCCTGCNCCACCGCTTGATTTCCCCTCTAGTTAAATTAGAGAAATGACACTTCTCCCCAAAATCGATCCCCAGCGGCACGTCCCGCGTGCCCGCCCTGCCCTCTGGCTGGGCCGGGATATTCCCGTTGCCAAAGCTCGGGCTGCCGGTGGAGTTTTGTAAGCTGAACGGAGCTATGGGCTGGGATAGCTTCGGTCTGTGGGGATCATCGCACACATCCCGGGCAGGTTGGCACAGACCACATTATATATATATATGGGTGAGGATAAGCTGTATGTGGCCACGCTGTTCCCAAAGTCATGGCAAAGACAAGAAATGAGCTTGATGTTTCTTCTATTTTTAATTATAGGCTGCTGGTGGAACATACCAGCAGTTGACTAAAAGGAGAGCTGCTAAAGGTTCTTTCTGAAAAGTAAAAAAATACAAGTTGTGAAAAAGACCCTGTAATTCTGAGCTCCCTTATCTGTGTAACTAGAACTGTAAACAAAGATTTCTCAACATTTGTACAAACTACGTGGCATGCATCTGGCCTTCTCCCTTGACCATGCCTGCTTTGCTCACCACCTCTCCTCTCCCTTGGCTCTGTTGAGGTGTTGCAGTCCAGGCTGCAGGGAGACAGTGGATGCAGCCTGCTGTGTCCACTCAGGGCGTCGAGGAGATGTGGCTGTGCAAAAAGGGCAAGGATTTACAGCAGCGTGAAGTCACTCAATTTAAGATCTGTTTTGATCCTGAAGGTTGGTTGAAAATTAATTAGTGTGGTTTAATTAAAAGGAAGTACTCATGATGGTTTTTCTTTGTCGCTGGTAGGCTTAACACAGAGGAATTAAAATTTCCTACATTAATTATTTGAGAATGCCGCCTGTTTTTGTAGAATATTTATCTTTTTTTCAGGTAGTGCCAAGACAGGAAACCAATACTATTTAGATTAAACAGTTTAGAAGAATCATTTCAGTTGTTTGCATGGACAGCTGAACACAAAATTTATATAGTAACTTTAAGTTTAAATTTCAATACTAGTCTAACATTATGATTCAACAAAACAAGGGTGTCACTTGATAGAACTGGAATAATTTCTTTCTTCAGCAACTTTTTACCTTAAGCCCTCTTTGGCCACTGTCTTTGTCATCGTGGTCAAAACATTTACATGCTTTTTAAAATGCTATAAAGCTTCTCAGAGCAGACTGGAAAGTATTAGTATTTAGTTTTATGATTATTATTTAGTTTTTTAACATTAGCACATTGAATTGCACATCAGGAACCTGTCCTGAAGCTATGTAAACTGTTAGGGCAAGTTTTAAATAATTGCTGTAGAAATCTATTGATTTTGTTCTTGGTAATTTTCATAGGAGACCTTTGTGTAATATAATTGCCCAAGAAATAAATTTTAAAATGTACAGAATAAATTAGGGAGGTTGCATGTGGAGCCTTGTGGAGATTAACTTTCCTGCTTGTGAGCTGAATGTGCCTTACTTGAAAGAGGTAGGAGCACATTATCATAGGTGAGTAAGGGTAGAGGACTGAAGCAGGGAAGTAAGTGATCCAGACACATGTGGATAGGGAACATGTGTGTGAAAATACTCTGATGGCATAGGGTCTACTCTGCGTTTCCAGTGACTAAAATACAACTGTACTTGTGCCTTCTGTTTTCCTGCAAAATCCATTAATTAAGGACATGCCCTCCTTCTAGAGTAAGAATTCCCCTAGAATCTCATTGAAATGTTAATTTTAGGAACCAGCAAAGCAAGTGAAACACATTGTAAAAGTAACTGTTTTAATGCATATTTATAATAAATCTATTTTTAAATAAATGTTTATGTAGTAACTTGTGTGTTTATCCATAAACTATTTAAAAATCTTCAAAATATGATGTAGCACAGAAAGCAGTGCTCTATATTTTATTGATTGGATTGGAGGAGCATGCGGAGTTGATCAAGGCTAAGGCTGCTTGAGCAAGTGTCAAGCATGCAGAAACAGAATGCCGTTCACAAAGTCTGCAAACTTGGATCTTTTTATATTAGACAGAACTGTCATATGGAGATCACTGCGGAATTAGGATGCTCAGGTCACACCCTGGAAAAACTCATGCATGTTGAATAACTTCGTTCACGTGCACAATTTGATTAAGTCTGTAAACTACTTCTTACTATATTCTTACTGCGAAGAGTGTGCCACCATTTAGGGGAGCTGGAAAAAATAGTTCCTTCGAGAGTTTAATTTTTTTACACAAAGTTAAACTTACGTTCAGGTAGGATCAGCAGTGAAATGTGCAGTAGTAGGACAGTAAATGGTAGATGAAGTATTCAGTAAAACACAATTGTGATCAAATCTAGCTGATTAATGAGTTGTATGTTGAACAGTTTAGCTGGAAATATTTTCTTGGAAAGTGGCACTATACTCACCAGTGTCCATGATGTTTCCTCCCCTTCTGCGCAGAACTGAGATTAAATTGGAGATGGGTTCATTTTCCCGCTTTGGGGATATTTTAACCCAAGAACTTGCACGTCTTTCCCGTGGCAGATTGTCCCAAACGAGAAGTTAACAGTGCCTCACTGCTCCCAGTATGTATTTTGCACACAGTGGGATGGTTCTAACAGAGAGAAGTGGGCAACTCTCAGAAACCTGCGTGCTGGGGAAGAAGGGAGAGTGGCATAGGATGGACTCCTGGCCATGGGAAATCCCTGTTAATGTCCTAGTTTCAAACTGTGCACATCATGCATTTGACCAGTTTTCAGAGCTAAAGTTTAAAAATGGCCCTGGTGGTTCCTGTTTCTCTGTCCTGTGTGTTAAATGAGATTTTATTGGTATTTATCAGCTGTGTGCTCTGCTGAAGGTGCATTTGAGGTGAGTGTCCTGAGTAGGAGACAACCAGACTAGCACATGGATGACTGGCAGAGACTAAAATTAGAACTTTTTGTTTTCCTATTCTTCCTGTTGTTGCGAGAACCCTGAAACCATGTTGCATTTTTGTCACTGCACGGCTGAAAAAATATGTTCCTCTGTCACCTCTGTGCTTTTGAAGTCCCTCCCACAGCCTGTGAAGTCTATAAATCCCAGTCTGCTCCATTCTAATCACTTTAACTTCAAAGAAGGCAGATCAAGTTCAATTTTTTTGAGATTATTTTCAATTCTCTGTTTATCCCAAGCTTTACATCCCCTCTGTAAAACTCTTTCAGACTTTCTTGTTTTGGCTGATCTGCATAAAACACAAGAGAATGTTGGAAAACTTGTCTGTGTGTCTGACAGAAGCTTACAACTTCCCAGCAAGTGCAGGGGGCTTCTGGATCTATCCATTCAGAGAAAATGGCACCCTCAGGCTGGCAAGGGTTACAATTGCTTTGGTTCAATCCCATGCCTCTTGCCAAAAAACCTTGCAAACTCCAGAGCTGCCACAATTGCAGCATTTAAAAGCCCAGAGTTTAGGAGGTATTTCTCTTATGTAACTCTCAAATTTATTTTGTCTCATATTTTGATTACATTAGGAAAAATGCAGTTCTCTTAGTTCTTAATGATATACAATTAACATGCTAAAGGCTATAATTAAAAAGAGGTTTCAGCTGAGCCAATATTTCAGGCAAAACCATCATTACTTTTTAAGATGCATTAGAAGATGTTTGCTTAAATATTGCTTGAGATAAGGGCTCAAGCTTCCAAACACTCCAGGAATTTTCAGGAAAATTTATAATAGACCTCAGCAGTAATAAAGTAACAATTTTAAGAATTTTGTCATGCATGTAGGCTTACTGGGGGTGGTAGAAGTATCCACGGTAAAGATTTTAGGTGGATTTTGTCAATATATGGAACACCTTTGGGACAAAAGCACAAAACGGTTTAAAATAATTCATAGGGGATTTCCCAATGCAGGAACAGAATGCAAATTAATCAAATCACAAATGAACATCTGTCCAATTTTGTCCTTTCTCTGTGACTCCTTGTCACTCAAATGTATGGACCTTTAGTGACCCTAAACACCGGATGTCACAGAATGCAGGAAATAAAAGAACATCATCATGGCAGATACATACCAAGTATATGTACAATACTTGAGATGCTCTTCCTACTTGAGAGATGAAATAGGAAAAAATGAAACTAAGTTGAGACACATTGTCGTGGAATTAAAAAAATTACTTTTGAGTAACTTTTTAAAGACTTGACCAAGTTGGCAGACGTTGGAGAGAATCACAGGGCTCCTGTGTCAGATACAATATTCTCTCTCATGATTTGAAATGGGGTTCAAATCATAAAAACTTAGTAAATGCAGCTCCAGGGAGTCATTATCATTACCTGCAGGTGACCCTGTGGAGGTATTTACTTTTGCAGAAAGGTGGGCAGGGAAAAATTAAGCTTTGGAAGTTTGCTGGCTGTGCGTTATATTGCACAGGTATGCTTATATATAGCAGTTACCCAATTATCAGGAGGATTATAATTACCACGTGTGGCCATTAGAAAAAAAATAAAGGCATGATAGTTTTGCTTAGTTCAAATGTTTGGTGTGTTATTAGAATTATGTTTGGTTTTAGTGAAGTAAAAAGCTGAGATGTAACAGTAGAAGAATGATGAAATTTTAAGTGATAAGGTTAGTTTAATGCAAATGGTTTATGTATCCAATAAAAGTATCTCCTATTGCAGTAATTAACATTAAGAAATATTTAGAAAAATATGTGCCATGTACATAAAACTAGATTCAAAGGCATGTTTAGAAAGGTTACTCTCCAAAGTCCTTCTTCAGTTTATTTCTTAAGAAAATTTCAGGTTTTTTTCATACATCTTATCTGCTGCCAGACTGGTTTTGAGCAAACTTTGTGTTTTGTTTTTTAGTAAGGAATTGCATTTCTTTCCCTTCAGTTCCATCAAAGTATAATCATACAGTATGTGTAATACTGTAATATTAATTGATAAAAAATGCAGTTGGAAAAGCTTACAGTTAAGACATCACTGTAGTTGTAGTTTTTGATGTGAAAATAGCTACAAGGGAAATGCCAGGAGATAAAGGGTTTTCTTTTGAATACTTGACCTATTTTATTTCTATCCCTAAGTCAGCGCCCCAATTCTAATGAAGTAACTAAAACCTATGTTGTTGCATATGCATCTAAAAGCCATATTTCAGGATGGATTTTTAAGATGTTTATCGAATTATTTATAAAATGCAAGAATACTGCAGAGAGTAGGCCATTAATAGAAAATTCTCCAGTATAAATCAAAGAAGTCAATCATGAGGCTGGTGGCAGGGAAAACAAATCAAGCAGGGAAAAGAAAAAAGGTGTATTTTAAAATGAGAATACTAAATGAGATAGCCAATTGATGTCTGCCAGGCATAGACATAGATCTATTATGGTGAAAATTGATGTCAGGTCTCTGTAAATGCAGTGTAACAGGTGATGAAATTTGTGCGAGATCTTCAGGTAAGCCATGCAAAGATACTGGAAACAAAAAGCACTTTTAGAGTGATTGTGATGTGAATGGGGAACCAGTGGAGTTGGTTGAAAGTGGGAGCATTATTTTGTCTTTCTCCTCAGTCATGGGGATGAAAACAGTGATGTTTGCCCTCAGCTGCAGTACAGAAAGTGATCATCCCATGAGAGCTTGGAAAAGAATTCAAGACCAGATGTACAGAGATTTCCATAGTGTCACTTGTATTGGTCACAGGTGGGGAATGTTGTTTATTTTGATACCATTATCTGAGAAGCTTCCTCAAGCTGCTGAGAGCAGCAAACTTTGCCTTCAAGTAAGCAAAAATTCAGCATACCTATGCACACTGGACTACTAGATGGCTGCAAAACTAGTTATTTTCCTGAAGATTTGATCATGTTGCTGGTGCCAGCACATTCCTAAACAAGCTCATATGAAAAGAAAACTCAGGATTAGGTGTTATTCTAAGGTTGCAGAATGAGGCAATTTGTCATCTGATCTTTACTTAAAGGTAAATGAATGGGTGTGGATTCACAGTGTATTTTATCAAAGAGACTAAGACTATTGCAGTACTAGCAAAACACAAACATATGAACAAATGTAATTAGGACTGGTTTAAGATGAGTGCTGAGTGTAGAAAAGATCAGGAGAGTAGGGTTCGAAATGTTGGTACCATTCTGCTGTTTTCAGCACTGAATTATATGTTAAGAAATAAGGGAAATACCAACATGATACCTTGTATTAAAGCGGCCAGATTTAGGTGGGGTTGTAAACTCCAAATAAGGTATTTTATGAACCACTACTTCTCCTTTTCTCTACTTCATGCACTTATGAACAGCCTCTGATGTTGTCTGTTAAGTCCTTATTTTAATATTCTTACATAATATAGTCTCAATTTAAAATGGTATTAAGGGAATTTTGAAATAAATCGTCATGCATATTGTTACATTCAGTAGCCACCTTCAGTTGGGTATAAATTAGCACAATATGAAACAGATCTGTTGAGGGCATTCACACATTGAAGTTATATTGAGGGTTTTGCTGGGCTGTGCAGGAAAGATTTCTTTCTTCATCCAAATGTTTGCACATTTAATAAAACTTGCTTGGCATGTATGTTCAGGACAATGGATGCCAGTTTTTCAAGGGCAAAGTTTTGATCTAAAACTAGAAACTTAGTTCTGAGTGTTGCATTTGTCCAGAGAACTGTAATAGGCTTTGTGAACGAAGTGCTGAGGTAAGGCCAAAAAACCCCCTGGTTCTGAGTATCAGATAGTTTCTAGTGGTACAGGAAAGGAGAGAAGACTCTCAGGAATGGTGACAACTATTGGATATTTCATAGAGGGGAGCTGAACTCTGACCAGTATTTGGAAAGGATGTTTGTGGCATGGACTTAAGGTAGCACAACTGTGAGCCTTGACAGTGCTTGGGACTCTCAGTATTGGTGATGGAGCCTGTGTTCCTTCTTAGGATGTCAAGGTTAAAATGCGATCTGTGTTCTTGTAACTATACTTTGTGTTTGGTATGCAAAGTTGTCTCCTGCTGTAATCAGGAAGACATTGTCAATTCCAAGGCAACTGCCATCCCTGCCCTTTCCTCCACTTTTTTTCATCTTTCTCTCTCCTCCCTTCCTCCTCCAGATTTCCTTTTTTGTACAGTGGGCTTTGTGAAAAAACTGGCAATGCAGAATTGGTATTTCAATTTGATGGAAAATTCAAGAACATGAGATAGTACTAGATTAATCACATTTGGTGAGCTGTTTCTACAGAGGAATTTTGAAGAAAAAGTAGTTAACATCTGAACATCAGTATCCTTAAAATTTTGAGGATATGGGGTTACATCTATTATCTTTCTGCTGCTTTTATTCCTTTTCTAGCTTTTGCATTTTAAAGAAATCATTTCAATGCCATTTATTCATAAGTCACTGGAAGCCACATTTTTTCCCTACTTTTTTAAAAAATAGAAGTTTTTATGATTACAATATTGTGGATGAATGCTGTCTATAACCAGTAGAAATGCTTCAAAGCTGATTCAAAGGAGGACGCTAGGCTTTCAAAATGCTCTCTGATCGAGTGTGAGATATGGGAGCATCCAACTTGTTTTAACAATGGAAACTCCTTTTTTTTCCTGTGTAAAAATAGATCACAGTGCAGTGACCCTAGAGGGAGAGAAAGAATGAAAAAGATGCAAGTTTCTCTCAAAATTCTGACTACATTGTTACAGTCTGTGTCAAAGGATGACAAATCCGAATTGCTCTGCTTCCTGTGTTCTTTGAATTAGAGCTTGGTGTGTGTTACACTATTTTGACCTCTTCAAAATTCTGTAATTTAATTAACAGATTTCCTTTCCCCTCTCTAGTCCATTTTGAAGTGTGGGGCAAAAAAAAAAAAAAACAACCAACAAAAAACATATATACCAGTGTCATAATGCTTCATTCTTTTCTGAATCTAACTGCATATTTTGAATGGAATTTGTATGAAAGCACTCTTGTATAAATTTAAATCAGGATGATACAAAAGCAATAAGTGGTATTAACCAATGGGGATTAAAGACTACCTGAACTGGCTAGAAAAAAATTACGGCCCAGTCACTAATTTATGGGCTTGATGCTTGCTAGGGTATTTGCCCAGCTGCACCTGCCTTATCAACATGTTCAACTGTGAATTAGTTAGCACAAAAAGTTGGCAGAGGAATAGGGAATTTTTCACCTCAAGGTCAGTAACAAGGCAGGCTAATACTGATTTAATGCTGTTATGGTCTGGTAGTTTGGCATGAATATGACTCTATATTGCCATCACTTGACACATGTCTACATTCAAAGAAACACTTTCCTAACTGACATCCTTTTTGCAGGAACACCGAGTAGCAGGCACCTGCCTTAGCTGGCAAAAAGTTAAGTGTCCTGTCTCAGCTAGTTGTCTAGGCTTACTCTGTAACTGTGAGGAGAGGGATTTTCAGAGTGATTCATACAGTTCTAAGATGTGTCTAAAATAGATGAGATGACTCATCCTCTGGAAGTACCTGCCACTCTACTGACGACAGAGGGAGACCTAGATGACTAACTTACCCTAGATAGCTAAATTTTGGACTGGTAGTTAATAGGAGAGAAAGCTCAGTACCAATGTCTTTTTCTTCGAATGAAAAGAGGCTCAAGTATCCAGTCATTATGAAAAAGTCTGTATGACCACTGATCATGCAGTATGTGCTGAAAAAGAGATGGACCTGCACTACTGTCCTCCTGTATCTTTCATAAATATGTTGATTTTATTTCTTGCTAAATTAATCTATATCAAGGTGAGGAAAAGAGGACTTTTTTTTTACCTTAAAGATCCCACTGGAAAGGGATAAGTGTTATTTTCTTTACACAGATCTATGAAACAATGAGCATGATATTTATTCTGCATCAGTTTCCATTCTTGAAATTGTTTTGTATTGAAATCGCTTTGTATTTATACTGGTGGCATTGGATGTAAAATCCATTAGGTGGGGTGTAACAGATGTTTAGCATGTATTTGCTTAAATACAGCATGAAGATCTGCAGTCTGCAGGGCATTAACTTCATTGTTGACTGCTTCAGACACACCTTTTTTTGGAGAGGTTACAAAAATTAAGCTTTAAAATTATTAATATTTAATTAAAACCCATCATTTGGCCAATTTGAAAATTTCGAGGTTTTAGGGAATATTCAGGAATTATGCACCACATCTGATTTTAGATACCAAATTAGGTTTCTAAATAAGGAGTCTAGGCACCGTTTGTAATCAGCAGAGTAGAGTTGGCACCTCGAGGGAACAATTTAGAGCGGCTAAGGTAAGCAGGAAGGTAGTGCTCTGGGTGCCCTCCAGAGGACTTCCGCCGCTGCCTAGCTTGAATCCTCTGAAATAAGCTCTGAGATACTTATTTATCCCTCTATATTTACTGTGGAGGAAGCCTAGTCTGGTTTTGTAGGCTGTTGAAGTGGGCAACGTGAATACTCCCCTTGTTGTTTTCTATCATAATTCTAAGGTTCGTAATACTTTGTCAGCTCAGGGTGCAATATTTTTCTGAATATATTGAGAATATATTTCTAAATGTCAGGTGCGCATTAGAAGTGCCTGCTGCATGGTTAACGTATGTAGTATGCTCAGCAATGTTAATATAGTAGCATACAATGTAGGAGTGTGTATTATGAATTAGGCTGACTCCTAAACTATTTTCTTGTGGCTTGATTAAATGAGCACCCCCTGGATGTCCAGGATAGTCAGCAAAATTCATTTGGTTTTGTCAGAAAATTTGCTTTCATTTTGGGCGCTCTCTAGTTGAATCATAAACAGTTCTAATCTCTGCTGTGACTGCAAGGCCCTGAGTAGTGAACTGCTGCCTGGCACAGACACTGTATGGCCTTCTTCACCTGCCCTTGCATTCAGAGTGTCAGAACACAGTGCTTGGGATCAAACAGCACAATGACTTGTTATATTTTTTTTGTTGATCAACAGCTGTTTTACCTAAAGCACTATGCTCCTACTATAGCTTTGAAAGTATAATAACTGGTTTTATATTGCTTTTTGCAGATTGTACAGGGCTTCAAAATTCAGGGTGTTAACTGATTTGCTACAGTTTGAAAAGTCATCTACAGGGTTTAGGAACATATTGATATGGTAAGCTGAGATCTGTGGATTTTCCTTTCATTTAATATGGAAGCCCAAGTTTATGGATAAAGCACAAAATCAGTGAAGGGTGAAGAGAAGTCATGAACACAAATCAGCCTTGATTAATCTGCATTACACACCTGGAGAAAAAGCACAATATAGGATATTACGTTAGCACCTGGAGGAGAAGGAGTTTCCAGACTTTCAGGAAGAAAAGCAACAGCTATAAGTGCTGTACCGTGAGAATTGTCTCCCAGTGAAGGAGTTGAGGTGACAAAATTACTTTAATATGGTAGCCATAAGAAATAGTGAATGTGTTCATCTAAGACAATAAACAACATTGAATCTGGTGGACAAGTTCAAATTCTGTTCTTTGGTAATTCTTCTTATAAAAGACAAAGGAAAGTAAAATTGCGAAGGACACAAGGGTGTATCCAGGGGAACAAGAACATCATTTATAGTCACCAGAGTTGTTTGATGAGGCTCACCTGCTAGATACCCGATAACAAGGAAAGCCAGTCTGTCACTGTATTGTTCCATAAAGAAGATTTGTCTATAATAGGGAGCATTAAACAGGGTAATGGAAATTACTTGAGCAGCTACTGAATTAATTTTCATTTTAAACATACTCTAAAGATAACTGGCTGGACAGCATTGCAAGTTCTGTATCTGAGTGCATCCATTAAAAAAGGACTGTGAGAAGTTTGCTGGTTTTGAATATAAACTTGGCTATGCTGTCAGCTAACATCTCCTTTACCTGGAGCAAAACTTTAAGTGATGCATAATATAGATAGAACTCCGTTGTGGACTCCTGAAATCATTACCTCATACAAACTGCTTTTATTTAATAGAGCAATGTAATTGTTTCTCTAGAGGGTGATGAGTGTGATTCATTATATTTGATCTTCTTCATACCAGAAGAATACTGCTGTTGCTAGCTCAGAAGACTTTTTGGCAAATCAAAAGGAGACTGTTGGTTTGGAGAATTTCTCTGTCAGTTTGAAATCCCCAAGCTGTAGCTTCAAGCTCAGCAGTGAGTGCTTTGCAGTAGTACCAAGAGAGCTGAAATAATCAACAATAGAAACCTTTTATCTCATGTCTGAAATCCATAGATAGAAAGAGAATGTATGTATAAATATTTCTCTTTAATATTTCACATCATGCTTCCACTTAAGAAGTTTAAAGTTCTTTCACTGAGAGTGGACGTAAGCCAAGCCAAGCCACAGGATTAATCATAAATAATTTACATGAAATCCCTCTACTAAGGTATCCCACAATTTCATAAAGAATGAACACATACTCTGAGAATACATAAGGGTTGCTATAATTAGCTCACTTTAACATGCCTGAGAACAACACATGAAGCTGCTGTTGCAGTTTTTCTGACATACCTGCTCATGTTGCTCACTGTCCACAACAATGAAATGTTTTTTCTCTGATTTTTTTTTTCTTTTTTTTTTCTTAGAACTGTGTCCAGATTAAGAAAAAAAAAGTCTGCTAAAAATTCTGAATAATGTTGACTGGTGAAGGCTGTAGAACAACTATTGCTTCAATAAACAGGATTAGCTTTGGATTACTTTTTTTACAAAGAGTCTGGAGCACTGCCTTACTCCTCCTTGCTGGGAAACATCAACCCCTTCAGATCTCCATGGTTATCTCACAGAATGAAAAGTAAAAGCATTCTGGGATGATTATATAAAAACTTGTAAAGGGTAAGTGCAAACTGAAAAACTGTATTTGAGGACTAAACAGCACATTTTCAGATGGCTGAGCTTGTGTGTATGGTTGGAGGGATGAATAGAAGCCTTAAACTGTGCAGCACGGAATGGACCTTGGTTTGGGGAAGATACAGAAAAGGCCTTGCTAATTTATTAGTGTGTCTTTTGAACATATACCTACCAATTTGATTAAAGCAATAAGAAATTAGCTGGATTGTATTTGGAAACAGTGGCTTAACTATTAAACTTAAACTTTACTGAAATACAAAATATTCAGCATTCCTAAACACCTGTACAAAAGAGATTTAAGAGCATAGTTAAGGCTAGGCTTGCATATGGATGTGCATACCATTAAAGCTGGGGAAGTGTGGATTTCTGCCATGTTCTGTAAATGTAAGATACATAAATTAGAATTGCTTAGGGATACTGTTCCTTACATGAATCGCTTCTCCAGTCTTTAATTTATGAATAAATGTGCTTGGTGTGACTACTCTTGTCTCACACTGATCTCAAATGGCAGAAAATATCCTGTATGCAATGGTTTGCAGATATATCATGAGATATGTTTCTCAGTATTGATTAGAGTTATTTTATGTTTATAGAAAATTTAAAGCTGGGAAGACTGAAATACGCCCAAGAGAGGTTTAATACTGATGTGGAAAAATAGTCTAAAGAAATGAGGATGCAGTTCAGGGACAAATTCAAAGTACTACTCTATTTAGATGGTATTTCTTATCTAAAATGTGGTATGAGGAGTGGACAGTGATACTTAGGATGAGCATGAGCCAACAGTGTTGTGTTACTATAAAAAAGTAAACATGCTAGGGAGACATGACAAATATCAAATATTTAAAAGACTTGAAAGCAGAAAGAGAATAAGCTGGGCTGTGGGGTAATGGGAGTAGGAAAATATAAAATGGGCTTAAATCATAGGAATATTTCAGGCTAAATATTATTGTTACATTATTTTTGCTAGGCATATTGAAAGCACTGGGACTGCTTGTTTATGAGCTGGGCAGACAAATATGTGTCAGAGATAATAGACACTGCCTTGGGACCAGATATGTCATTTGGTTCCTACCAGCTCTGGACTCTATTACTCAATATGGTAATAAAACTTCACAAGCAGTTTCATGCAAATATGCATAAAGATACAATTAAAAGAGAGCATAAAGCCTTTGACACTAAGCGCTGCATGAGATACGCAGTTTTTCTCCAACATAGTATCTACTTCTGGTTTTGGTGAAGTAAATAGTCAAGCTTCTAATTTAGCTTTGATTTTATATTGTCATCTCAGTATCACTCCTTCTTCACAATATCTCATCCCACACACAGATCCCTGTATCAAAGTAATACCTTTTCCACCTTCCTCCTCAGTAGGTTGGGACGACAGAGAAAAGGAAACAGCACCATGGACAGCAAATTCAATTTGAGTTGACAATATGATGCTGCTGTTGAAAGGCCAAAGCTTATTCTGTGGTGCATTAAATAAATATCATATGTAAGGCACTGGAGGTATGTGATCTATGTGGCATCAGCTGGGATACTACAGGGTAACACACCATTAAAGAAAATCCAGAGGACAACAACAAATACAAACATGGGAGAAAATACAACCTGTGAGAGAGAGCAGAATGCAGTGTAAAAATGGGGAGTGCAGAACACTGCCTCCCATTTAGATGCCTGACTCATGCTTTACCTGTATGTGTTTAGGGAAGAATATTTAGTGTTTAATGAGATGTATATATCTATGGAGGTAAAGAATCTCTTAATGGAAAGTAATTAACTCTTCCAGTCTGTAAAAAGCTGTTACAAAGGCAGGAGCTGTCACTTGAGCAAGACAGCAATTTATTTTTTTATCAAAACCTATATTCAAGAAGAGCTTCTGTCTAAAGCAAGACAAGCTTTATTATATTACTGTTTCTTTAACATTTCTGTTGGAAAATTTTTGAAGTAGGTTACCCAAATAACTTTCAGGGCTGATCTTGATATGCTGAATTCTGTTTCTCAACAGATCCCCATTTTGTGACAATTTCAAACTTAAATCTGTGTGATTTCTAATATTTAATACAGTTTGCTTTTGGTTATTTGTAATCAACTCTTTTTTCCTCCCTGTTTTCATTCTCTGTGTCCAGAATATCAAAGGCAGTGGAAAAGAAGCATCCAGGTCAGTGTTAATGCTGCTCTTGTACTTGATTGCTATCAGAAAATATAGCAGACAGGTTTTGTGAAAAAGTTTTCTTGACAGAACACCATATGCTGGTATGATTAGGTCTGGCTGGACACACACAGTGTTTTCTTCATGGGGGACTTTGTGAAGGGTGGTTGCTCCTGCTATGCACATATCAGGATGTTTCATAAGGCACTTGCATTCTCTCATTCATAGCCTCAACATGCCTAAGATTAGACTGTAAAATGAGAATAGGCATCAAATATGTGCTTTTACATTAGCTCACTGATCCAAAATACTTTTACCAATCCACAGTCTAGATGAAAACAACCTGAGAGACAATGTGAAGTGGGACCGTTTAAGGAACATTAAATGTGTTTTATTTTATACTGTGTTATCTTCGATCAGGATATGCAGCATTTTGCTGGGTATCATACGAGCACAAAATTCTAAATTTCCACCTCAAAGTGCTTGAGTTTGTCTGACTCCAGCCTCCACTTATCTGATGATGCCATTTGCTAAAGAAGGGAAATGCCTATTTTGTGATATGCATGTCCATAGATACAGAGTGGTTGCAGCATAGTAGGTGTCTCCAAGCAAAAAGGCACAGACCTGATCTCATATGATGTCTCTCAGATTTAATGCCTTCAGATATCTCACACCGATAACACCGCCTTAAACCACTGGGTAAAGATCTTTCCAAGCTGAAATGACTCAGGATTTTGCACAGCAATTCAGTGCAAGCAAAGGACTTTTGAGAGCATTAAAAAACAGAAAACCACTGCAGAATGGATACTTTAGATAATTAGTATAATACAGTTTAGGGAGCAGGTTTTGAGGCTTGTTTTTTGGTTTTTGGGGTTTTTTTCATTATAGAAAAATTCTATTTCCTAACACCTACTATTACTTTTTTTAAAGATTATTTTGCCAGCATGTATGTTCTATAGGCTATTAAGAGGGATGAAAATGAATTTGTAGCCTTTATTAAGAAATGACTGACTTAACAAACTGATGCAGCTTAAGTGACCCCAGTCTATTTTAAGCAGCACAGAGATTGTTTCTGTTTGTACAGCAGTATCCCAAGTAACTCTTTTGTACAAGGAATATGTATTTGAATTAAAGGCCGAAGTATGAGCAGTCAGTAATGTCTGCAAAACAATATTGGAAACCTGTCATTAGTTTTTTAAATTTGAGAAATTTGATTGCCTTTTTCAATTTCCTGTGAGATAAAATATATTTTCCCCATTATTTGTAGGTGACAGCAGACTCATATGGTAATCATCAATTTCCTCATTAGAAGTTCTTACCTCCTTTTTATATAATTCTTCTAAAATATAATTTCTCTTCAATTGAATAGTAGATTTATTGAAATAATTACACTTTGATAGAACATATTTGTTCTGTCCTTCAGAAGCTTTTGAATCTAGTGCCTCATTTCAACCAAATTTGAGAAGAGGCAAAACTTTGAGGTAATTTTCTACAAATTTCAGGAATTAAGATGTTCAAAGAGGAGAAGTGCCTTGAGCATTTTTTAAGGAAGGATTGTGTATATGAGCGTTCTTTATTGAAAAGCTATCAAAGAAGCCATATTACTGTTCAAACCTGAGAGGTATATCTATAGGATACTAGATTTAATTTTAAATTTCTTGGCATGGGTATTTATTTCAGTGGAATTATTCACATGTTTGAAAGTCAAAACTCCAAATAGTAAATAAGTGATAACACTGTAAAATAATATGAAACTATAGAAAAGTATCTAACAAAGATTGTTAAGTTCTCTAATAATTTATGTATTATATTGAACTAGTGTACTATTACTGAAAGGACAGTAGAAATAAAGAGGGATAATGTCATCAGTGGCTTACAGGGGTGAAAATTTAATGGAAATGAGAAGTGCTGAGTCATAGTTAAAATTTGCATTGGTGGAATATGGGTTCCTGTAATGCTCTTAAATTTTAAATTAATCTGGTGAGTGTTGAAAAAAGATATTCCAGTATTGCCCTTAATTAATTTAGTGGATAAGAAAAAATCTGCCAAATTTTCTAAATGTGTTCACCAGCAGAGGAATTTTAAATGCCAGATTTCAAGAGTTCCTTAGCCATGGCCTGGAGTCACAAAATTCAATGTAAGTATTTTTGTTCTTGGTTTATGAGGCTGGGAGTGTTGATCCAAGATGGTAATCTGTGTGACACAGACAGCTAAATTCAGTGAAAGTTGTTGAAGGGACCTGGAAATTACCTGATGTATATGAGGAAACAATACAGAGCAGCTGAAGAGTTCTGTACCAGGCATGGTGTAGTGTGTTTCTCTCTGGGTGAGTCAGTGTCCTGAAGGTCTCAACAAGTCAGAATAACACCAAAAATGCAATAAAAACATTGTAGAAGTGGAAGAGAGAAAGAGGAAGACTAAACTTGTATCACTTGGCCCCATGATAGGCAAAACTCTACAAAAGCACAGTATAATTTATATATATTTGAATAGTGTACAAGAAAAGATGAGAATTACACACTTCAGTGAGCAGGGTATAGAATTGAGGATGAAAATGAAGAAAAGTTATATTGATCATTTCTAAAACTCGGCTCCTGTGATGCTGAATTTCCTTTTTGCAACAATCCTCTCAAGGGAAGGAGAGGAAGCCTTCTTTTATGGAAAAACACTAGAAAATGGCTAGAAAAACCATCAGTAAATGACTGGAAAAACACCAGTTAATGAACAATCCTATATGGATACACGGGGGTGTGCTAGGTCGATGGTTGGACTTGATGATCTTAGAGGTATTTCCCAACCTTAACAATTCTGTGTTTCTATGATTCTAGGATGTAACTCATGGCAAATTCCTAGTTTAACAACATATAACCCTGAAGGAGCTAATGTGACCATATTGTTTGACCTACTCTGTAGTAGACAGGACATTCTTGAAACAATTCCTGATTGGATTTGATTTTCTTCTTCTCCACTACATATGGTTGCACCTTTGATGTTCAGGTTATTATGCAATTTTTTCTTTTTTTCAGTTCTTCACCTGGAATATTCTTTCAGCAGTGAACCAAAGCTAGAAGATAGACAGTTTGAGAGCATATTGTGAGTCCTGTACTTGTGAGGGAGAAAAGGGAGGGGGAGCATAAAAGTTTCAAAAATTATCTATTCAATCTGTCTTTTCTTTCTACTTGTTTACTCTCTACATACAGTTTGTTTTGCTGCTGAACATATCATATAAGAAAAATCGTAATGTCTTTGTGTCTTAGGACTAGTGGAAGATGTGTGTTCTCTCACTACTGGAGAGAAAGTGTTTAAAGGAATTCTATGCATCTTCAATACATTTTCAGAATGAAAAATGAAAATTAAGGAAAGATATTTCTGTGTAGTCAATGAAAAGAAGGAATTTAATGAAAATTCCCTGTTGACAAGTTCTTACCCAAGCACTAATAGCTAGCAATATATGGACCTTTTAAAAATATTTTAAGCTGTTTGTGAATGGTCCAATTTATGGACTTATATCTTTTTAACCATTTTTGCCTCATACTAGTTTACTGGTAGTGCACACCTGTGGCTCCTGTTTCAAACTAGGCTTTGTCATGGAATATGTGCATGAAGATGCAGAGCCCTGCAGTAATGCTTACATGTGGGCTGTCAATGCTGAGGCCTGACCGAGAGGCTCTCTGGAGTCCAGGAGAAATTTGCAAAAAAAAAGGTTTCAGGATTGAAAACAGAGGTGATAAATTATTTTAAGTAAAGGCTACAAACATCATGTATTTGTGCAGCATCTAGCATGATATTGCCTTGATTATATATGAAAGCCTTGACTATGTGACAATTCCAGGTTGCATTATTTTATTTGTAAACTTTATAATTTTTCCCCTTCTTGCCTTTATCATGTTTTATCTTCCCTCGACCTAGCTAAAGTTTGAATATTTTATGAATATTTATCTTCCTATCTCTCATATATTAATTTGGAAAAGAAAAATATAATTTTACAGAGTTAAATAAACAATAGGCCCTTGTTTTAAACCAACAAAGTCAAAATACTCAGCATTCCAGGGTTGAACCCAACAATTCATCCTCTGTGGCTCCCAGACTTACACCAGCTCTAAAATAAATGAGCATAGTCCCAAGCACCAAGGCTGACTTGTTATCTCTATATGTACTTTTCAGATAACAGACATTAAATAATTCACTATACAAAGTCTTATTTCAATTAAAATGGTAAAACTGATAAGGAAGTTTTCTTTACTTTTGGGAACATATCTCTGGCTTGTAATTGCATTAATTACAAATACACACAGTTGAAAAGTTATTCAAATGCAAATTTTCTTAATGAGAAGAAAGCAACTGGGAGTATAATTTTTAGTTGTTGCAGTTAATGAAAGTATTTGATTTTGTTTTAATTGCACTTTTAATAAAATAAAGTGCTCTCACAGTGATGAGGTTTCACTAATACAGCATCATCTAAGCAGCGCTAGAGCTTCCGAAGGTTGCTGATGGTGTATAGATCAGCTGGCACTGGGCTCTTGCTGGAGATAAGCGAAGCAAACAACCCTTGCTCCTGGGCAGTGCTGATCTCTAGCTAACAGCAGTGTGCTGAAGAATGTCACCAGAATGACCCTAAAGGTTCTCTGATATTTTATCTAACACTGTTAAGGAATTGCAGTGACTTGTCTTCAAAGGAGTTGATGTCAAAATGGATTTACCTCCTTTCCCAAACTTCCTTCCCTCAATATATTCTAAATTATTATTTAAAATAACCAAGTATATAGATATGAGTGGGTTACCTTTCAATCTTGCACGTGAGATGGTATCTGTAAGGAAGAGCAACCATCCAGGGAAACTGGAAGCAACAGTCTCCTGGCTCAGTGACCATATCCTGGCCCTCTTCACACATCAGTCTGGGAACGTTGGGAAAAAAAGGATGGCAAATCCCGTCACTGGGTGAGTCTCCTGGTACCCATGGGGAGCTGTATCCAAACCTCAGGGGTAACATTTCTTCAGCTGTGATTTCAGAATGCCATGCTTTCAAACTGGTTTTGCAATGTAAATCAAGATTGAGTTTTAGGAAGGCTTGGTCTAGTTGCAGACAACTTAGGAACTGAAAAAAACACAAAGTGAATCAAATAAAGAGGAATATTTTCATTTAACTCTAATTATAATTAATATACTTGAAAGTATGATAAAAGATTCCCAGAATAAATCCAAGCTCTTTGCTTCATATAATGAAGAAATCTAGTTATTTTTAGCATTTTAACTGAATATAATTTGGTATAGAGATAGAGTGCTAATTTTATGGGGTTTTTTTCCCAAAGAAGCAAGTATTTCAGAGGTACATACATGGCAAATTAATTTTTCATAGATATTATGCATAAATGAAATTTAGAGAAAATATGCATATCTTAAATTGAATAGATTCACCATAGAATCCTGATAAGATTTCACCTGCTGTTAATTTTCCTCTGAGATGAAAACACTACCAAGCAACAAAACCAGATGTTTAAGCACATCTTCACAGGGTGGAAGAGAGGGTTTTAAGATTAGAACTTCTAACAGATTTTGATCCTGAGCAAGAACTTATAGAAGCCCTTGGAGATCTCTCAGATAGACTTAACAGAATCCAATATATAAGGCAACTGGCATGACAATATCTGTGTTTTACAAAGAAAATGTAAGTGGTACAGGAGTGAAGTAAAGGGTGAGGCAAGAGCAGGAACCAAAAGACATCATCCTGGTAAAGGAAAGGTGGTATAGTGAAGTTCAGGTCCGAGAGGAAGGAAAGGATAGAGCTGCAAGAGGGACAAGGGACAGTAGGCTTGCTGTCTTCCCCAGTTAGCCATTTTCTTCCCCTTGTGTGTAAATGAGGGATATCTCCTAGTCAATGCTGAGCATTTCACCTTTCTCCCATAGAAGCTTATGGCAAGGGGCTATCTCAGACCTCTTCCACCCAGCAGTGGGGGACATGGCCAGAGATGGGTTTGTTTCAGGTTATTTCTGCTCCAGGAATACCTGCACTCATTTCACAGTGTTCGGATGGATGACCCGGAGAAGCTTTTCATGTGCAAAGGATAGCTGGTGAAAGTGCTCTGAAATATGTATGTTTTTTTCAATTTTATTTGCATTGTAGACATGGAGGCCCTGAGATATATTTTGGGGAATTTGTGTCCTGGGGTTCTCCAAAGACTTCCTTTGGAGAAAGCAAGAGCAAGCTTTTATAAAAACTATCAGATTCTATGAATGTTTTTTGCTTCTTGAATACTGTTGCTGTAATGGGATGAAAAAAAAGGAACAGGCTCTGAATGGCCACGATAGGTATAACTTTTATACTCTGAAATGGGGAAGTAGATGATGACAGGGGCAGACATCAACTTGCTTTTAAGTGCTTACTATTACTGTAACCATCATGTCATGAAAGGTCATTGACATCATCAGCTTTAGAGCCAAGTTATTTGCTCTTTCTGATACAGTATTTCAGACAACCATTAGCCAATCTCCATTGTGCTATAACAAACAGAAATTTAGGGATGGGAACTGGGCATTTCTGTCACCCCTGGAGCTAGTGGAGAGAAGAGTGATGTGGGATCCCTAGAGTTGCTCACTGGCCTTGGGGGACACTTGTGTCTGTGCCCTGTCAGTTGACCCTTTCCTTCTCGGTGCAGTATTGACAGTGGTGTTTCCTCCTCCAGTAAGTGCCAAGGAAAAACATTGTCTGATTTTGCGTACCTGAACTGCATCACTATAGCCACATCTTAAATGGCTATCTGCAGCTGCTTAAAAGTCCACTGGCATGTACAAAAGTGAATGTAAATGCATTCTCTTCAAAGTAATTCACTGCTGCAAAACTCTGCTAAGGCAGTAAGGGCATCTCAGGCATATCTTCTGCCCTTTCAGATTGAGAAAGTCAGCAGACTTCTGGAAAACCATGAAATGAAGAGTTATTTTCAGTTCTCAAATAACCTTAATTCTGCTTTATTTGAAAAATGACCCAATAAACATAAAACTTCTCTCTTTCTGTCTCCAAAACTGTAATGAAAGAGAAGCTGCTTATGTTTTCCCTCTGGTCATATTTGCCCTAGTCTAATAAAGTACACCTCGTCTGCTAAATTTTACAGCTACCTCACCTTTACCTGGATGCACATGTACAATATAAAACTATTTGCTTTTCTTTTTTCAATTAGCCTCTACACAATTGATATTATTCTCTAGCTTCAGTGTTGAAAAGCTTTACAACAAAAATACCGATGAGCTGACTGTACCCACCTTTCTCCATGAAATTGCTAAAATGTATAGAAAAATTATGATTGGAAATGACCAGCCATTAACCCAGCACCTCCATGTTCACCACTGAATCATGTCCTCAAGTGCCACATCCACACACCCTTTGAACACTTCCAGAGATGCTGATTCCACTTCCCTGGGCAGCCTGTTCCAATGCATGACCACCTTCCCAGTGAAGAAATTTTCCCAATTATCCAATCTCAACCTTCCCTGGTGGAACTCGAGGCCATTTCCTCTCATCCTGTCACTGGTTGCCTGGGAGAAGAGTCTGACCCCTCCTCACTACAGCCTCCTTTCAGGTAGTTGTAGAGAGTGATAAGGCCCCTCCTGAACTTCCTTTACTCCAGGCAAAATAACTCCAAATGTAGTTTATTATATGTCTTAAGGCACTAGCACATCACTTTTTTCTCTGATCATGTGTCAAGGTCTGATAGAGCTCCTGTTACTGCACAGAAGATCCCCTGATGCCTCCTCTCAGACCCACAGCTCACCCACGCTGCTCTTGCCACATGCTGCAGTTACTTTCATTGGGAGCAGGACACTGGGATTTTTACCAGCCTTCCCAGGGCTGCTGTCCCCAAGGGAAGAAGAGGGAGGACAGAATTCAATGTGTCTGTATTTATTAAGCTTTCTCACAAATTTGGGGTTGCTGAATTTGAAATTGTGCAAAGGTGTTGTCATATATCCATAGTTATTCTCAGTAAATTCTTGCACTGGGATGGCAGGGATTCCACCACCTCCCCAGCTAATCTCTTTCAAGGCATATAAATAGAAGACAAACTGTTGATAAACATTCCCTTAAGCATGATTTAAAAAATTATGCTTACTGAAAAGTAATTGTATACTATTTTCATCTTTTCAATAGAAAGTAGTCGTCTTGCCTAAGGGTAGATATCTGAAAGTTGGTTGTCGATGTCTAGACTCATCAACCTAGATTCCCTTTATAGCCAGCTGAAAGAAACAGGCACCTCCAGGGCATGATTCATCTGTCTGTCTTAGAAGAAATGGTAAGTGGAGAAGGATTTCTTTCTGAAATATATGCTTCAGAAATGACTGGAGTTGTTCAGGAAATGGTTTTCACATTCTGTGAGAAATGGATTTAGAGGACTGGTTTTCTTCAATACTAGAATGAAGAAAAAAATCTTTCAAGAAATTTTCAAGAAAATTACATATTTAAAAATTCCCTCTTAGTAAAATGAAAGGCTTATTTTCTCATGTTTTCTTCCTTCATGTTTTATCATTCACAATGGAAAAATTACATTTGGAAATGAAGACAGGTTTTAATAAGAAAAATTGAAACTTGGCATCAAAGTAGAATATTTTGGTCTCACTGGTATCCTTCAACTTGAATTGCCTTTTCCTTATGAAAGGTCAGCAAAATTGGTCCATTCCTATAGCAAGTTTTGATTTCCATTGAATAGCATTTTTGTAGAAAAATGCAACAACAAAATTTTTTCAACCAGCTATACAAATTATATGTGAGTGGACAGAACTTTTTACAAATAACTGTTTTTTAAACTCGATACCCTGTTTATAAAAACATTCTGCTTTCAATTAAATTATTTTAACTTTCCATAGCCTAACAAGTAGCTCTCACTTAAGAAAGGGCTAACTGTGGCACGGTTCTGAGAAATGTCTTATAAAGGCAAGATTCTAATAGAATTAAAATAACTAGGCATATAAGATTATTTTGGGCTGATTTGGTGTCACAATTTTCCTGAAGGGTGTGACCAATAGACTGAAGTAGCATATAGTCCCTACTTTCATGTGACGAAATGCAAACAAAGAAAACAAGCAGAATGACATTGTAATAAGGAGAATTTGGTTTGGTCCCCCTATAAAAAAATTAGCCAGGGGTTTGAGTTTTGTATTATAAATGATTGATGGCTATCAGGCTGAGACTGCAAAACTAATACATCGAGCTACAGTATGACAATAATGAGCTGTGACAGCCTAACTGAGTAAGGGAAAGTTTTGCAGAAGTGGGTGTCTGGAAGGAAGACATCAAAGTTGATAAATGACTTCTAGCTAACTTGCTTCCTTCTGCAAGGCATGTTCCAGTGTTGCTTGAGAGACAGATGTTAAATGGAGCTAGACAGAACTGAACACACTTCAGTAAATATCTTGCTGATAGGATGATATACACACCAGAAAGAGGGAACAAACCTTTTTAGGAAAATCTGAATGAAATCTTAGTCTTCATTCAGACAATGTGGGATTCACCTCACCTAATGATGAATTGTCTACTATGCGGTATTTACACTCTAAAGTAGCCAACACACTTTGTGGTCCATGTAGAGAAGTGCATGTTTCTAGGGCACATTTTAGATACAAGGTTTAGGATAAACACACCTAAAAAGCATGTATTTGTCTTGCCAGATTTAAAAGGAAGTCTAGGGTAACTAGTTTAGATGCCAGCGGTTGCAATGGCCCCATCACAGATCTTCAAGAAGTCTCAGAATCTGATAAACTAAACCACTGCCTATAAAATGTTCTGTAATTAATTTTCCATTTTTACTATATTGATTTTTTTAATCAGTCAGTTTGATTTAATTCACTGCCAGATGTTTTCTATGAACTAATTAGCTAATTGTTTGAGGGAGTAATAAAAACTGAAATATATATATGACATCCTAGTTAGGAAGAATTTGACCACTATGCATTTAGACTGGCCAGAAGAGGAAAAAGTCTTATCAGCTTCTATGCTCTATTAACTTTTTCTCAGGATAAAAAAAAATTGTTAACAAGAACATACTAATTAAATAAAAAAGGTTTTGGCTTATAGTTCCTGGCATGATACTGTACTATTCTTCCCCTATGACATCTCAATTTCCAATGTATAGTACTGCAATATTTGCTGGACATGAGGTTAACTCGATGCCTGATCTGTAGTGCCAGAGACTGGAAGGTACAGATAGCCCTGCATGTCCCAGCCCAGCCTCCCAGGGCCTCTCCCAACCCTCTCTTGAGTCCCAGCACCTCCATTCCATCCTGTCTTGGGGCCGCCAGTCCCTGGCCCCACTACATGATGGATGTGCATGTCGCCAGTCCTGTCTCTGGCCCTGTGTGCCGAACCCCTGACTGGTTCCCTCAGCGGAAGGAACCACTGTTCCTGGAGCAGCTGGACTGCTTGCAGTGCCTGGGGCTGTCGATGGCCCTGCCCATCTCTGCCTGATGCACTCAGCCCCTGCACGATGTCACCTCCTGGCAAGGGCACAGCCTATGCTGGGTTCACCCTCTGCTCCTTCATGATGGAGCAGCCAGACCCTTGCTGCTACCCCACGTGTCCTCTTCTTCAGTGTCCTCTGAGAGGCTAAAACATTGCTGATCACTACTTGCCATCAATTTGTGTAGGCTCTTTGTACAAGCAAGCACTGATCTTTTATTTCAGAACAAGTGCACAGTACTTTCACCTCAAATGGCAGAAGAAGAGCCCTCACAAGTCCAGGTTAGGACAAGTTCTCAATTTCCTAGGCTATTTGAAACACCTCTTCACTGGAATGACATCAGAAATGCCTGAAAACTGTGGACAAAGAGGTTAGATAAGCACTGGGTGCTAGTGTGTATGCAGGTTTGGGAAGAGTGGTTTGCCTGTAGATATGAGTTAGATCCTGGCCTTAGCCATAGCTTTGGCTCCCAGAAGGGGACAGAGCTGCAGGCACTGCAGCGCTCTCGATGCTTGGCATGAATTGGTCACACTGAGTACCATGGAGATTTTCAGAGACATGTGACTTCCAGAAGGTGGAGGTCGCACAGCAGAGGTAATAAAGATCTTTACTTTTGAATTACAGTTACCAAAACATGAACCTATTCCCAAGCATTTTCAAAATATTACACGATGGGCAACATGGCAGAACTGCTGTGGCACAACTGTGTTAGAAAGAGCAGTTACTGAAAAAGTAACTCAAACACACAGAAACTACTGAATCAACACCAAAAAATGCTGAATGGCTGATATGGAAAAGAAATTAATCTGATGGAGAAAAAAAATGGTATCGGAAAGAACTGTATAAACAGGATAATGTTTTTCAAGACCTGTGGCTAGAAGGTTTAAATGACTGGAACATATGGGTAGCATGGCAATGAGAGGCAAGTTTCCTAACTGACGAGGAAGTGCTTAGACTAGAAGAACACACAGACAGGTGTGGTATGACAGACCAAAGCTCACCCTGGCTACCTTTTGCATATCCAACAGCAGCCATAAGCAAACAGAGAACATAAGAACAAGGCAGATACTTACACCTGATGCTCTACCAGTCTCTAGCCGTCTTCATCTCGGGGACTTCCTGTGCTTCATATGATTTCTGCTTATTGTAACCTTCAGGGGATTTGTTTTCAATTAACTTAGAGTGGCCCTTTGAATTAATGGAAACATCCAGACCCCACTGGCAAGCAATCCCTATCTGGGGCTGTCTTGCACCTAAACAATTCCTCTATGTTTTGTTTTGAACCAGGTTCCTATTGTCTTCATTTCGAGTTCTATTCTTTTCTTGGAAAACATTTTGAACAGCCCATCAGAGATGAAATGAATTTCTGTAGATATGTTTGACTGCCTAATGAGATAAAATTGCCTTCTGAACAGTATACACTGAAACATCAAATTTTTAAGCTGTTTGGACAGCAAATTTTAAATATCTGGACATTTCCATGGTTTGAATATCATTGTTGGTCTGTTTTGAAAGTATCTCATTATTCAGTGTTTCAGAAGGAAGACACAGTTCTTAGCACACCTTACTCCAGCCTAGATAAATCCTAAATATCTCTGCCGTACAAGAGTTTTCTCAATCACTTCTAGCTTATTTTACTTTTTTTCCCCTCTTCCTGTTTTCCTTTCTTTTTTAATGAGAGTCTGGTTTAGACAAAATAACTCTAGGTTGCATGGTTATTGTGTCACACCATTTGAGTTTTAAACAATGTATTAATCAACTGGCATTTCAGAATGGCCAGAAACTTCAGATGCCATCCATAATATTTTCCATCAGTGAATTGAGAAACCAAAGTTGCATTTTTCCTTTATATGTGATTTATCTAAAAGATAAAATAGTCATTTTTTAACAGCAGTCCAAGAACATCCAAACAGTTCTTTCTATGTAAGATGGTAATTTAAACCTAGTAATCCAGAAAGTAAACTTGTTTGAATTCATCCAACAGGAAAATTAAATGGAAATGGTGAAAATAAAATAACATTTGTTTACAATAAATACTTTTCTTATTTATTCTTTCTTCCTTCTGTATTTGATGGTGAGTTAAAAGCACTAGGTAAAGCTGTCTTTATAAAGAAGTTATCCAAAGATAACTTGACAACAGACCTCCTCTGTTTAGCATAACTGAAACAAGCAAATGTGCATCTTTGCTTTTGTTGGGCTTGAAATACCCTTCACCAAAGCAAGGCTTCCAATTTTGTTTCCATGACAATATGCGTGACTTATAAAAGATGTGGATCTTTTTGCCCAAGAGATGTGACTAAACCAGCAACATTTCGTTTGCCTGTAAGTCTGCTTTTTTCTTCTCAGACATGAGAAGACTTTGTTCAAAACATTTATTTATAAGAAGTTCTGCAGTCTAAGCTTCCATATTTTCATTCTCTTTTACCTAATTTTTAGCATCCTCTATGTAGGAATGTCCTCTTCTATTTCTATAGTATTTAATCTAATTCTCGTCTGTTTTCTTAATCTTAACAATACATACTTTCCCTGTCTTTAGCTAGACCAATTTTCTTCCATTTCAACTCTTTTAGTGCTTCATTACTGAACTACCTTTTACACTGAAGATGCCCCTCTCTTCTTGTCTCAGTTACGTAAACATTATAGTAGCTGTTTCTTAAAACAGTCTTCTCATACTTGTCTCCACTCTCTGTATTATCATTCTCTTATTAGCCCATTCTTGATCAGTTAACAAATTTCTTCCTTAATACAGGGTCTGTTTTCAAGCTTTTTTTTTCCATATGTAATGTTATTACTTTCACCCCCATCTGATTTCTTGAGTAGTAATTTTGAAAACTGTTATTTTGAAAAATATTTCTCTTCCTATAACTTAATATCAAATTTCCATATAAATTGATTTTTGGTCACATGAAGACCAAAGTTGCTGAAATCATAATTACTTTACAAATTATTTTAAGATAATTTTTTTTCTTTTTAGTTTTTTTTTTTCTTGTCCCATCCTTTTAATTCTTCCCTTAGTCTGTCAATAAAATGTTCTTATTGCTTCAGCAAAACATCTTACCAAAGTCTGTAAAATTATAATTTGCTACAATTTCTTATTTGTAAAGGATGACTAGAAGGGGAACACATTAACGCGCTTCCACATGTACATAATTAATCCACTGAAGTTACTTCTTCAAAACAATGCCTTCAAGATCTCACCAAAATTCAAAAACTCTTGATAATTGTACAGAAATAATTGTGCTATAAAGTCTAGAAATTTTCACATTTCAGTGCGAAAACCATCTGACTTCTATTTAAAAGAAATCCCAAGGGAAAGGGATGGTTTTTTTCTTTATATTTCAGTGTTCCTGCTGTTTCACAGAATCACAGAATCTGGTCATCCCAATTTTCATCAGGCTCCCAAGCTTTGTGTTACTAGTGACTTGTTAAGCCACGATTCTGACCCAGGAAGGTGTTTTTCTCTATGCATATTTTGCAGTTGAATCAAAATTCTCCAAAGCTGAGAGAGGAATATATATATCCTAGCTTTATAAAATGTAAGGCCATCACCCATTTTAAACTGAAGATTATAAAATAGTCTAAATTTTATGTCATTTGGTGTATAATATTTATTTCTGCTCATCTAATTCATCCTGGCCTTTTTGAAAAATTAATTAAAATGCATTTTTCATGGCATAAATTAGGTACATATACTTAGGTATTTCTGTATTATTTATGCTTTGATTTTTGTATTGCTACCTCCTCTGTCTCGAAAGGCTAACTTCCTACAGAGACATGTACTGGAAAGGATGGAATAAGCATAAAATGGATTGGATCTGGTTCAAGTAGAAATGTCAGCTGTGATATAAGTGGTGTATCTTGAATCAGCAGCAAGTAACTAGAGCTACTGTGGAGACCAACAACTGGACCTTTGCCTTTTTGAATGATTGACAGACATGAAAATATTTCATCTAGATATCCCACTATCCTTTTCAACACCTTATGAACACTGAACATCACAGATCTCCTTCTACAGACATGCTGATTTGTAGAGATAGATCCTGTACTGTGAAGACACAGCCTTCCTTTCCATCAGCCTTTGCAGTGTCTGGCAAAAATGCCATCAATGTCTATGTATGGGCGTATGTCAGGCCAGGGATTTCAGTTCAAAGCATGCCAGTAAAATAAGGGAAATTTAGTTTCTGGTTTTTGCCACATACTGCACATAAGTACTTATTTCTAGTCTTCTGATGCATGCCATGACTGTGGAGTTGGATTGCTTTAGAATTGGCATTTTGTTCTGTCAAAAATGTTCAAGCATTTGAGCATCTCAGCACTGGAGTTTCTTTGAACAGTGGCTCTTCTTTGGTGGTTATTCAAATAACTTTTCCATGCACAAGAAAATAAGTTTTATCCAGTTGGCATTATTATCCTTCATTATTTGCACTGAGTACACACAGTGCAATATCAAAAACCCCTGAGGAGGGCACCAGCAGCAATGACTTGGGACGCAAAGTGTGTGTAATTGGTTGCATTTCTAACTCCTGATCAGGCCAGTGTGTACTGGATATCATCCGTAACAGTTCCATTTAGTTTTGAAAGGAGGTATGGCTATTGTATATATCCTAGATAAAAAAATATGCATCCTTCTTGCCTACATCTTTGGAAAAATCTCCACCAACCATGCTTTCTTTGATCTGCAAATATTAATGCAAGTTTAGAATAGTTTAATGAGTTTTCATGCAGGATACTTTATGCAGTCCTGTTCATCTGCGTGCAAAAAGAGAAGCCGGAATGCATTTTTGAAATGGTTAACAGGACAATTAGGGTGATGGAGAGCCTGTGGGAGATTGGCTCTCAGTACACTAAATTGAGAGCTAGAAGGAGAAATGATCACTGCCTATAAATATAAAGATCAGTGTAGGAGTAGAGCTGTTTAAACTAAGGGGCAGCAGTACAGCATAGATGAAGAGAATTTGGCATGAATTAATTCCAGGCTTGAAATTCAAAGAAGGATTTTAGTACTCAAAACATTCAGGTTCTGGAACAATCTTCTAACAGTAACAAAGTGAAAATGAGTTAGCTTGGTGCTTGATTGAGTTATGAAAGAGATTGTGTTATATGATTGCTTGAGGCAGTTGCAGGCGGATTTGTTAACCAGAAAGTTGTTCTCAGTTTTACTTCCTATTCTTCTGGTATGTTTTTTGGCCATCTCCAGATTCAAAGTGTGAGAAAGCAACACCCGTAACAGCTGTGTGACTGCAACATGAACAAAACCATTCAGAGGAAGGAGTTTTTATAAGAATCTTGTTCTTCTTTGAGGAGAATAATCCAGTCTATGGCCTGTTGGACCGCAATAATAGAGAGACTTATTGCAGACACGCATATAAATTTGTTATCTTGGCCAGTACATTAAGGTACACTCTTAACCAAATAAGTTGAAAATTCAAGTTAGTGTTTCCAAACACTGAGTCCATATTGAATAATCTCACTTTGTGTAACATCTCACTTTGAAAAGAGTTTGCTGCTTTGCTGCAAATATTCACTGAGCTTACAGCTGTGAAGATATTAGGTCACCAAAGGACAATCTCACTTAAACCTGAAGAAGTCCCAGCAAGCACAAGAGATTTCAGCCAGTAGTGTTGAAACATTCCACTATGAAGAGAGATGGGTCTCATCTCATCTAACTTTAGATGTCTACAATAGAGCCACTTACCGCTAAGCTAATCACTCTTAGCTCCCTCTTCATCAGTAGGGAGGAAATAAGTATTTATTATATATAAGGGGAGAAAAAAAGCATCAAGGCACAGTACTCCTTCTAATTCTGTGGCCTTTATTTTCAAATGGCAGTATTCCAAGCATTGTAAATTGGAAAGCATGTTAACTGAGTGGTTTAGAATTTCTTTTTAGTTAGATTATTTTTCAACCTGCTTGAAGCAATGGAGTAGACAGCAAGAGATAAAAGAACTAGTAATGTTATTGCCACTAAGAAGTAAATAAGACAATTAAAATACATACCCATGCAGAGTTGCTATGCTTTACATGGACAGCATTTTGAAAGTTTAGCTTCTCTAAAGGTATTTACGCACAAACTTTCTTGTAACGCTCCAAGAATTTAGAATTGGAAATTGTAGATGCCAGGTTCTCAAGAGTGACTTCAATCTGTAAGGAAAAAAGCAATATCATCTAAAAGTAGCTACCAGTGAGAGCCAAATAAACAACTCTTTTTTTTTTTTTTTAAAGTTTGAGCTTGAAGGTATGAGGAGCTACAATCGCCCAGGTTATTTTCACATGAGATTCCAGTGGAGTGGGGTGTTTTCTTCAGTTCAATTAAGCTAATACTACAGGTCTTGTCCCCATGCTCTGCAGATCAAAAAGGGTCCTGGTCTACATCAGAACATTTGTGTATCTTGTTTCTACAAGACTTCTTACCTTCTGTATTTTGGCAATCTCAGATGGATTTTTACAATTTAGTTTTTCTAGGAGAAGAAATGAGAGAGTGAAAATGTGTTTTTTTAACTGGGGGGAGAAGGAAGGCAGTTTGCAAGGAGAGAGAAGATCTTGATAGCAGCACTGTTGGGCAAAGGAAGTCTTAAATCTTTGAGATGTGGCCTGAAGGACTTACCTGGGAAGGGCACAAAGGCAAAATCTACTGATGAACAGAAAAAAAGAACCACTAGCATTTTAATGACAAAAAGAGTTCTTTGCATGCCGTTTTCTATCCTGGCTAACCAGACAATATACCTGCCAGAAGTAGTGTGAATATTTATAGTTCTTTTGGACAGTGAGCATATATGTTACTATCCTCTTCCCGTTCCTTTTGAAGTCTGTAAAAAATCCTTGGTAACTTCAGAGGGCCCAAGAACACAGAAACCTACCAAATGGAGAGATTCTTGACTGGCATACAGGCTCCTGAGGGAAGAGTTTAAGATCCTCATGGATCTTCCATCAGGATTTCTCCAGTGATATGATAGATGTGGCTGATATATTGTTGGGCACTGATTGACTGAGGGAAGAGAAGGATGAGGAGGTGAATTCTAGGGAATGTAGTGATAGTAATTAGTATGTAATACATGCAAGACTATTAGTACCAGCCTGTGTTTTATGTGCAGGCTACAAGCACGTGAGGAAGGGGAGCCACACAACAGTGCAGTCACAGTTAACATGCAATAAATTTTGTGAGGGACTTTTGGTCCTTGAAAAGGGCCAGATAAATTTTAAGGATGATAAGAATTACTATAAATTTTAGGGATGATAAGAAATACTCTAGGTGTGTAATCAGCAATGAAACTCCCCTGGAAAGAGAAAACAAAAGGATCTCCTTAAAATAAGTCTACCCTGACTTTGAAATACAGTTTTCACAAAGTCGCAGCCAAATACTTTGTAAAGATTTGAATGCTGAGATAGCTTTGGAAATACACTTTTTACCCATTTATATGGCTAGTTAGCAGGGGTCTTGCCATATTTGTCCCTTTACAATGAAAATTGATGCTAAGTTACCTGTCAACCTTCAAGAATCTGTCTTGTGCTCAATTTTCTGATAAACAAAAAGGTTAGCTTATCCAGAGAGGTATTGCATTGAATATATTTATTAATGGAAAAGAAGTTGGTATGGCAGTGCCCGAGTAAGCCAGGCTACAGTAGATGTGTTTGTACACAGTGTTGTCCAGTTCAATCTAAATTGCAAAGGCTGGTAGACACAGGGATGTGGTGAGGAACATCTTAAATCAAGAAGGTGTCAGCTGGGCCCCATTTCCTGATTTAAACATTTACACAGCTGAATAACCTATACATAAAAACACAAAACCTAATGAATAACCCATAAAACACTTGACCTATAGCAATTGTGAGCTCCTATCCTCTGTATTTAAGATGAGTTCTGTCTCATTCAGATTTATCAGAGGAGGATGCTTTCTGAAGCAGCCAGCTCTGCTCAACAGGCACGGAGTGGTGTCTCCAAGATAACCCCTCAGAGCAGCAGGGGACAGAACATCACCCCTGCCTCTTCTATTCTGCTAGTTTGGGATATGCATTTTGTAAAAAGAACAACAACAAAAAATCCTCTAACATTGAGAAACTGAAGTAATTTTTTAATTGCAGCAAAATAATGTAAAAAATATTGTTTGCCTTCTCTCTCTGCTGCAGCTTCCTGACTGGGACAGGTTTTATCCTAAACATGTGTGCTGGGCCTCCTTTCAACATGGCCAGTGCCCAAGGGAGCAGGAAAACATACATGATGTGAAGTACTTGTTTCTACAATTTTTCCTTCTCTCCCTTCCATATTTTTCTCTTTTAAGTGCCATCACCTTGAAACAATAGGCCCATCAGCTGCACAGTAATTCTGGGCAGAATCACAAAAAGGCTGATACAGAATGCAATCAGCAAGGAATCAAATTGGGGTGTTTAATTAATGGCAATGAACATGGCTCTGTTGACTGTGTCTTATCAAGCAAATCTGATAGTGCTTATACTTGGATTAAAGGCATGGTTAATACATTGGGGTAATATCTTTGAATTTATGACATTCTGATAAAAATTGAGATTATACAAAATCAGTACAACCGACTTCAAGCAAATTAAAAACTAGTCAAGTAATGTATTTCAAAATGTAATTATATACGTAAATTGCAAATCATCCATTGGGGTGTTTTTAGCAGGTCCTGCACAGATCTTCTCTTCATCGAATCTTGTGCAATGTCTTTATTAAAACTGAGAGAAAATATAGTATCAGTCAATGAGGTGGATGCAATCCCTCCATGACTGAGGGGCTGAAGGGATCAAAACAACCTAAAACATCCCACCAAATGGGAAACTAATAGATAGACCATTACTGGTTGAGAATCATCTCAATTACAGTGACCGTGAGATTATAGAGTTAAAAATCAAGAGTGAAGTGAAGAAGACAAATATTAGAGTCATAACCCTGGACATTTGGAGAACAGCTTTTGGCTTATTCTGTGATTGTCTTGGCAGTATCCAATGGGGAGCAGCCACAGGGGACACCAGGACACAGGAGAGCTTGTTGAATTTCCTCAGAGAATAAAATCCCTCTATTCATATGTGCAGGAAGGTGAGCAAGTGTGGCAGAAGGTCAGCGTGGATTAACAGGGAACTCCTGAATGAGCTCAAACACCGAAAAGAAGTACATGAAATGAGGAAGAAGGAATGGAATTCTCAGGAGGAATGTAAAGATGGTGGCTAAAGAATGTAGGATGAAGCTGAGAAAACCAAAGCTCACCTGAAGCTGGGACCAGTAGTGAATGTGAGGAACAAAACAAAGGACTTCCCTAAGTACATCAGCAGCAAAATGAAGGCAGAGGAAAATTACTTCTGAGAGTTTTAAGTACATTAATCCCAGCACTGGAAATTTCTAGATAGATCTGGTGATTTTTTGGTGGATCTGGCCCATTTCTGTTATAAATGTTATAGCAAGTATAAAGATACAGTACTGTATATCCTCAGTACTGGAATATTTCTTTGTATCTTTGGACAAATGAAGCGATCAATAGAAAGTACACAGTCCTGGTAGCAGTTCCCAGGGTACCCAAATACATGGATGAAATCTGCCTACTGGTACACGCTTCACGTACTTTGAAGATACAAACTGATCCATCCAGCCACCACTGCAAAGCACAGGGCCAAACAAAATTTTTCAGGCATCTTGTTCCTCTTATTACTGATAAAGCCCAACAAACAACCACAAACCAGTAAGTCATTCCACTAAGGACAGCAGAAAAACTACAATCATCCTCCACCCTCCGAATTTTGTAGACAGACAAATACAAAGCAGTGAAACAAGTACCAAACTTTAATAACAGACTGGATTATATAGAAGAAATCATACTCATAAGAGTTATTAAAACTCTATAGAAGTTGGCACTAATCTTTTCAAGTAAATTTAAAAAAAATATTTTTACAAACTAAAAATCAAGAAATAACGAACCTTCCAAGTTAGTAGGTTTGGCACAAAAATATTGAAATGAAGTAGCTGCCTCCAAGAGGTTACTGGCAGGGTTTCAGAAAAGAAGATAGGAAAGCCCAAGAAAACAATGAGGTGATTTGTCAGGGGTCATGGACTGCCTAGCTATTACTGAATTTCTCTGTAGACAATCTAACAGGAAAAGGAGGATTTGTAGCACTATAATTCATGTTATCTTCTTTTTCCACCTTACTTATTCCAGAGCTGACAGGAATTCATAGGAGTCATGCGGTATGCTGCTGAGCTGGAAGTTAGGCAAAGAAATACAGATTTAAGCACGCAGTATTAGAAACCCTACTTAGAAATTTGGACTAAACTTTTCCTTTATGAGATCTAAGGGACAATAATTACTATGGAAAGGTCAAAGTCAGCTAATAGCTAAAATTAGATAATGAGAAGTGAAACACCTACATCACCAGTCACTTTTGAAAATGCATGTGAGGAAGTCTTTAAAGGCTAGTGCTAATACCTCTTAACCCAATACTTGCTGTGGCAGTTGTCTTCACTGCAAGCAATTTCTTTCATTTTCACTTACAAAGGAGCATTCTGTCCCCTAGTAATTTTCATTACTTCTCCATAAATTTCTATTTTTAGGTACTCTCCAGGCAGGTTTGAACTTTAGCTGTCAGAAGCAGCTAAATTTTACTGGAAGACAAAGTTCAGCTAAAGATTTGACTAAACATCTAAAATTAGGGAATGAGAAGTAAAAAGCCTGGTTCTAGGGAAGAAACCTTTTGTATTTATGTGGAAATCAGCATCGGAAATGTCTTTCCATTTCAGTCAGAACTCTGCTCCTTCCAGAACAGCAACAGAGTAGAGCATTCCCTTCCTTCTAGCTCCAAGAGTAAAGAGAAGAAATATCTCTTCTTCTGCCAAGACAAAATATCCCATGAATGAGGAAGTAAATATATGAGTAACAGACCAAAGCTGTTTGAGTGAGATAGAAAAACCAGAAGATTCCGAGAAAAGACGTGATGGAGAAGGATGGAAGCAGTGAAGCAAGATAAATAATAGAAATGTTGGAACAAACCATTAGGAAAAACCTCAAAACCTCTACAACAACCTACCATGGACAAAAGAGGTATGACTATTGAGAAAGACAAAAGAGCATCAAGAGCACTTTATATGGCAGTAGAGACAATCCTGTACCAAATTCTGCATTCTAATAATTGATAACATTTCATGGGAAATTGCGAAACAAATCTGAATGAACAGGAAATTGCCCTGGGTATCTGGCTTTAGATCGGACCTCCATGCCTGATATGCTCATGGGACAGCTGGGAGAACATTGTTAATGGTAGTGCTTGTGGTTTTGAGTAATGCTTGCTTTTTAATAAAGCTTGACTTGATTATGCTAATGAATAGAAAAATGTCAGGGGAAATCTATTTTTCCAGTTCCAGACTTGAAAATTTTCTAAAATGCTGGACATTACATGAGAAATTTTTGAACATTTTGGAATTTTGAGTTTTCCTTTTTTACTTTTTCATCAGCTGAAATCCATCCTTTTCAGGTGAGTGAAAATAATAACCTTTATGCAGCCATTTTGTCTATTCTGCTACCCACAGCGCCTTCCATTGTGCATACACCAAGATACCTGCTGACCTGACAAGGGTTTGTTAAGGTCAAGTGCTCTTTTCAGAAATCTCCTCTTGACTCTCTTCACTCCTGCTGTTTGTATTTCTTTCCATTTTCTTCCAGCATGATAATAATGCAATGTTAAGAGGAACAGCGCAGGTGAAAAACAGTGTAGATATAAATCTGCTACCTTAATTTTAGATGTAGCTGGAGATTCAGACACCCCGAAAAATCTCTTGAGGCTGTAATTAGCCTTTTTACACAGAGCAACTCAAGAACTGCAAAGTTTTATTTGATTAGCTTCTAGCTGCCAGTTTTCACCTTTCATTATCGTTGTGTCCTGTCAGTTTGAGGCTGTTGTTTAAGCTGCTTCATGTCAACATCAGCAGGAGGTGAAACCCCACATGAACCACCATGTAAGGCCCAGATTGAAAATGGAGATCTTGCATTTCTGCATAATAGCAAAGTGACAGGAAAGAAAAAATGAGGACTTCTGTAATGAAAGGTGAACCTCTTGCTGGAGGAGGCATACTCAATTTCTGAGGAATATGCTATCTGAAGACCTATGATAGCCGAAAAGCCCCACCAGTATAAGAAAGCAGACTTGGTTATCACAAGATTGAGCTTATTGGCTGAAATGAAGTGAATTCAAAACCTGACAAGTGTTAAAGCAACAAAACTTTTGAAAACTGTCAAAACAACAAGAAGTATAGAATTTTTTTTTCAGAATCTAGTTATTTTCTCTATTAGGTACCTAATTTAAGCACAATCTCATTAAAAATGTAGGTACTTTGAGTGAAAGAGAAGGTGATCTCTGCTTAACTGCCTATATTACTGGAACAGTTAGTGGAGATTTGAACATCTCAGCTAGGAATTCTGGTCGTCAGCTAAAATTGCAGTAAAAAAAGTTACTAAAATCATAAAGGTAATAATTTATAGTGTTTTGCCAAAGTATTCACTTTCTATAGAAACAATGGACTTCCTTTGAACAAAACCCTTTGTCTCTTACATAGAGGTATGTTTCCACAAGAGCTATGCTAATCATCAAAATTTTCCTGCTGTGCCACTGTCTTTACCTATTGACAATTTACCTGTTTGTCCATTAAAGCCATGACAGGAAAATCAGAGCTTTGGAAGGTCCATTTAAAAATCAGGTGGTTTTTTTGGAGGTTTTTGAGAATGAAAGTGGAGCTGAGGGAGGAGAGGAGGCTAGAAATGTAACTTCATAATTTTCAAGGATGCTACCAGTGTATTTTTTTACTTGAACATTTCCAGAACCTGGCTAAGTTTGTTTTCTCACAGCCTATTCATATCCTGTCTCCTACAGGGAACACTGAGAAACACTGAACCCTAAATATTTTTGAAAAGCTGCTCCAGAGCTTTAGAACTTCTTGTATTAATGGAGGTACTCGATGTGCTGACTTTTTTTTCTCAACCTGTTCACTCCGCAACAATCTTTTCACTGAAACATTGCTATGATGAAAATAAAAAAAAAATACCCAGTTGAGCTCTGTAAAATACTCTGTAGGAATGTCTGGCATATGAGTGTCTAGGCACAGATGACTTGATACATGCTTAATCATTGTGATTTGAATGCAAAAGTGACAGAAATTGTTGCTATATAAAAACATTTGGTCCTAGTAAAATGCAGTTCTCCTGGTTTGGGTGCAACAGACTCAAACAGAGATATGTGTAAGTTAATGGCAGCAGTGATGGAAGTCTGGTGATAACGCCCCATGAAGACTTGTCATGGTTTGATTTCTGCATCTTCTATGTATTAGCCAATTTCAGTGCAATCTCAATCTTAGAACAGAACCTACAGCTCTCTATAGATAACACTTAATACATATTTTGTAGATCAATGCTTGACAATGATGTACTTTTCTGTTGTACTGACATATTAACTTGGTCGGTTTATGACACAAATTCTACTCATTAATATTTAAATAGTAGTTAATTACTGTTTAATTCACACACTGCAAACTAAAAAACCTTGTTAAAATCATACAATACTCTAGAAGCGAAATTTTGGATGCATAACAGCAAACAGCTGCCTTATTTTTTTCTCGTGTTAAAGACACAAGAAACATTGAGGCTTTTTAGTTTGCTTGATATGATTTCATTTTGTACGTGAAAAAAATAATAGCTGGATATTGATAGGTTACTTTCATTAGTCTGCTTGTTTGGAAGGAAGTTAATTGACTTGTTAGTGGACAATTGTCCATGAATATAATGAAGAATATATGGATTTCATTATAAATATGGGTCTGACATTTATGTTGGTGTAAGTGGGGATATATGCTTCTGAATTTAATGGACCTGCACTGGTATCAATCCCAGACAAACTAGGCCAAAGGAATACCAAAAGGTAAACAGAGCTGCACCAAGCCAGTCTCTGATACATGAAAGGAGTCTAAAAACAAAATGGAATTATGGATCTTTGCAATTGTGCCAGTCCCAGCTTAACCGAGCTAGCGCAAGTAATAACTGTGAAGATACAAAGGCATGGTCTTCCGTGCACTCTAGAACCTACAACACAGACTCATTCCAGTTCTTGAGTGCACTTTTGAATGTTTGCAGTGCTGCATGTTCCTTGCAACAGTTAGATTGATCTTACAGAGATTTGATGCCACATGCTGTTATCAAGAATATCTTGTGTTATCAAGAATACCCATATTTCTTAAAAGGTCTATCTTACCTTACCATTGGTGAAAGAGACCTAATTTCCAAATCCTTTGAGTCTTTATAGATTTTTACATGTTTGAAAATCAATGAAACAGCATCCTACATTTTCTTTGCACATCTGCAAGTAATTATCCAGTGTACAATGGAGGGGCAATTCAATCAAAGAGGACAAGAAATGAATTTTATCCCCATTATCCTTTTAAATTTGGGCGCTTTAAATCTGGAATGAATCCATAAGACCTTGTGGAACCAAGGCAAATGAAAATAATGGATTTGTTTTGGCCTCAAACGCAGTGAACCAAATACTCCTTTCCCTTGTCCTTAGGGGACGTTTCCTTTCATATAAAAAAGACTGCTGAGCCTCTACCCAACACATTGACCTCTTCCCAAGGTAGTTTCTTTCGCTTGGATATGACATTATGTGCAGGCTATAAATGGCAAGGTTTTGCTAGTGGGGGCCCTGCAGGGGTGGCCTCTCTTGGAGGAGGTCAGAGACTGCCCTGTGCCAGATGCGGACGGTTCAAGCCGGCTCAGAAATGGATCCTCTGCATGCCAAAGCTAAAGTAAATCGGAGGAATTTGTGGTGCTGCTGTGAGGGCATATTTAAGAAAAGGCAGAAAACACAAAGGGTAACGGAACAAGTGAAAAAGAGGGGGAACAAGACCACAGCAGTAAGAGATGCTCCATGTTGGAGCTGGTCACATCCCTGAAGGAACTGTATGGGGGACTTGCACTGGAGCAGGTACTTCCCTGAAGAGACTATGGCCCCTGGAGGAGTCCACACTGGAGCAGAGGAAACTAAGAAGGAAGGGGCAGTGGAGTAAAAAAAGGAACAAAGCAGCACAAAGAAACAGCTATACACTGGCCCCAGGAGCCTGCTTCACCTGTTGCCTCACTGTCAGAAATGAGTGCAAGCTGCAGTGATAGGAAGGGGAGTGGAGACTTGGAAGAAGGGAGGAGAGGTGTCTGGAGTGAAGTTGAACCTGTGAGTGGGAGACGGAAGGTGTCTTCCCTAAGTGTTTAGATGTTTGTCGTTTTTGTTTCCCAAACCCCAAATCAGTACGTAAATGTTTTAAATGAAATTCCCCAGGTTGAGTCTGCTATGAAAACTTCAGTTATTGGCGAATGATCTTTGTTTTGATACATGAGTTTTCTCATTCTTGTCCTTCCTATTTTCTTTCCATTCCCACTGTGAGAAGGGAAAGAGTGAGCAAACTGTGGGTGCTTGGCGGCTGGCCGGAGCCATCCCACTACGCACCAGACTTGGAAATGAATCCTGACAGCGGTGGCCACCAGCAGGACAAGGTTTTCACTCGCCCCTTGTTGGCAGTTGGGCGAATCTTTAAGGACTTCAAAACCCGAGTCTTTCACTTTGCCCGTGATTATTATGGATATTATGTACGGAAGACAACCAAACTAACCCACCGAAGGTTGCAAATGAAAGGGTTTTGTCCCGGGAAACGTCGGGCCTGCAGGAGGAGCGGGCTGTTCACCGGGGAGCCGAGCGGGCGTCGAGCGCTGGCCGTGGTGCTGAACAGGACCCTGCGGCTCCTGTCGGAAGGAACAACTTCCATGGGAGTAACTAATAGCTGAAACAACGAACACTTTACCTGTAACTTTAAAAAAGTACTGTATACTTAGACTACTGGTGCAAGAATCATCTATGAATAGATGAATTTTTCCCTACTTATACTCAACAATCCATATTAATGCCGTTACACCACGGATATCAGCACCTGCCCACTCAGCTCAGGGTGATGTAAATATAAACATTTACACTTAATATTTGCAGATTTTCCGCATTAACTGAAATTTTTCCATTTGAAAGTGCCAGTGCTTTTTGGAAAGAAATGGGATTAACACTTACCACAATTAAATCTATTTGTGGAACAACCAAATGGAGCTGGGAGCAAACAAATTAATCTATGCACCATGGATTCATGGTGTTTAGCATCAAAAAAGGTGCTAGATTACTCAGCCTGACACTCTGCCTTTCATAAATCCTCACATTTTACCCACTTACCCCTGCCTTGAACTCAGATATTGGTGTGGTTAAAACTGCCTTCTGAAAGGAAGATAGGCCTGAATAATAATTTAAAAAAAAGTATATTTTTCCCCCTTCCCCCAGTATTATTACTTCCTCTGCTAGGGAAGAGAACTTGGTATTTCCTTTATAAAGAAAACATATCCAAGTCACTTCATAACATCCTCTTTGCTAAAAACAAGCACTTAGCTCTTTAAGTCTTTCATGATATATTAGCAATTCCTTTCTGCCCTTTACTCTAATTTTTCAGCACCAGTTTTAAGATGTATGTAGCATACCTGGAGGTGGCACAGCGGTGTCATCAATACCGCATGCAGAATAAAAAACATTTCCCTGTTTCTATTCACTACTTGTTTGCACATTCACCATTTGTCCTACCTCTTTGTGCCACAGGATCACAATGAGAACTCAGATTCTTGTCCACTATGACTTCACAATTTATTTTAAACTCACTATTTGTCAGCTGAGAATTCAGTATTCTGCAGGGATATCTGTATCTTGCTGTATTAAATTACAGTTTGTTTGAATAGAGAGGTCTACCAGCTGACCCAAATCATACTGACTTATCTACATTCACTGTTAGTTACCATTCTGCCAACCCTCATGTCATCGGCAGCTTTTATTAATGCTAATTTTATATTTACTTTTAGGTCACTGAGGAGAATGTTGAATACTGTGAAATTTAGTCATAAGGAAATCCATCAGAGACACACTGTCTTGGGATGATTCCATATTGACAGACAATGTTGCAGACTGTAATTTCTGAGTCCCCTTATTATGCACTTTGCAGGTATTGTGTGGTCCTAATTGTTTAACAGAATGTCACAAGGTGCTAAGTCATACTCTTCACTAAAGCGTACATTAAATCATCTCAGTTCCTTTAGCAAAGGAATTCTTACGTCAAAGAAGTAAAATGACCTACTTTTGTGTTAACTGAAATTTTTATCTTCCCACCTGTTAATTCCCATTAAAGATAGTTTATGAAAGATTTCATTGCAAATGTTGTGTGGTTTTATTCTGCACTGCTCTCAGGCTAAATGGGCATTGTAAAATATTCTTCCACTCTTATTTTCATTATATATTCCCATGCTTTAACATTTCCTTTAAGCAAATAGTCTACAATATTCTTTTTAGTGTGATGAGCTATCTTCTACACCGTATTATTCAGAGCAGCCAAAGCTGACTCACGAAAGATTCATTATTTGTTGTTCCGTAACTGCTGCTATTTACATACATTTCCTATGGGATATTTCCACTCTTCAAACCACAGAGAACTCAGAGACTGTATTGTGCAAACTGGATACTAAAAGATAAGAGGTGAAATAAGGACTGTAGTGCTACAACCATGAAGAAAGTCACATCTAGAGGTCTGTAATGGTAAGGAGTGAAGAGGGAAAAAGATTTAGGCAAGGAAGTTAATAATGTTTAGACTGCAATATTAGGATATAAACTTTTCTTCATAGCTCCTGAATGTCAAGAAATTGCTTGGTTTTGTCTGGTAGAAATGAAGCTTAGTGTTTCAGGCCAAAATTATACACACTGTAGCATTTTAAAACTGAGCATGAATATTTACAGATTAAAGGTTCTAATTTAGACGTGAAGCAGTAAATCAAGGACATTTTGAGAAAAAGCAGCCAGTCAATCTTGAATAAGCCCCTGAACAACCAGAGACTTTTTTTCAGCACATATGGTTGTCTAACAGGGCGCCTCAGAACAGTGGGTGATGTTATGTGCCATATGTGCTGCTATACCAAAGAATTATTTGGTTTCTGGTAATACTAAACCCAAAGACTAAAGTCTAAAACTACCTAGCTCTACTTAATCAATATCAGCATCTTATTATTCCATCTATATTTAATTGCATTCTTAGTGGGCTGAAAGAATGCCTTTTAGCTGCCATCAGAAAATATGAGGAGGAATGGTTTACATAAATAAGACAAAACTTTCTAAGCTTTTAAGGATTATTATCTTGCTATTCATCTGAATATTGGAAATACTCTACTGGAAAAAAAATCAAAGAAGAGTGACTAACGAAGCAAGTAATGTGGAGGTCCTAATATCTTGTCTCATAAATTTAATAGAAATGTATAGAATTTATCTTCAATACCCATAAAGGTGTGACAATATGGTAAGGAATATTTTCCTGACCAAAACTTATTTGGTATCTTATATTTAGAAATTCATACATTCATAGAGCTCTGAGTTCCATCAGGTCTCTAAAATACCTTTGCAATAATGAACTTTGAATCACATAAAATCATTGGAGAAAGACCTCTAAGATCATTGAGTCCAACCACTAACTGAGACCCAAAGTTTTCATCAGTAAACGATATCCCCAAGTGCCACATCCACACACCTTTCTAACACTTCCAGAGGCAGTGATTCCACCACTGCCCTGGGCAGCCTATTCCAAAGCCTGACCACCATTTCAGTGAAGAAACTTTTCCTAATATCCAATCTAAGCCTCCCCTGGGGGAACTTGAAGCCATTTTCTCTTGTCTCACTTGTTACCTGGGAGAAGAGACCAACCCCCACCTGGCTACACCCTCCTTCCAGGTAGTTATAGAGAGCAATAAGGTCTCCCTTGAGCCTCCTTTTCTCCAGGCTGGACAACCCCAGCTCCCTCAGCCACTCCTCACAGGACTTGTGCTTCAGACCCTTCACCACCTCCACTGCCCTTCTCTGGACTCACTCCAGCCCCTCAATGCTCTTCTTGTAGTGAGGGGCCCAGATCTGGACACAGGATTCGAGGTGTGTCCTCACCAGTGCTGAGTACAGAAGGACAATCACTGCCCTGGTCCTGCTGGCCACACTATTGCTGACACAGGCCAGGATGCCATTGGCCTTCCTGGCCACCTGGGCACACGCTGGCTCACGTTCAGCTGCTGTTTCCCAGCACCCCCAGGTCCTTTTCCATCGGGCAGCTTTCCAGGCACTCTTCCCCCAGCCTGTAGCACAGCCTGGGGTTGTTGTGATCCAAGGGCAGGACCTGGACTTGGCCTTGTTGAACCTCACACCATTGGCCTCAGCCCATTGATCCAGCCTGTCCAGATCCCTCTGCAGAGCCTTCTTGCCCTCCAGCAGATCAACAGTCCCACCCAACTTGGTGTCATCTCCAAACTGAATGTGGGTGCATTTGATTGTGTTATCCAGATCACTGATAAAGACATTAAAGAGAACTGTCCCCAATACTGGGCCCTGGGGGACTTCACTTGTGACTGGATGCCAAGATGGCTTAACTATTCACCATCACTCTATGGGTCCATCCATAACTTCATTGCATGTGATGCAATATACATTTAGAACTTGGCCTAAAATTTTGAGAATTCATTTGGTTTGTGTAATTATTTTGAAATAACTTGTGGAATCTGATTTCCAAAAAGCAAGTATTCGATCACTGTGAAACTGAAAAATGTTTGAGGCATCTTTGTTTGAATACTTTATGGTGAACACCTATGTCACCTGTAACTTTGCATGTGAGGAAATCTTTAAAGGCTGGTGCTAGTACTTCTTAAACCAACACTTGCTGTTGCAGTTGTCTTCACTGCAAGCAATTTCTTTCATTTTCACTTACAAAGGAGCATTCTGTCCCCTAGTAATTTTCATTACTTCTCCATAAATTTCTATTTTTAGGAACTCTCCAGGCAAGTTTGAACTTTAGCTGCCAGAAGCAGACAAAATTTTACTGGATGACAAAGTTCAGCTAAAGATTTGGCTCCCCTGCCAAATACAGAAATCAATGAGATTTCCTGGACTGAGTGCAAGTTTTAAAGTAAACACATTAATGCAAGTGTGCCATCATATCTGCACTCTGCATCCGTCATCTGCTTTAAAAAATAAAATATTCTATACACAAATGTACTTTACAGACAAAGCTCTAAGAACAAGTGGGATGTCATATAAAAGATTTGAAAATGTAACAAAACGCTCTGAATGTCAGAGGACAGTATAGGGTGGGTCTTTGTCACTGTTGGTGTGCCCTTTGCTGTCAATCAGTTCTGCTAGTAAAATGAAGAGGTCACAACCTCATCCCTTTCAGCTGGCACATCAGAAGACCAAAGGAGGAACAGTTCACATGAAATGGTCTCACATGAAGAGGAAAATGCTACGTTGTCCCTAACTCTTACTCTCTGACAGGTCCTATCAGATTAGCTTTTCTTTTTTCTAATTCCCAGCAGATGCTGGTGTTTGGTTATTCAAATGTACTTATTCAACTCCAGCACCAGTTACAATCACAAGCAAGGTAATTTACATCTCTTGCGTTTCTAGAAGCCTCATTTTTATGTCCAGGCACTAACACAGAGGTGTCCAATTCCATGCTTAGACAATTGTATTGTGAGGTCAGATCTCCTTTAGGAGCCACCAGCATTCCTTGGTTTCCTCTATTGTTTTTCCCAATGCACATTACCTTTCAGGAAATGCATGTACTTGTGGTCTGGGAGGTAATCTGGTCAAAAGATTTGTTTTATTGTTACTTACATTGTAGGAAGGATGTTATAACTATAGCATCACATTAATTAAAATTGTGAATAATTACAAAAATGTAATAAGGATGCTCTTGTAACATTGAAAAAACAAAGTTTTGCATACATTTAATGAAAAATCTTGTCACTTCCACAGAAGTAACAATATCAATGCTTAAGGTTCTTCTTGATAGACATTAGGAACAGGAAGCACAGTGTATGCCGAGTGCACCAAGTAGCTTTGATTGCCCTGAGAACATCTGGTAGCTCCCCCTCTAAATCCTCAGCCACCGGCCCACTAGCTCCATTTAAGCTCAGGCTCAGGCCCAAGTCTTTGTCTGAACTACACTGTAGGTAGGTCTGAATCCAGCTCTGTTCCTTGATGATTCAGGCTTGCTGACTGGACTTCCTGAATTGACCTCAAGCCTAACATGAGACTTTGAATATGTCTGATGACTGGACTGTGATCTGAGCCTGTTGCTGTCACCAGCCTTGCTTTTAGTCTTGCTTGGATAGTGGGGGACTCTGCTCTTGTCTGTGGACGTTGGTTCTACCTACCTGCATTGTGGTCAGCTCCTCATCTTCTCTCATGAAGTGACTCCCTTCTTGTTGCTCCTTGACATCGCATATAGTTTACTAACTAAACCAGAGGCATGGGAATCATGATTTTTAGTCCATTCACAATTTTGTCCTTGGATCCCAATTTTCAAAGCATTCAATCTGAGCTTTTTAGTCTTTGGCTATATAAACAAGTGTTGTAGATAACTTTTAAGCTTTTCGAGGGAGGATGCAGTTTAAGAGGCTTTAACCCATTCGCTTTCTGGATAAGAGACTTAAACCACCAAAATGTCTTAATCCAACCTTTAACTGGTTGAGGCTTAATTCTTCAGTGTGCAGCATACTCTCAAAATGACTCAGCATTCACACTGGAAAAAAAGATATTGGTAGTTTTCTGTCAAATCTTATCCAGCTTAAGCCGATTTTCTCCCACCTGAAATGCCAAAGCAAGACACTGCACAAAGCATGTCGCATTCCTTTCACAGGTCCTCTTTGGTGAACATTCAGTATATTGTCCAGGTTAAAGAGCAGGCCCAGTATCTGTATTTCTAGGTGCTGAAAGCTAAAGCAATACTGGGAACAGAAGGCATCCGAGCCTTACTTTTGCTCTTACTTCTTGACTTCACAGTGAAAAATACGAAACCTGGAAACTTGAAAGGTCTTTCTGAGCCAGGACATATCCTTCAGCAGAGAAAGAAATGGTTCCATTCCAAGACTGGAAAAAAGCCTCTTGGTCCTTGTCAGATCAGACTGACTTCTGCAGTTGGGAGCTGTGATCTGGGGAGAGAAGTCATAAGGGTTTCTTTACCTATACCTACTTGGTAATAGTAGGTTGAACAGGGAGAGGTTCTGTATTGTGTCAGGCCAGCTGGAGAAGTTTGGCTCAGTTCACACTTTGAAAAACACTTTTTGCCTTCAAGCCAACATGGGATTATTTAAGTTCTTTGTAGGAACTGACTGGCTTGAGTTGTATTGAACCAAGAAAAGGAATTGTTTGGCACAGGTGATAGCTGGTGTAGGAGAAAACCTTGCTGTAAGCAGAGACAACTCACCTCCAATGCCTATGCCAATTCTGAGGTAACTTATCAGTACAGGCACAGTTTATGATGCTGGTCTGATACACTTCAGACTTAGTTGCACTCTTTGGATGTTCTGGCTTAGCGGGTCAGAATGACCAAAAACATGTCAAGCAAAATAAACAGGCCTGCATTTCCGGGAACCATTTTACAATGCCAAATAGAGGTGCCAATCATAAGCTTGTGTTGAGATTATCAGTGTGAACTTCCATCTTCTGTCTTTCACAAGCAGTGGAAAGGTAACAATATACCAGTTAGGGCAGAATTCACATTTGTAAATGAATTTATCTAATGGCAATTAGATGTCACAGAATGTTCTGCTTGGGGTCCTGTATGCCCTTTAGTCATGTCTGTCAAGACCACACAAGAGTCTGCAGGACCTACAGGTTTGCACTAGATGCTTCTTTTCATGTGGCTAATAATTTTAATTGGATTAGCACTGTTGATTATCTAAAATAGTTCTTATGATATAAAATGGGACTGTTCACAGCTCTCAGATCTATGTTCTTAGATCTCTGCAAGCAACTCCAAGGACTACTTGGTGTAAGGCTTCTTGTTTATCCACAGCCTATTTTAGGGTATCAATATATGCTTAATACAAACTATTCATTGGCTGGAAATTGATGAACCTTAAAACACAAGAGCAGCTAAGCAGTTCTAGATTTTTTTTTTCTGGTCACAAGTATTGTAATTAAATGTATTATGCTTTGTCACTAATGGCATGTTTATGTATAAATACCACTGAACAATTTCAGTGATAATGGCTATCTTTAAACTTTCATTTAATATTGAAGCATGAATGACAGTAGATTTGCCAGATAAGACAATGTCAGGCACAACAAAACCTTGACAATCTGTGCAAGTTTAAATTGGTATAAAATCTGGCATACGCTCTCTCCTGTCAGTTGTAATGAAGGGGTTTAGTCTTCTCATGTCATTAGGTCTTCCTAGGGTTTTTGTTCTGTTTTACTTCCAAATAAGATTATTAGGGACTGGTTAATATTTCTGAAGCTCCATAGTAGCAAGTTACAGAGCTGTTTGTCATATAATGCAAGCTGAGCTGTAGCAATTCTACAGTGACTGTACATGTTTGAAGATCTGGATTCATAGGCTAATGGCAGCTTAATTTCACTGAAATCACTGACTAAGCTCACTGGGGCCCAGAAAAGCAATTTTAGAAGTATTTCCATTTAGTTTGATTATTCTTCCCTGCAAATTAAAACACTAAAGGTGTGTTGTCCCACGTTTGTCAAAGGTTAAAATTGTGCACGTTGGTACCAGACAAGGACAAATAGTTGAATCACAGGGACTTCACTGTGTGCTACAGACCTATCAACTCCAGGCCTTTGAAATGGGCTGGGATTCTGCAGTGATAAGTTTCTTTATTTGCAACCATTAAGATCAGGCTTTTATTGACATAGACAGGAAGTGATAACAGCATGACAGCTAGAAAGACAATGTTATTTTGCAAGATATTTGCTAATATATTAGAAAAATCATTAATTAAAATATAACTAACACTATTAAAACCAGACTTTTTTCCAGTATTTTTTCAGTGTTGGTGTTCACCCTTGCTAATACACGTGGTTCATTAACTTCCACTGGGTCCACCAGTACTAAGTTAAACTGAGTTTATTTGCTTGCATTCAAAGATGTTTTTGCATCTGCATGCTTCACTTTTATAAATACTCTCTGTTTTTTTAAGTACTGCTTAGGAGATACCAAGTCAAACAATTCCTGCACCTACCTTGTCATACTGGCTTTTTGTCCTGCTTCTTCCAGTGAGAACATTGCCATTCCCATAAAAATCACTAGAAATGGGGCAGAGTGTTTCACACTGCAAATCCAAAGAAAGTCTCCTTTGATACTGGTACTAAAATAAATTAAATCCCCGATCCCCAACCTGACCAGCTTTTGCTTCCCAACCCCTGTTTCCATGGCATTCTCAGCTGGTAGAAGGCAGAGAGCTAGTACAGTAAAAAAGAGGCAGACCAGCTTGTGCAGTACTTTCCTAGCAACACCTACAGCCTGTAGGATACTGTTGTGTTAACTTCAACAAGAATAGAAACAGAATCTCTTTCTACCTTTTTTTCTTTTTCCCTTTCAAGTGTATAAATGGAGGATAGAGATTGAATGGGCCCTAGCAATTGCTGACATTTGCATTTACAGTGCTACAGCAGAGCTGTAACCTTCAGCAGCAAGACAGGCTTGTGGTCTAATAAGCTGCATTTGTAATCATGAGGAGAAATAAATACCTCATCAGAATGCTAGACTTTCCTAGTTTTGAGTGAAATTTGTAACTATCTAATTTTTGCTTCTGTCTTACTCTAAGGCATGATTCTAACACTTGGGTTTTTTTTAAAGAATTCCTTGGTTTATATATTAGAAATGATTTATGCATTATTTTTGTAGGTAACAGTTATAACAATTTGTTATAATAGTAATTCTTGTAATATTATACTTAAAGGATACTTAATTCAGTGGGGCTACTTCGGTTGTAAATCAGCACACCTAAAGACTTTGAAATGGGCTGTGCAGATAAATCATTATATCTCTGTGAGGTCCTATTTGATTCATCTTAATGCCACCAACACAGATCAGACTGTAATACAGAGGATCTAAAATCATAGATCCCACTTGTCAAAATCAAAGTATGCTTAAATTCCATCATGATATTAGAATACTGAAGCTATGTTCAAAGAAATGTGAAATGAGCAAGTGAACAGGTACAGCTGTTGTGGGCTGTTTCATTTGCTTATGACTTTCCTGCACCTTTCTCTCAAGTGATTCAAAACAATTGTGTAGCCACTTCCCTCCTGATAGCATTAAAAATAAAATTAACATGTTTTAGGAAGTGAAGAGGAGGGAAATTGAGAAATCTATCTTAATTCTAAAAGTTTGGTTGTTTGGAAGTCTGAAATTGCCAGGATGGGAACGCTGCAGAAGAGAATACTGAGAAGAGATGTAATACTTCAGATGTGTTAAAGGCTCTGCAAAGAGGATGAGAATGCCCTCTGTGTACAAACCAGGAAAAAATGGGCTAAAATTTCAGCAGACTTAGATTTGACATTATGTGTAGCTTTCTGAGAGTAAAGTTAGCCAGTCTCTGGAATAGTTTAGCTGTCCTGAGGAACTGGATTGGCAAATGTCTACCAGCAATGATGACTATAAATGAATAATTGATCGTACTTTGGGTGGTAGGATGGACTTCCTGAAGCCTCTTCTCACTTGCTTTTTTTGTGATTTTATATACTTAAGATACCAAAGGGACTGATATTTGCCACACTAAACACTTAGTCAAACCACTTAAAATAGGCAAAACAGAAAGCCTGTAAGCAATGCTGATACATTAATTACTCTCTATAGTAGAGTGGAGGCTGATTATTCAGTTTAACAACTAGTTTAAAATATCCAGACAGATTAATTTCATCATCTTTGGTACCTCCAATCTCTTTACTCAGAGTTCAGAAGACAGGTACGTTTAAGAACATCTAATAAACAGATTCACAGAGATGTTCTCAAGAAAGCCCTACCTATTAGTAAATTTTTGGAAGGGAGGAAATCTTTCCATTAGGTCATTCAATTCACAGGCCATAGGCTCAGTGAATGCCATCTGATAGAATAAGGGCTAAAAGAAAGCTCTCAGGTTTAGTAGCTCCTGGCTACAAGAGTAGCTGGGAGCCAAAGGTGTGCTGTCTTGTTCCCTTGTCTTACGTGATACTTTAACATACAGGAAGATTTCCTAGGAAACAAAATAATGTAAATGGATCCTTTTAATGTTTTGGGGCATATAAATGACACTTCATTTCACTTGGCAATTTCCAGCAAAGGCTAGGCTATGCCTTTCAAACAGCAGTGCTGGGACTCAGACTTTAATTTTTTTTTCATTTCAATCAATTTGCCAGTTGCCACTTTCTATTAAATTAAAAAACAAACCAAAACAAAACAAACCCCAAACCACAAACAAAACCTAAACATCACCTGTGGTTTCTAATCCCTCGTGCCCTTCACACCAAGCGAAAATGCTGTAAATAGCCACAAAGCCACCTCATTAATTCCTTTTAAGTGTCTCCTTACACTCTCCTTTGCCACACTAGCAGCAGTCCTTGGCTGAGACTTATCACCTCTCATGCTGGCAGATACAGTTTCTCGATATGCTCCCTCTCCTGGTACACTCAGGCTGCATGCTTAAATGTCCCACTCTTCAGGGAAGGAATTAACTTCTGAACGGTTCATGGGAGATGAGGCACTAGCCCTGATTCAATGGCAATATTCAATGCTGTAAGTCAGTCTTAAGCTTCAGGTAAAGTAGGCTTCTGAGGTCTGAAGAGATGGAGTCTTTGTGAGCCAAGATGAAGGGTCTAAACAAAACAATAGGATCTCTGAGCCTGATGGGATGCATGCCAGGGGTATTTCACTTCAAAGAGTGCCAAAAAAGAGAAGAGTCAGAATGAAGCATGTTTCTGACCTCTGAGGAAAAAGCACTAGGAGGTCTAGACAGACATCTTAACTATGTGTTAGTTCAGCAATACAGTATTCATCCTGTCTTCAGCTTGTAGTTCAGCTGTTTCAGGGCAGAGACTGCCATTAATGCTGAACTCTACAGGGCTTGTGCCGCTATTCCTAGCAAATCAGACCTCTCTAGGCGCACCAGCTGCAAGCCCGTGCATCAGCTGGAGTCTGAGTGCTCAGAAAGCACTTGGGCAGCACAACTGCCGGGCAGCATGCTTCTTCTGAGGGTGGCGTGAAGGGGCTCTATCCCTGCAATTCCAGCACCATGTCTCTGAGGAAACCCTCTGTGCTGCCAGATATCCACTAAGATACTGATCTGAAAATTGCCACTTGCAGCTTCTGGGGTAAGAACTCTCAGAGAACTTCAGGTGTGCTTCCAGGATTTGGCCATAATCATGCTGTAGGAAGTCAGTAGACTTAGCAGGGTGGTCTGAGGACACGAGGCTGTGCAAGAAACATGTGAGCTAAATCACGGCTATGCCTGAAGACATTCAGCTGCTGTGCTGCCTCTCTGGGGATACTCTCTTTGGTAGCTGCACCTCTGTAAGAACTGTTGCCTCTACAGAAACACCTAAGCAGAAAACTCCTCTTGCTAGGGTGCACTACTATAAAATGAAAAACCTGTTTCAAAGAAACTCTTATAGTTAAGTTGAGTTGTAGCAGATGCAATGCCTGCCCTCCCTGAAAGGAAAATACATTTTATTAATGTGAATTATAACCTAAACCAGTATACTCTATATAAGACTGTAAGTTACAATGCACAACATCCATACATTACATCTCTTCTACAGGTTTGCTTCAGTACAGCTACATAAATCAAGTTATGGTGGTGGGTAGTTATTAATAGTGAGACAGGTTTAGTATAATCTCTATGATTTCCTTGGGCCTCTCTTCATTATCACCAATACTTTTCTGGTTTGTGATGCTTCTGACTCTGAGGAAAATTCTCTGAGGACAGCTGATCCTGTCAACTCTCACAACACAAATGGATTTACCTTTCCTTTGACAACTATCTCTGGCCCTCAGAAAGAAGTTATTTTATTTTGAAGTCTAATAGCTTTGACTTCTGGTTTCCTGATTTTTCCTTTGTGGTACAGCCACTAGATTGAAAACAATGTGGGTTTTTAAATCAAAGTGGAAAATATATAGATTCCCTAACCAAAAGTAAGAAGGCCAGCAACAATCCTTTCCAAGGAACTGAAATTTGTATTTGCTGTCTCCTTGCTGACCAAGGCTTTTCTTTAATGCAAGTCTCTCATCAGCCTACCTATGTGCTATAGTACCACCAGTTAAAAGACAAAGATCTATATGTGTCTTTTAACCCCACTCCATTGTAGAGTATAAGGAGCTATTTAGTCTGACATCCATTTTGTTAGTTTCTACCAGCAGCAGCTGGCAGTTTTCTCTGGGGTTTTCTTCAGAGCATCTGGCTTGGGTCAGGTCACTATAAAAAATTTATCAAACATCCTTTACAGGACTGTCTTGAGCTTTTTTAAATAAGGAAATCTCATCTATCTCCAGTCTTACAAAGGGTTTTTTTTTCCATTCTGTCAGCACAGAAGATATATTAAGCATTGTGTTTAATGAGATATTGAACATCTCTTTGTTCTGAGTGTATACTGGAGCAGGCTGTGCTTAGAAAACACATCACTTGGGTTTATTTTATTCTGTGGTTGGAACAAAATTTGTTATGTTGTGATAAAATATGTATTTCTTTGTTTTGGAAAGCAATAAAATGGACTAGACTCTAGGCTACATGTCAGCTGATATTGTAATGGAGCAAGACAGGCTGGGCAACTGTGTAATCCAGATGAAATGTGGGCCTAATTATGAGGATGATTATTTAAGGAAAAAAAAAAGCCAAGTAGGAAGAACATAAGAACTGCCATACTGATTCAAAACAAATATCTGTCTCTAAAAGGGATCATAAGTTCACATTTAGGGAAGAATAAGCACCACGTAAGTATATATGGTTTTTACCTTTAATAGTCTTCCAGCTTCTTACAGTTTTAATTTTAGATTTCCCAAGTCTTTTATGGTTTGTTTATTTAGCAACACTTTATGAATCATTCTTCCAAGTACTCCTTGCCCTGAACTCATATAAATGTCTTCCATCACTATGTGTTCTGCAAAGATTTCCACAGGTCTGAGACCCAAAAATGTGAGGAACTACCATCTCAAGCTTCATCTGATGACTCCTAATGTCCCTGGAAGGGACAGTGGATAGTTGATCTCTATCCATTTCAGCCGTGCTACTTACAATTTTGTAGAACTCTGTCACATCCCCACAAATCATCCTTTTTTTTTGCAGAATTCCAGCCCACCTAATCATTCATTGTATAGAAGCCATTCTTTACTATTTGATTGTCAAAAATGTCCTTCTCTTGATATTTTTTAAGCTTCAATGTGTCCTTTCTTAAAGGAGGAGACCAAAACTGCAGATAGTATTCAAAGTACAGGACGCATGCATTAATCCAGTGTTTTCTGTCTTGTTCTTTACTCCTTTCCTAATAGTTCATAGCATTTGATTTATTTTTTGATTGCTGCTGAGCACTGAGATAGTGCTTTCTTGGAACTATTTATCCTAACCTTGAAGACTCTCCCATTTCTGAGTGGTAATGGTCAGGTCAAAGTCCACTATTTGATATATGAAGCTAAGATTGTTTTTCACCACAGCATTTCACAAGATGTTTTATTGCTCTGTCATGAAGCCTCATAAGATATTTCAGCAGTTGTATGCTCAGCCCTAGTTCCAATTACATTGATAACTGTATCAGCAGGAAACTTTGGAGTCTCACTGCTCATCCCCTTTTCCAAGTCATTTGGGCTTTGCTAAAGCATGTGGGTCCCAGCACAAAGTTCTGTCAAACTCTCTTCTTTTACTGAATTTTGGCTATCAGTTTCTATTGTATTTTAGTTATAGCTGTGTTTGTTCAGCTTGAAGAGAAGGCTAAAGGGAAATCTCATTGCTTTGTTTGGCTTTTTAAGATGAGATTATAGAGAGCACAGAGGTGAACTCATAGGTTCACACAGAAAGGAGAAGAGGTGACAGACACGAGTTGCTTCAAGGGAAATTCTGATTAGAAAAAAGAAAGACGTTTTTCCCAGTGCACCAAGACACCCTAAGAGCTTGTGGGATTTCTATCTTTCAGAATAGCCAATGTTTGACTGTTCATGACCCCAAGACACCTTCTTTAAGCTCTCAGCAGGCATTACTTTGAGCAGGATGTTGGACAATATGGTCTCCAGAAGTCCATTCAAACTTAAATATTACAGGTTCCTATGCTTTTAAGGCAGAATTTTCCATCTTCTCCCATTATTTTTCAGTGTCCTTTCTTGAAGGATATTGCCAAGGTCTTCTGGAAATCTCAGTAAACTATATCAACAGGATCACCCAGAACCTCATACTTATTAGTCACATCAGAGAACTCCAGGAGGATTACAAGGCAGAGCCATGTTTTCTCTTTTCAAGATCATAATCACCATCAGGTGTGGATGGAATGAATACACAGTGCCATTAGTAATTAACCTATTTCTTCTTTAATTTTTTAGGTGTAAACCACCCAGTCCTGGTATTTCCTACATTTCATTGAATTTCTTTAAATCATAATCCCTTCCAAAGTTGCTTTAATTTTCAGACAAATGGTTCACTGAGTTCCCCTTAAAAAATGAAGCCTGTGTTCTAATCACCTGTTTTTTCTATAATGAAAAACATTCATTTTTCTAATAATTTATTTAGCTTCTCTCCATAGTCTTACCCTTCTGACTGCTCCTTTTCTACTCCAGTTAAGGAAGTGCTACAAAATGTTTGCCAGACATTTTTCTCCTGACGTCCTAAGAAAAGAATGTAGTATTAATTTTAGCTCTTTCAGGGAAGTAATCTGATTCTTTTTTGATCTGCTTGATTATATTTTCACATTTCATCTACCCAAATTTATGCTCCTTTTATTTTTTATTTTTTTTAAATACAGTTTCAGATTTTTAAATTATGCTTTCTGAATTCTAAGAATGTGGCTTGGCCATTTCATCTTCCTTCTGCCAGTTTCTAAGCCTCTTCTAATATACAGTAAGCAATGCTATTGTGCTTCCACTCTGTTGTTCTCCAGCCTCTAAACCACCTGCAACTTAATTCTTTATTGCCTAATGGATGGAAAAATTGTGGTGGAGATTTTATCTTTCACTTTTTTGTGTCATGTATGCTGGATCTGAGTTACGATTATCTTTAAAATTATGCTTCCAGAGGAAAGTTTGGAACAGATCTTTGTCACTATCTCGTCAAGGGCTTAATTTCCTCTTGCGGGGTTGCTAGCCAGCTGATCCAGGAAAGAATCATTGACAATTTCATCTACAGTTTATGACCCTGAATGAGGTTTCTCTCCTCTACACAGTAACTGAAATGTCTTTTTGTCCTTATCAACTCTCTAACTTTAGAATCATAGAATCATTAAGATTGTAAAAGACTTCTAAGGTCATCGGAGTCCAACTGTTAACCCAGCACTACAGTAGACACTACTAAACAATATCTCCAAGTCTCATATCCACACACCATTTGAACACTTCCAGAGATGGTGATTCCACCAGTTTCCCAGACAGTTTGTTCCAGTGCCTGAACACCGTTTCAATGAAGAAATTATTCCTAATGTCCAATCTAAATCTCCCATTGTACAACTTGAGGCCCTTTCATCTCATCCTGTCCCCTGCTACCTGGGAGAAGAGGCCAACCCCCACCTGGCTACAGCCTGCTTTCAGGCAGTTGTAGAGAGGGATAAGGTCTCCTCTGAGCCTTCTCCTCTCCAGGCTGAACACCCCGAGCTCCCTCAGCCACTCCTCACAGGACTTGTGCTCCAGACTCTTCATCAGCCCCATTGCCCTTCTCTGGACTCACTCCAGCACCTCAATGTCCTTCCTGAATTGAAGGCCCAGAACTGGACACAGGATTCGAGGTGTGGCCCCACCAGTGCCAAGCAAAGAGGGACAATCACTGCCCTGGTGCTGCTGGCCACACTATTGCTGATACAGGCCAGGATGCCATTGGCCTTCTTGGCCACCTGGGCACACACTGGATCATGTTCAGATGGCTTCTTACAACTTAATTCAGCCTGTCTCCGCTCTTGGTTGGAAGGTTGATAGTGTTGACCCCATCCTATAGCCTTCTTCTTTGGGTCTGGCATTTCAATCCAGCTTCTGTGCTACTTTTTGAGGTGGTCATTTTGTTAATTCAGTTTGATTCTAAGCTCTAACTAAACATAGAATTCTACTGTAGCAATTACATGGTACACTTTTTTCACCCCATTATATTTTGTACACTAGGATCACAGCATGCCACTGGCTATTTTTGTTCCATCAGGAAAAAATAAGGAACTAAACCAGTTGTAAATTGCTAACTGTCCAGTCATATCATTGGTAGTTTTGGTACAATTCCTTTGCTTTCAGACTGCAGCAGAGCTTATGCTGTTGTGTTTTGACCCTGGAGCCTGCTACTCTCACTCTACTCTTACCAACATCTGAGTTCCATCTTCTGTTTCTCTACTACTCTGCTGAGACCTGAATGCTTTCACCTTCATTGCAAAATCATTAATTCTACTCCATTTTCCTCATCCTGATAATCTTCTGTTCTGGCACTTTGATTTCGTTTTCAGCCCAAAGGGTAACAATATTGACTGTAACTGAGGACATTCTGCTACTTGTAAAAAATCTCCTCTCCAATTATGCCTTCACCACAAAAAGTGTTTCAACATATATAATTCTGATTCTATTTTAAACATAAAACTGCACTTACAAAGATATTCCCTTCCATGTTGAATCCCAAGTATTGATGAGACATCACAGACCTCGCTTTTAGGAGTTCAGTACATAATTTCATACATCCTGAGAAGCAGAAAAAACCTAGCTAGAGTTTCATCTTTGCTTTCAGCATTTCAGCTTTTAAAGGTGACTTGCAAAGTAATTGGTGAATATAATTCTTTGGCAACAAAATGACTATTGGAGACCATGGGAAGTAATTTTTGGAACATAATCTCCAGGCATCAGTGAATTACTTACTTCAAACTTCTTTCTATGTTTTTCATTTATGAAGCATGGAACTTCATAAAAACTGTTATATTGTATTGTTTGAATGTTGAAACAAGATTATTCAGGGCAAGGCTTTTGACAGGGACACACTGACTTAGGTGCCATGGTTCTGAATTTCCTCCCTCTTCACAGTTTGGTACTTCCTTATGCATTAAAAAGTATGTGTTTAAAGACTCAGAATAAATAGAGAGGATTATATATAAGTAGATCAAAGATATTTAACACATAAATAAGAAGCAGCTTTTTGGTAACAAAAATAACATTTTTGAATGAGAAAAGTAAACAGCTGGTTTACAGATCAATATTGAAACAAATACTTTAAACCACCTGTTTAAGATCACGTTTTACTCTGTATTGTGGTGGACTACAAGTCTTTGTTGTGACTCAGATTACAGCAACTGAAGAAAGACTAAGGGAAGTAACTACATTATTCAGCTTGATTGTAAGAGCACCCTAGGATGTGGAATGCAAGTGAATAGTAAGACCACAGGAACTGGATGTAACATTTTGAAATTTTCTTCTCATTTCCAGTGACTCACTTGATGACTTGGACAATGTCACTTACTCAATCCCCGCCTCAGTTTCCCAGCTATAAGGATGGTACAAGTGGCTGAGAATGGGGTTATCTCTGATGTGATTATTTTCTTTTTTCCAGGATACTGAATTGGAACAGAAAAAAAAAAAATTATTTCCGAAACAGACATTCTCCAAAATGTTGCTATGGAATTATCACAACTTCGATTTTCATGCTTTCTCTGTAATACAGCTGTGCCTCTTAAATTGAAGTGTTTGACTTCTTAAATACAATACATATGTCACATCTTTTTCATCAGTGGTTGTTCTTTCAAGAATTTAGTATAGTATAAAGTTCAAACAAAATGAATCAAAATTAAGAAGTTCTGCACCACAGAAACAAAACGTTTTTTCTCCAGTTGAACAATGCAGTTGATACTGACATATTCCTGACAAATGCTTTCACTTTGATGAAACTACATTTTGTTTGAAGTCATTAACTCAGTATGCATATTGGTTTTATGACATCTCGTTGTTCTTGCCTCTCATCTGACATCTTTTTTCACAGGTAATAATTATTTTTCTGTCTGTCTTTCCTTCTCTTTTCCAAAAATGCTTTACTCCTCTTACAAATATCCTCTTTATTCCACATATTTCAAACATTCTTTTTTTCTCCTCATGTTGTCTGGCTGATTAAAATAATGAAGTTAAGTTCAAAGCAACTGTTTCCAGGCTCTTCTTAGCTTGAATTTTTCTGTATCTTTTCGAATGTAAAAGGGCTTGTGTGCCTTAAAGTTTGTTCGTCTCTTCTGATTATATCCACTGCATAATTAAAGATACTTTCTCCTACAAACTTTTCCCCCCTTCTTTTTAAGGCAAACCGTTCCATCAGGACTCTCATGCCCATTTTAGCACTAACATTGACTTTTAAAGTATCTTGCAATTTATGAATATAGATGGATGAGATTATGATAAGGCTGCAATAGATTGTACAACTGAACTTGCCCTAGCACATCTTCCACTGTATGAACAGCTTTGGAAAATGACACCATTCTCTCCTCACTGCAATCCTCTTATCTGCTGCTTCTTTACAGCCTGTCTAGGGAATCAGATGTTTACTGCCAATTAGGCTTGATAAAACTGCAGGAGTTTCTTGTATTCCTTCAACAACAGTATTTCTGAGTTGCTGGCAGCTTTTGGACGGCTTGTGGCTACATGTACAGCAAGACACCTCAGTGAACTTTAGCACTGTGTTTATTTGGTGATTCAGGTCATTTAGATCTTACCTTTACTGCACTATCTACCCCAGTCATAGCATAAAACATTCAAGATTTTATTGAAGATCTTCTTTTGGAGCAAAAATAGTGTTAAGATACTTCAACTGGCAGTAAATAGATTTATTATTATTACTATTATTATTATTATTGTTATTGTTATTATTATATTAGCCCTGTTCACCAAAAACACTGAAGCAACAATAAAATTCTTATTCCAAAAATATACGGGCCACAATTACAGAAAATGTTATGCTTGAACGGAAAATTTTCTAACTTTTCCAACTTCCAGATTGCTGACTAAAAGTACTGGGCTTCTGTTTGTTCTGTCTGAGCTCTAACACTTCTCAGCCTTTCTGAAATCTATAAAAAAAGTATTACAAATGTAGGGTCTTTCTACGCAATGGCCATATGCAGAGTTCCCCTGAACTAAATAGGGTTGAATCTGTCTACTCTATCAGCTTTACACAATAGGTTCAGAAGAGAAACAAAAAGCAGATGATGATTTTTTAGGATGGAGGGTGGTGTTAGTTACATCACTTTTCCACTTTCTTCTAGTTACAGGGGAAAAAGTGGAAACTGATCTTAGCATTTTGGAAAATGGTGTTGAACTTAAAACTTTGTTAGTATTTCTGAGTTAAAAAATCATTATTTAACAAACACATTTGGAAAGTAGTCTGACTGAAATAGAAATCAACTCCTAATGGATTCAAATCAGATAGGAGTTTGCAAACGCACTGGTGCACCTAAAAGGGTCTGATTTGGAGCTGCACGTACAGAAGCATCATGTCGGGGAGGAGGAAGGTGACAGTTCCTGTTTATGCATTTTTGGCAAGCTGCACCTGAAGGATGCGATGATTTTCTGGAAACTGTCATGCCAGAAATACACAGCTAAACAGGGGGGAACTGAGAAGAGCAAAGGGAATAATTAGAGACCTATGGGGGTGGGACAGGATTTCTAGTCTATTTTCTTAAGGAACCCAAGCTATGCAATCACACTGCTTTTCTGTCAGTATGCCAGCAGTAACATTTGAATCTCTTGACCAATTTGAAAAAAGCCTGACAAAAAAGGAGAAGTTTAAAAACACTGAGCTCCTGCAGGTTTTACGAAAATCAGCAGCCAGATAGAGGAGACTCAGATTTGTGTGCCCAGTAAAGAACAGGTGGAAGTGTGAACTCAGCTAAATTATTTGACAAAAGAGAATCCAAAGCTGTCACCCAAAAGCAGGCTCCATAAGGTTTACTGTCAATGGAACTGCTTGTTTGTCATTTAGAGGTAGGGGTGGGGGTTTTTTTGTGTTTTTGTTTGTTTGTTTGTTTTTAATAAAATACATTTAAAAGAAGCCAAAGACTTCTGCCCGAGATGGTTTTTAAAATGTTCATTGCTGCAGGATATTGGCAATCATTATAAAATTATGCATGATGCCAGATCTTGTCCAGATCAGGCCCTGAAATTCCTACCTGAAATGAAACCCCTTTGGGCCAGTGTTTTCTCTCTGCCTTGGAAAGGACTGTTTCCACTTCTTCTCATGCTAGAGCTAGCTCTGACCCTTTTCTCTCTCTTAAAATACTGTGGTCCTGCCAAACTTAAAGAAATGAAAGGTCATAAGTCAGGTGCCAAAAAAACACCTGGTCTTGAAAAATATGATATGTTGATAAAATATATTTTACTTTGGATTTGGTCAGTCTTTAAAATTTTTAAAATCCTTCAACTTCTTGAGAGAGGGAGAAGTCACAGTGTCCCATTTTCATTAATGTATTGTGAGAAATTACTTTGAGCCCTTGGTGCTACAGGATATTTCATCTCTCATGGCTGTCCCTTAAATGGCAAATCCACTGAGACTGAAAACTCCCCCACAGCTTTCACTATCTGCAGTCTTCCATCAGCCTGAGAAAGAGCACCACTCTTCTAGGCAAGGAACCTACAGGAAAACCCTCTGAATTGTTTGTTTCTTCTTTCAGTTTGCCTCATGCAAGAAAACAAGCAATCATGGTTGCTTACAGCTATTGAAAAGGGAGTATTAGCGGAACAGAGAAATTTAGAATGTGGCATTTGGTCAATACAAAAGGAAGATATGAGGGATAAGGAAGGTTCCTAAGATTGAGGGGAGGTCTAGAATCATAAAGAAATATGCATTTGTCATGCATAGGGCATATGTTATGATGCCCTATGCATGACAAGTGAACATTTGTTGTTACGAACTGAGAAGAAAAGGTCAAGGATTCCATTATAATGACTGGCTTTTCAAGTTTAGGAAAGTAATTTACCTGATATGTTACAATAGCTATATTGATATTCCATTTCTAGATTTCACAGCAGTCTGCTCTACACAGGACTTCAGAGAAATTGATTTAATAGAATGCCTGTCAGTGACAAGACTTCGGTTGTTATTGAGCAAGGGTAACTCTTACTAACCAGGCAATGAAATTCTCTTGAAGGCCCTCATGTATCATTCCAACTTTGGGATATAGTATATTGAACTAGAATGGGCTTCCCACACACTGTTGATTGGACAACAGTGTCAGATGTTTCATCATTACAAAACAAATGTGTGCAAATCAGAAAATGACCACTAAAGGTTGGAAATACTGTCACAAAGAGCTCAGTCTCTTCATGTAGACCTGTCAAAAAATGAGATGACTTTTATGATTTTTTCTTTATTTCTCTCTAGTAAATTATACTGCTTTTGCACAAAAATAATACAAAATAATTTGCTGTGTCTAGGACTTTGTAGACATTAGGAAAAACATTGCCAAAAGCCTGAGAGAGGTGAACCTTCCCATCTGCTCAGCACTGTTAAAGCCACATCTGGAATGACAATTCTAGTTCATGGCTCCCTGGCACAAGAAAGACATGGACATAGAGCAGCTGGTCAAGTGAAGGGCAAGGAAGATAGTTTAGGAATTGGAGCATGTCATATGAGGAAAGCCTGAGAGATGGAACTAGCTAGCCTAGAGAACAGAAGGCTCAGAGGCATCTTATAGATGTGAATAAATATCTGATGGGAGGGTGTAAGCAAGACTGAGTCAGGCTCTTTTCAGTGGTGCCCAGGGATAGAGCAAGCGGCAATGGGCAGAAACTGAAGTACAGGGGGTCTTGTCTGAACATGAGAAAACACTTTTTACTGTGCAGGTAACTAAGCACTGGCACAGGTAGCCCAGAGAGACTATAGAGTCCCCATCCTTGGAGAGACTCAAAGCCATCTGGATGCAGTCCTCAGCAACCTGCTCTAGCTGACCCTGCTTGACCAGGTTGGCTGGACCAGATGTCCTCCAGTGGTGCCTTCCAACCTGAATGCTTCTGTGATTATGTGCTTTTCAGCAAAACAGTTTTAGTCACAATGTTGGCTTGGTGCAAGTCCACACTCCAACTTCCCTAACTTTTTTAACCTGTATTCTGCAAGAGTTTTCACTTTCCCTTTTAGGCTATAAGAAACTATATATAAAATACTATACTCTTTTTATTCATTTTGTATTTTCCACAGAGCAGTAAGAATTCACGTGCTTGACCCAGTATAAAGCAATTAACACAAATACAGAGCACATATAAATAACTGTGTCAGTAATTAATAAGCAGAAAGGTGAGTAGGATAACTTAACCTCATGTAATAGTTTCTTCATAAAATTATCTCGGAGACACTTGGATCTTATGATCTTAGCCCTTTCATATTTTGCTTACTTTGGGCTTAAAGCTGCGATTCTTGAACACTGAGGCCATTGCTCTAGTGAATGCAGTTACTTGAGCTACATCCTTTACTTGGCATATGCAGGTCCACCCAAATTGTCTGAAGGACTGAGTATGGGCTACCTATGTATACCTCTAGCAACATAATCATGATGTCTAGTATTGCCATTCCCGTCATGTTTTAGTTATTTCTGATACTAAACATATGGTGTTACCTCACCTTCTTCTCATCATCTTTTTTTTTTTTTTCAGTCTTGCTTCCTTTAGTTTTGAAGCGGCTGCCTGTTGTTAATGAACGGATAAATTCTTCAGCACCAGCCTGTTACATGACGGCTATCTTCCCTGCCAGTCACAGATGGTGGGAAGTGATTTTATTGATTTGTTAGTACTTAGCTAGAAGGATTACATCTAGCAGCAATAATGTGGCCAGTCCCTGGGACAAATCACCACACGAGTTAGTGGAGGGTCTGTGTCTTAAACTGCATGTGACATTATTATATTTACCAGCCTTTCATAGTGCTTTGCTTATTAACACCACTGTAATCTCTTCTGAGCCATCTGTCGGTCATTCAAGTTTCCGTTTCCTTCATGTGCTGGAAAAGTTGGGACACTTCAGTTTCTGAACTGAACTTGGATATTATCCTACAAAAGTTCTGGTGGTAACCATAGTGCTCATTATGTTTTTTTCTTTATAATTTGTGTTATCAAATTGTGTCCTGCAGAAAATCTCTTGGGGGGACACAAGCAGATGGCCACAGTAATTCCTCTCAAATTCAAAGGGTCATGAAGGTTCATGGCTTTCAGAATTTGTGTGAGAGGTATTAGTGTGGCTGGGAGAAATCTGGTCCCTCTCCCTGTTCCAAACTTGGCAAGTTTGGCAGAAAGAAGCATTGAACATTGCCAGCATAGATTTTTTTCCCTTTGGTTCCTGCTCATCAGATGATCTCTCTAGAAACCAGAGCTGTTTCCATGCTGTGACCTCAGCAGAAGCACGACTGAGAGGTCTTAAGTGTCAGTGTGTGTTAGTGGTAGCCCACATTTTACTTGAAAATGCAGTTTTCTCTGTATTTTAGCTTCGCATTTCTAAGTAGCCTGAATGATTTCGTTCACCGACAGGCACATGTGTGAGCAGAGGACACTTCAGAGCTCGAGGCATGAGCTTTTAGCCAGTGGATTACATGGAGATGACCTCCTGTAGAGAAGTGCTGTTGCATTCTTTACCAGCTCCCCAAAATGAAGTTACTCAGAGCTGGCAGACCAGAAATCGGCAGGGAAGGGATCTCTTGTATGGACATGACGGTTTTTTTCACTGTGCACTAACCCCTCAGCTAAGCAGTCGGCACTGTGACATGTTTCGTGGCCAGTTTTGGTGGGTCACAGTAGTTAAAAAATGGGTCTGACAGATAAGAGCACTTGCCACCCGCGTGGGACGTGCGTGTGGACCACGCCATGAGTGCCACTAACGGGGTTTAAGAAGCGTATGAAGAAAGTGCTGAAGCGTGGGACCCTGAGGGAGGGACGGTCGAGCGGTGACAGCGCTGGCTTAAGGCAAGGGGGCTGCAGCTGGGGCCAGCACGGCTCACGCCCGAGGGAGTGGCGGCAGCACTGGGAGCCCAAGGCTTGCCGGCGCCCCAGGCCGGCCCGCAGCAAGCCCGCACCCTCCCACGGGTGGCCCTGCCTCGGGCGAGCAGGCAGCCCTGGCGGGAACCCGGGCGAGCACCTGCGGTGAGGAAACCAGGAGGAGGAGGACGTGAGGAGGGGAGGGCGGCGGTGCCGGGGCCAGCGCCGCGGCCGTGTGGCCGCCGGACGAGCCCGGGGGGCGGCGGGGACAGAGAGGCGCGGCCGGCCCGGGTGCCC
>VZTG01005924.1:3968311-4279529 GCA_013397845.1 Melanocharis versteri
GGGTTTATCCCGCTGCCGGCGGCACGGGGAGGGGTGCGGGGAACGCGGGGTGTGGGTAGGTGCCATGTTTGGAAACCAGATCCCCACACATCCCCTCACATCCTCTTTTGAACCTCTTCTCTCACCCCCTCGTCCCTGCCAAACAGCGCATGTGATCACATTTTTTAGCCTCCTCCGTCAGTCGGAGGCTTCAAACGTAACGTTGCTGAATCGCCTACTGCGAGTGATGAGAATAAACAGATTGGAGTCGTGGCCTGTGGAGGAGAATCACGGTTTCTCCTCTTCTGACAGCCCGTCAGGCCTGTTCGCTCCGGGCGGGAGGTGGTGGGAGAGGTGGCTGGAACAGTGCGAGCCTCTGACGCCACGCAGACCCTCCGTGCCACGGGAGGTGTATCCTTACCTCACTGTCGCCTGCTTGCGTGCACCTGTGCTCGGAGGGGATGCGCTGAAGGTGTGACGTGATCTGGGTGTTTCTTTTGGCTGCATCGGAAATACCCACTTGAGCGATGCGGGTGCCTGCTCTTCCCCACGGCTGGGGACCAGACCCCCGCAGGCTCCCGGCTTCGGCCCCGTGCGCTGTGCGTGGTGAAGCTGGGACAGCGTTTTAGTACACTGCTGTCCCTGTCCCTTCCTATTCGTTCTTGACTCTGAATTTTTACAGGGGCTACTAGAGATCCTTGCAGTGGTGGGTGCTGAGGCCCAGCTGCCAGTGCTGTGCTGGCGAGGAGCTGTCCGGGACTGTGGTGCTTGGATCGCAGTTCAAGACGAAGAGTTCAGTTTGCTGTTGCAGTTCATTGTGCTTGGGGTGTGGCTACCCTTGGAGGTGGGGTGATTGGAATGAGAAATGTTCTGTGAGAATGCATTGTGTTAGTCACCGTGGGGAAACGTGAGCGAAGGATCCCTCCTCAGTGTCTATTCATCAGAAAAAAATTAAATAAAGGAGTAGCTCAAAGGCTCTAGACTATATGTATCTTTCTGTTCCTTGTCCTCCAGCACAGCTACTTCTCTACAAATATTTAGCTTTTATTCTATAAAGAAGATTACTGGTTCTGTGATGATGTTTTAGAGGAATACTATAAATCTTATAGTCACTGTGAGAATGAACTTCCGTTGCTAGAGATGGTATTTTCTCAGCCCAGTTCTTGTTAACATTGGGTAGAGAATAAACTTTCCTCCTTTTTTCACTCTCCCCCCCCCCTTTTTTTTTTCTTTTGCATTGGTGTTTCTGAATTCTGGACTGATATTTCCTTTCCTATGAGATTATAGGAATCTTCAGCAGTTTCACTTAATGAACTTAGGACACTTTAAATATAATTTTTAGAAGAGGGCAAAAATGGTGCTTTGTGAATTCTACTGGAAATTACTTTATATTATCTTCAGAAGTTTGTGACACGCAAATTGAAAAGTTTATTTCCCTACAAAAGTTCTTTCAAATAATGGGAATAACAATCTATACTTCTCGTTGGCCTGAGAAATTGTGATTTTAAATAGATTTAAATAGAGCCAGAAATTAAGGGAAAATACAAACCTGTAAACTTGCTTTAGCTATATCGTTAGTTTGTAAAAATCAAGTCACAGCAAATATTTTTCTTATAGATTATGATTCAACTCTTAGAGCCACTAGATTTTCTGAGATCATTTGCCTTTTCTGTATGCTGAACACTTACTTTCTTTTTGGGATAAGAGTTTGACACACCTTTCCACGGAGTAACTCTTTTAAGACTGGAATTTTGACAAGAATTTACTTCCATAATTTTATAAAGGTTTGTTACAAATATACAGTGGTGCTATCAGATGACACAGCTATATTATAAAAGTCACATATCATCACCACCCCTTCCTATTATCTCTGTTAAAAAGATTTTCTAATTATCCAAATGTCTCAACAAAACTGCCACCAGTTTTCATTAAAACCACCTGGTGGAGAAATGTTTCCATCTGTAACACCCACATGCAAATCTGTAATTTTCCCTGAAAGTGAAGCTGAGAATCAGTGCTGCAAACTAGGCTACCTTCAATCCTGGGCTGATCAGAGGCCGGATATGTGCTGTCTCATGAATCATAAGGGCTAAAAAGGGTGCAGCATTTCTCTCCTGTTCTGGATGTCCTGATAGCAATGAAAGTTTCTAAAACAGTACTTGTAATTTTCCTTTCCAGCACCCCTCACAGCAGAAAACCATAGGCAGAAATACTGGTTACATGACTGTATTCTTCACACAGTGATCATAAAATTGTGGATCCAGGGGGATTTGAAGTGCTTCTGTGAGTAGACTATATGGATTTCTGGAGAAGTGAAAGCAGTTCGGGTCATCGGTAAAGAGTCTGTGTCCCTCTCCTCCGGGTCTGTACCCCTCTGTCTTCCTGGTCCCTGTTTCTGACTCTGAGCTAAAAGCCTTCTTGTAAACCCTCTCTGCCAGTTCATGCTGACATCAGCACGTAGTGCAGCGTGCCAGCCTGCGAACAGGGTGCTGTTACAGGGCACAGGACTATGGACACTGAGCTGTTTTCACTGCTTGCACTGGAGCATTACAAATGCATCCTTTGGTTTGAGACCACCTGCTCGTTGCTTCCCAGGAACTTGCCCTATCTGTCAGTTTGTTGGTCTGCTGGGTTTCCTTCAGCAGTGTGGGGCTTACAGAGCTTGTCACCCCCTTAGGATAAAGACGTACATCTTATACTGGCCAGTGTGACTTCCTTTTTCTAGGTACACCTGGTCAGCGGCAGGGACCTCGTCTTCCCTGCACCCTTTTGATATTAGATTTCACACTGCTGTGGGTAGTGTTTGTGGAAGGGGAACACTTTGCTATCCTATGACTTGTTGAATGCCTTGGAGTAAAGTGTTGAGGAGTTTGGGCTTTTGTGAAGGTTCCTTCTCTTGCGTCTTTTACGAACAGGCGTGCCTTGGCTTGAGGAAGGCTTTACCATTAACTGGTTGCCTTGAAATTGCCTTCACATCCAAAGGCAGGTTCTGCATTCCTTCTGTAATAGGGACAGTGTTACTAGGTATTCCTGAGACCGTATCCATGCCTTCATTCAGTGAACTGAGGTCCCAGTCTGTTGTATGGCACTGAAGACCCAAATCCACATAAATGCTTTGATGCTTGCCAGGCACTAAGTAGAAACTGAAGCCTGATCAGTGCAGTCTCATGGTCTGGGAATAGGAAGCAGGTCCGTTATCTCATCTTGGACCTTCAGAGTTTTGTGTTTTGTTCCTCTGTGGCTGGGAGAGCATCACTTTCCTGTTTGCTACACCTTTGAAAGCTGCATGGAGAGCAGTCTGTTGGGTAGATGGGGCTTTACCATAGGTTACTCAACTCTCATCCACTCTTGTTTCCCTGTTTCACCCTGACTTTGCCACATTTTGTGCATATCTCTGAAGACTATAGGCTCTATCATCTCTTTTAATAGTACTTGGTCTTAGATACCCAAGCTTTTGCTGTTCTTGTATGAATAAATCTTTGCATAGAACAGTAGTAAAATGGCCTCCTCTGTAGACTTATTCACATCGGAGGCATTTTTTCCTGTTTCACTTGGTAGATACTCCTGTAGCTGGAAGGGAAGAGTTTCATGTTGAGTGGCTGATGTCTAGCCTGAAGTCCAGATGTTGCCCAACAGGTGACTGATGTGACTAAAATATTGTGAAGATGCATGAAAGGGTAAGTTTTCAATGAGACTGAAGAGAGAGACAAACCATCATTTGCAGGAGTGCGTGTGTGTGTAAAATTGAAAGAAAAAATTCTTTAAAAGTTTAAAGTGCATTTAAACACTAGGTAGCCTGAGACAACTATATTGCTTGTGGGTATGAGTTGCCTTGAACTGAAAAAAAGACGCAGTTGTATACAGCAAACTTCAATAGCAGAGAAATCACAGAATTACATATATGTGTGTACTTAAGATGAAGTTTGCTTACATGTAGTTGTGTGCCTTATTTCATTGGGTTAGGCAAGTACTGAGTGGAAACTACGGCAGCTGAGAACACAGCTAATTGAGTTCCAGTTCTGTTCAAATTTTGGCCAGTAATTAGGAGGTGGTTCCTAGTTACCATGGCATTCATTTGCTGGAGCAAACTTCAGTGCGGATGAAAGCTCTTACTAAGCTTCTGATGGGACATGAGAAGGTTGCGAGATTGGTGGCTGAGGTAGTGGCAATAGTTGGAAAGTTAACTCAGACACGGGAGGTGCTTCGTAGTTTTGTAACTCCAATTGAGTAGCTTCAGTAGAGAGGGTAGCAGGTACTTGAAACCTTCTCATCTTAAAAGCTATCTCAAGATTTTTAATGGCAGTTAATAATTAGGGAGAACTTGATGCTAACACACTATTCTGACCACCTAGTATGGTACACAGATGTGATTTTAACAGAACTCAGGTCTCTGGAATCAAAAGGGATATTGCAGCTGCTCGTGTTTCAGGGCTGCCAAATCCTGGTCACTTGCAGTTGGTGAGAGTATCTGTTTCAGTGTTTGCAAAGTAACCTCTCCATAATTTCCTTGGGGCACCTGGAAGCTTCCAGCCTTCACTACTGTGTAATTGGAGATTAACCAATTGACCAGGAGGCTGGTGCTTTCAACCAGTTTCCTGGAGACAGTGTCTTTCCTTCTCCTTTTCTAGCACTCAGACCACAGTTAACATTTTCAGAAAACAGTGAATACTGCTCAAAGTGGCAGCTGCTGCCATCCTCATTTTGTATAGTACGTACGGGCCACATGAGGAAGTATGATTCCGAGGCCTTCTTAGCCTCTATGCTGTTACTCCCCTGAAAATAATTGCCCTTCCATAAACGGTAGGGAAGGAAGATGTAGGATCATTCTTCCTCCTTCCTGTTGAAACTGGGCCACTTTCCAGAAATAAAAGTGAGAGTAAAGGGGCCATCTTGAGGAAGTCTGTCTTTATTTTATCTTTAGGATGAAGGGTCAAAAGCCTATCTTTAATCCCACTGAAAAACAATGGAGGAATTCAGAGTTCTGAGAACTGGTTGTGCATTTGGCATGAAGGAATTAAAAGATAAAATAGATAAACAATACCAAGACTCTCTCCTCTGATTCAGACTCCCTCTTATTTATTCTTTCCATGGCTGCATGAACCTCACTTTCTCTGCAGTGGAGCAGGAGGAATGGAGGCTTCTGCTTGAAAGCCTTTATTTCTTCCTTTGTACTTGAAGCAGCTTGGAACCACCATGTTTCAGACCCTGAGGCGGTACAGGGAGCAGAGTGCAGGTTGCTTACTGTGTGCATGGGTGTTTTAAGCTCCACGAATCACCCAGAAAGACTTCAGATATTGCCTTGCACCTCTTCCTGGCAGTGCCAACTCTGGTCCTGACCCTTGAGTGTACAAATCCATGATGAAACGATTTTACTTCTGTAGGTTGTCTAGTACAACCCCCTACTCAGAGCAGGGCCACCTGCAGCAGCTAGCCCAGGACCAAGTGCAAGTGGCTTTGGAATATCTCCAAGGATGGAGACTCCACAACCTCTCTGGACAGTCTTTTCCAGTGTTCAGCTACTCTCACAGTAATCATTCAGATGGAACTTCCTGTGTTTCAGTTTGTGCCCATTGCTTCTGGTCAAGTCATTGGGTAACTCTGGGAAGAGTTTGGCTCTGTCATCTTTAGTCCTGCCCACTGGGAAATTGCACATGTTAAAATCCTTCTGGTTCTTCTTTCCTCAGGCTGAACAGTCCCCACTCTCTCAACCTTTTCTCATATGATGTGCTCCAGTCCCTTGTCTGTATTTATGGCTCCTTGCTGCACTGGCTCCAGCATGTCTTTCTTATATCGAGGAGCCCAGAAGTAGATTTTTCATCCAGATGTGGCAGAGAGCAAAGATCACCACTTTCAATCTGCTGGTGATGCTTTTCCAGTGCAGCCCAGGATGTCATTGGCCTTCTTTGCTGCAAGCATATGTTGCTGGCTCACGTTCAGCTTGGTGTTGACCAGGAATTCTCAGTAGCTTCTCTGCAGAGCTTCTTTCCAGCTGGTTGGCCTCCTGGGATTGTTCTCCTTGTGCAAGACTTGGCATGTCCTTATGCTGGAAGTTTTCAGGCTTCCAAGAGAGACCAGTATCTAAACATGTTCTCAGATCATTCAGGGAAAGGATTGCTTTGTCACTGCTCCTCATCCCGTTCTCTTCACTGTACAAGGCCTTTGCTCAGAGAGGAGGAGAGAGAACTGAACAGTGCAGAAACTGTTGTGGCCTTTTGGCCAATGGCAGCATCAGAAAGAATTTAGTCTGAGAGGGCAGGTATGGCCATAAATGTGTTTTGATAGAGACAACTTGTGGTGACCTCAGAATTGCAAGGAGTGTTTTCATGCCTTTCAGGGTTTTTCAGAGAATTGATAGTGATTTTTTCACTTGAAGGTGGACTGAGTGGGCTAAGGAGACTGAGGAGTCAAAACATATTCACAATTGAACACAGTCACTAGCAAGGCAATTATGAGACAGTCATTGACTGATCTGCTGGGCAGCCATCTCACTGCCGAGGAGGAGCAGGAGACTGTCAGCAGACAATAGCAGATTGATAGGCATTTCTTAACAGCTACAGAGGAACGGGAGGGGATAGGGGGTGACAGACAGTAATAAACATTCCTACCATCTTTTAGACACAGGCCTCAGATCAGCGTATGTTGAACTTTTGGAGTGTCTGAGGTGCAAGCTGTTGTCCAGAGCTCTTTTCTGGCCCCAGTTTAAGTGGTTTTATTGGAGTGCACAGGGCACGTGATTCTCCACTCGATGCAAGAATCTGCCAAAGCTTCATTGCTGGCTTTGTCTGACATTGCACTAATACTTTCTAAGAAGTCTGTCATTCTTCAAATTCAGGGGCATTATCTGTGCCCTGCAGAAGGGTGAAGACAAAGACTGGGTGAAAGAACATGGTCTCTGGGCAGGAACTTCTCAAAGTACAGAATTGTCATAAACTTCATCTTAAAAGGAATTATGCAGAAGAGGCTTCTTCTTATCGAGGGGGAGGGTACTATCCTGTTGTTTATTTTTCTGGAAAATAGCAGAGGGAGAGCAACATTAAGAGAGATTTGAAATTCTCAGTCTCGTCAATACCCTTTTATTTCTGAGGACTCATGTAAAGAGTTTTTTGCACCCTTGGATGGGAAAGCAGCTAACAAAGATGTAGCGTGCTTCCTTCATCAAGTGGTTACTAAGCATTTTAAGACTTGAGATTAATGCCTTAAGAAAAGGCTATTTAAAAATACTGCTGCCCTTGTATTCAAGCTTGTTGAAATGCAGACATTATTGAAGGTGGAAAATGACAAAACTGAAATTCTGTTTTGGGTTGCCAGTAGTTAGAGCCAATTATAATTTCTAGCTCGTTTTACCTTCTCCTTTGCTCTATCCACTGGTGGCTGCTGCATTTGTCTACTCCCCTGGGCCTATCAGTTTTAATTAATAGATGTTAGCATGCAATTACGTTTTAGGAGAAAAAGCTTGCGTGCCTATAGTCTGACTTCAGTTCCCAGCAGTGATAAAACATGTAAAAAAAATCCTATGTCATAAGTTACAAACACAGAGTAGTTTCATTCTGCTTATTGGAAATACTTGCATAAATTTACAATTACTGCAATGATTTGGACCTTACTGGATTTAAACCTCTGTATGATTTACCTCGGTCACATCCAGGTATTAGATCTGTAAGGATGCAGATACCTTATCAGATCTCTACATCTGTCAAGAATTATGGTTGTTTTATCCCTTATTTTATACTTCATAGATATGGTAAAATATTATGCAATGTTTATAGTGTAGCTTAGTTTGGGAATCTAGACAGTAAATGTTAATCAGTCTTTCTTTTGATATTCACAACAAGCAGCAGAAAAGAATACCACTATGGGTTCGATTTAATGGTTTCTTAGATAAGACAATTGATAGGATAGCGTTGTAATTCTTTGTACTTAGAACTGAAGTAATCATCTTCAAAATTTGATTGCATGTCAGATACTTACGTCCAGAGAGAGTTTTAAGCAAGAAAGCCATGTTCCAAATATATTTTCTGGCACTGTTACAGAGGCAAGAAGAGCTAGTTGCAATTTTCAGAATAATGACACAGAAAACCATTCATACACTTGCCACTTCAGAGGCATGAAGAGACACGGCATGATGAATAGCTGTTTCCAGACAGTTCTAGATTGAATTAGAACACCTATTTAGGTACAAATTTCTGAGATTCTTCACATAACGTGTGTCTCATTTTCAGTGTCAGGACTTTGTACGCTTTGGCTATGGTAAGCGCTGTTCATTCTGTCGAAGATAAGGGAGTGTACCTGTCTATATATGGAGATTTTTCAGATATCTGTAATAAAAATGTAGTGTTAGAAATCTCCTAATGTTTTCAGCTATCTTTCCCATATTAAGGCTCCTGGAATCACTGAAGATCAGTATATGCCCTGAGTTGCTTTTTGATCAGGGATGAACCTAGCAGATAGAGCTATACTTTTTAGTGATGTCAGTGGTAGATTTAGCTAATTAACTGTTTCAAATTTTGAGGATCTGAGGTGTAACAAAAAAAAATTTCTGTGTATTTTGGGCTTTAGATAAACACTAAATTCTAGTAAATTTCTAGAATGGTTGTTTAAATGCCTTGCATCAAAATACAGCTATTTACTTTAAGATCTTTAATTAAGAGTTAGTTTTTGAACTTCATTATATAAAATTTATTAGGACATTGCTCATGAATGGAGCACAGCCCAACAACACTATTTTAGTGTAAGTACTATTATATTGCAGGGAAAAAGGGTACTACTGTTTTAGCAAGAAGCAGAGCACTTTGTTTGTTCTGAAAATTGCTAATGGAAGTCTTCACACGCTTGAACGACCTAAGTGTGAAGTGTCTTCTCAAGTGTTTCTCTAGGTTACCAGTACTGCATACTCTGCATTGATCAAACAGAGTATTTATGTATCCAAAACTGTCTACATCTTATGCTATCAGGTCTAATAAAAGATGCTACATTTTTTTAGAACCTTATTTGGACTGTGACCCTAGCGAGCACTAAAAATCTTGTAGCCACTGCTCATACAGATTTTGTCTGCGTTTTTGTAAAATATATATTAATTTTAAAGTCTTTGAATATACTGTGAAGGGTTCAAAATCATATCCATAAACTAGGATTTTGAAATACGTCTATTGATGCATCATTCTCTTGCCAGATATTTAGAAAATCTACGGCCCTACACTATACAAACAATCCAAAGTTTTCACTGAACTATTTACATCTCTGGGTATTAATCATAAAGATTAAATGTTTAGTAATAGGATTTTGAAAGAAACGACAATAAAGCAGTTTATGTAAGAAAAGGCCAATTTGGGAACTGGACGGTTGAATATGTTTACTTGTGTTTTGAGCCATGATTTTTTAGGGTAGCTGTTTATTTTAGTGATTCCATTGGTCTTGGACAAAACATCAAGAGCTATGCAAAACCACATGTAATAACTGAGCTTTCTCATATTTTTTCTTTGCACAATTTCTGTAGCACTTGCATGTGCTAAGAAACCAGGGTATTTTTTCATTTATATTCATTATTCTCTAGGTTTTAAATTAGCCTTTTATATGAAGTTATTTTTAAAGTAAAGTCATTGCACTTTTTCTTATTTGTAGTGTTAACTTTAGAATCATTTTGACATTTGACATCAAATTTTGTACTGATTAAATGATATTGCACAGATGTAGACGAAAAAATGTGAAAGCTTGAGCAGTAAAAGAATGTGAAAAATCTGTGAGTATTTTAGTTACTAGTTTAAGTGATAAGTCTCCTTGGTACTGTTATTTATTGCAGAAAGTTTGACATTACATGACAAACTTCAGCTCTACAGTTGAATGTTCTGCTGATCATGTGTTTTTAGCTATAGATGTAGAACGAGAAGGCAGCTGTTTGATGGAGCGCATGGAGCATGAGCTGAGGCAGTTTGGAAGAAAGTACAGAATTTATGAAGGCTCTAGATCATCCTAGGTTACTCTATTGATTTTGGCCCAGGATGCTACCTCCAAAGTATCAGGGTAATGGGTTTGCACTTTATGGATGAGAATTAAAAGAGGCTTTATATGTGTATATGTGCTTGTGCCTAAGAATATGGAACTGGGCTGTAGAGAAATATGTACAAGTTGCTTTATCGACTTTAATTGGAACATTATGTGGCTTAGCATTGCTGTAAACACGCAGAGTGTGTTGGTGAAAGTTGTCCAAGAGCTGAAAATTAGGAACAATTTTGCCTGCAGTCCTGTCTTAAGGACAAGTGACACAGTTGCTGCCATGGACCAGCAAAACATTGTATTTCTATGATCCCATGTCTCTGCTGAGTTTGATTAACTGTGGTGACTCTCTGCCTTAAACAAGTCTCACTGGGAACACATCTGTTAACTGGAGTAAAACTGAAGAGTTGTTCAGTCTGTTTAAATGGGATATGTCTGCATAAGTCTTGTGTTTTGCATGCTGAAGCACATTTTGCTCAAATGCATCCAGTAATTGTTCAGTTACACCCCAAGCCTTACATAGAAAGTAAACCTAAGAAAAGTGAAACCAAGGCACGGCTACCTACTTTCCTGGGGGGGNNNAAAAAGAAAAAAAGAAAAAGAAAAAAAAAAGCACTCCGCTTTATTTATCACGGTTCAGAAGTCTATCTGTATTTTTTAAATTACTTTGTGTTCTGCATACCCCTAACTTCCTGCAGTCTTAATAGTGTATTTTGTTTTCCTTTGGTTTCTCCAAGAAGCTGTATACTCACAGAAAGGAACTGTATTTACTCAAAAAGGTGGAAATGATAGAATTATATGAATTGATTCTGCTAGTGTATATGTAAAAAGTGTGTAAATTCCTTTGAGATTAAATGCACAGTACATTTTTCTTGTATTTCAGAGCAAAATTAGATATTGATTTTTTAATGAGAAATCTATTCTAAGAATATAGAACCTCACTAATATATTATGATTCTTGTATTTTGTGTTTTTAGATGATTTGATATTGATTGTAGTTTTTAAATTTAAAAGCTCTCACTTTTTCAAGCAAAATATCTTCATAATTTATCTTACAAGGGTTTTTTAATCTTTTTACATCAGCTTAAAGTAAAACATCACCCCTTAAAAAGGTATTTTTCAAACACATATCCACTCACTATAAAAAAACCTATCAACACAAGTTGTTGGGAGTTGACAGATCAGTTTAGGGATTCAACAGGAATTTACAGGTTTGTTCATTCATAACATCCCTTTTTCTGGTGGGCCTGTTTCAAGTTCTGAGGTTGTCCCTGTCTGACCAGGTTTAAGCAGTCCATGTAGAAAAGGAGCTGGGGAGTTCTAGTTACATGGCTGGTGAGACAATGCTCTATCTTTCATTCAGCCAAGGTGATCTGATTCTTTCTTTCTTGGTTTTTGCTCTCTATGGGATCAAAAGGAAAAAGGCTGAGATTTCCGTGATGTAAAGTAAAGTTACTGACATGAACAATATGAGGGAAGAATCTTGAGGAGAACAGCAGCAACAGGAGTGCTTCTTGTTATGGAGGGTTTTTCCGCTCTTAGTTTTTTATAAGGTTTGTAGTCTGGGAGTGCTTTCAGCTGTATCCTTGAAGAATTTATGGTCGCATGCTTTTTTCTGCCTGCGTGTAAGTGTTTGTCATATTTCTCTGAAATCAAGACCTCAACAGAGTGATTCATGGTTTTTGTCCCATTCTGTTGTATTACTGCATGTTGTACTGGGATTAGCCTTGAAACTTCCTGTTGACCTCATACTGTGCCTTTTTACTCATACCTTTTTACTTTTCCCTTTGCTTCCTATTACTTGTATTTCACCTTAATATAGAGCTTTCCTTCCCGTGTATTGGTAGACTAAGACCACAGAAGAAAGCCTTCTTTAAAGTAGAAAAAGCAGGTAGCTTTCACATACAGCTTTAATGAACAAGACCTAAATTTGAAAGCTTTCTATGAAAGCCAAAGTTTGATGAACTTTCTGTGAGGGCAGCTCACTAGTTATGTGAAAGTTGCAGAGGTGGAAAGGAAGAAGTCTTCCTGGCAATTTACTTAATGGTGTGAAATACCAGGTGTTAAAATTTGAAGATAGGCACTTGCATGTCTGGAATTCATAAATAAACCAAGAAAATCAATAAGTGACTTTGGCAACTGCCACCCTTTTGACTCCTTTGTCAGAGGCCAAGAACTGAATGAACAAGAAAATTAAAAGTGTTTTCCCTGAAGGAAAAGGAAAAGTACATTTTCCTCCAGGCTAAAGCTGAGGCGACAGAGAGCACAGGAAAGCTTTTATTGCTGTGTGCTCTGCTGGGTTCACTGTGGCTGGATGCCGGCTGGCCAGCAAAGCTGCTCTGTTGCTTCCTTCCTCAGCTGGGCAGGGGAGAGAAAATACAGTGAAAAGCTCATGGGCCCAGGTAAGGACAGGGGGAGATCACTGACCGGTTACTGTCATGCTCAAAACAGACTCAACTTGGGGAAATTAATTTAACTTACTGCAAATCAGAATCAGTGTAGGTTAATGATAAATAAAACCAAATCTTAAAACACCTTCCCCCACCCTTCTTTTCTTACTGGGCTCAACTTCACTCTTGATTTTCTCTATCTTCTCTCTCAGAGCAGCATAGGGATGGGAAATGGGGGCTGCAGTCAGTTTATCACCTGTTGTCTCTGCCATTCCTTCCTTTTCAGGGGAGATCTCTTCGCAGTCTTCCCCTGCTCCCGTGTGGAACAGATCATCTTGAGTGCCATCATGCACCGCATGTAGGACAAACAGGGGATCAGGCCCAGCCAGCCTGGGTTTAGGAAAGGCAGGTCCTGCCTGACCAACCTGATCTTCTCTAGTGACCAGGTGACCTGCCTAGTGGATGAGGGAAAGACTGTGGGTGTAGTCTACCTGGACTTCAGTAAAGCCTTTGATACTGACTTCCTCTGGAGAAAATGGCAGCCCATGGCTTAGACAGGTGCACTCTTACCTGGGTTAAAACTGGCTGGATGGCCAGGCCCAGCGGGCTGTGGTGAATGGAGGCACATCCAACTGATGGCTGGTCACCAGTGGTGTTCTTCAGGGCTCAGTATTGAGGCCAGTCCTGTTTAATGTCTTTATCTGGATGAGGAGATTGAGTGCACTCTCAGTAAGTTTACAGACAATGCCAAGTTGGATGGGAGTGTTGATCTGCTGGAGGGCAGGAAGGATCTGGGCAGGCTGGATCCATGGTCCAGAGCTAACTGTATGATGTTCAGCAAGGCCAAGAGCTGGGTCCTGCACTTNGGGTGACATTTGGTGAAAGGTTGGACTTAGTGATCTTGCAGGTCTTCTCCAACCTTAATGATTTTATGATTCCATGATTATCCCAGCAGCACTAACCCCGACATTGATGGGCTTGGCCTTGGCCAGTGATGGGTCCATCTTGGAAGGCAGCTGGCATTGGCTCTGTTGGACATAGGGAAAGCTTTGAGCAACTTCTCACAGGAGTCACTCTGTAGATCCCCAGCTACCAAAACCTTGTCACTCAAAACCAATGCAGTTCCATAGTTTGTCAGAATCTAGCAGTCTGCAATTTTTTTTATACTGTGAAGTTGAGCCTTTCTTATCTGATAGCAAAATATCCTTTGGAGAGGTGTATGCCAGGGCTATCAGCCCTGGCATATCCTATTTTTATTAGTTCCCAAAATATGCTTTGTTTCATGTTGAAAGCCTGAAAAGTACTACTAGAGTTTGTTCTGTAGAAGACAGTTCAAATCATGCCCTATAGCAATATGGTTCTTCCCAGATGAATTAAAAAACAGTTTATAAAGTTAAAATATATGACTCTTTATCTCATACCGTGTTTTTCATTAAGGCTTTCAACTTTACTTACCTTCCAGATGTTTAAATCATGGCGGTTACATGGATATATATTACATCTATATCTGACCTATTACATACAGTGTATCTGGGACATCAGAGTTCAATCTGTAATATTTTAGGAACATGTGCAGTTTTGCTTTTTCCTCATTCCAGCCATTATAATCATATTCTTCATAAAATTAAATCTTAGCCAAATCAAGCTGAGTTAAGGAGCCATTGTGAACATTTTAAATTGCATTTCTGTTTAAGGTGAGCTTGCTGCAAAATTGTAAGGAAAATGCAGTGTTGTTCAGTGTAAATGTCATGCTCAGTTCATAGAAAGTTGCTGAGAGGACAAACTGCAGTCGGTGTTCAAAGATACAAAGCACTGTCCAGTCATGGCAGAGGGCATGTCTGCACTGGCCTTGGAGGTGGTGACAGCACTGAAGCTGGGCTGATGTTTCCCAGGAGGGGAACACAGGTGTCAGCTGGTATTTGAGATGTCCAATGGTACTACTCCTTGACTTTAGGAGTGAGGAATGAGTGGGAAGCTGGTTGCTATTGTAAACCAGGTCTTGTAGCTGTGGGCAGCAGGGAGTAGAGGGAGCTTGGAAGCGGACAATGATTTCTGGAGCTGACCAACATGGAGCTCCCTTGAACACATCCTGGGTATTTCCTCAAGTGGAAGTAGTCCTCAGATCCTTCAGGTTTCATTGCGGGACACAGGCAGCAATGGCAAAGGTTTCAGCTCACTGAACAATTCTGACTGGGTTTTCAGACCTGTGTAGCAGTGTGCCACTTTCTTCAGATCCCTCCTGCATAATTTTTGAGATCACTATCTTTCCTTCAGGGATCTTTCATTTCTCAAATAGTATTATGGCTGTTGAAGTTAGACCATATTTCCTACCACATGAGAAGCAGTACCTTTTGAACGTGAATTATCATTAAACTGCCATCAGTGAACCTGAGATTCTTTGATAATGTCCTTATTTTCTTTTATTGCGTTAAACTTAAGCTTCGTGGTAGCTAGGGTGTTTTAAATGTCTTCATAAGGTAACCACCAGATTAATGAGAAAAGTCTGCAAAATAGTCAGCATTTTGCTTTGTGCTGGCAAGGCTATTCACTAGAAAAGCTGTGGTTGCTTAGTTGCTGTTGAAGAGGAGAAATGAAGGCAGAGGATGAGAGTGCAGTCTATGGCCTTGTGAGGGACAGCAGGAAAGGGGAAAGGACACAGGTAAGTGAGAAACTGTAAGAAAGTACATGTCCCTTAAGGCACAAGAAGTTGGACTCAGAGGGGATTACAGGCGGTCCTGTGGGGATCAGACAGAGGAGGAATGTATGACAGGAAAGAGATGTTAGGGGAAGGCTGGAATTAGCTGGGATGGGAGTCTGGAAGTAGACTGTGAGTGATGCAGCTGCCTATTCGTCTAGTACAGAACAAGCGTAAAATAGCACTTCGGCACACTGAGAATTGGGTAATGAAAAGTGATGGATCCTCTGGTAGCAGACCTGGGACTTGCTTATTTATGTGTCTGTTTCCCTTTGGGCTTGAACTGGAGATGGTTAAGCACACAAATCAGGAGGAGGTGAACATTTATTTTCAGTGTGATAATAAATAAATTAGAAGGCAAGTAGAAAACACAAAGGTTTAGAAATTCTCAGAGTGTAAGCCAGCCTCATGACTGTGAAGAGAAGGGTCTGAGTCATTAGGTTCAGACACTTGGGGCTTGGCAGAGCTGCTTTCACAGATCTCAGCAGGCTCAGGTGGTACAGCGAGAGCATCCGGAAACACAGGGTAGTTTGACTGAAGAAGAAAGTGCACAACTCAGTTAATTTGAATTCAGCGTTCCCAGAAAATCATCATTTTATAGTATTATCTAACTACTCTTCAGCTGCCCCATACCTTCTCACTAAAAGATAGATCCATGTAAGAGATCTGGTCTGATTTAAAAAGTGGTTGGTTAGGTCTCATTTTTTGTAGCAGAGGACTTGGAAACCAAGCTCACCCACATCTTTGAGCTCCGAAACTTGATGGTAGTAATCCACATTATTATTTTTCAAAGCAATTTGCTATGTTAATTCAGTCTCAGAATTTTGGAGCCTTTTTGAGACCCAGAATTGGTTTTGAGTACTTGGAATTTGCTTTAATCTTTTTACTCATAAGAAGAATGCCTCCTCTGTTTAGGAAAGGGCCCCTGCTATCACAGGAGCTGTATGATGGAGTTTGTAGAAATGCCCTGAACCAGGAGATTACCTTCCTAACAGAGTAAGCAGAGAGGAGAGAGATGAGATTTAAAGAGCACAGGCAGATCTGCTGTAAGGCAGCTCTAAATGTTTTGTTAGTCTCAGGCTTTATAGGCAGGGTGCCATGTCCCCTGCGTCTGTCCAGCCTTGTCATCTCCAGCCTGACATATTGGAGGTTATGTGCATGTACATATTAATCTGTGCAGGCTCGGTGCCTGAGGGAACGGTGTGTGTTTGTGTGTTTTTGTTTTTAATTAAAGGTGGCATCTCTGCTTTTTGGGTAGGTGAAGAACGGAGCTAAAAAGAATTGATTAAATGGAAAGAAAAAGGAGTAAAGGATGTTGACATTTGAGGCAAGTACGTCTAAAGACTCAGCAGGTGAGGAGAAGGGTGAATAATGGGGGCCAAAGAGTTCACTGTACAGTAGAGACCTTAGTCAGAATGTGTAAAGGCCCCTGCTTTGCTAAATCAGCAGCTGCTCTCGGCTGGGAAAACTCCCTGGCACTTTTCTGTAGTTTTTCCCCCAGTACCACACAATGTGTAGGGTTAACTCTTCGGTCCCCAGGCAGTGTGTGGAGGTCTTCCTTGTGAGTGTGTGGCTATGCATATGTCTATCATATACAGGAGTTTGGGAGACAGCATTAGAAAACTTTGCTCCAGTTTCTGAGATAAACCGCATAGGTGCATAGTCTCACAGGCTGCATAGTGTCATTTGGGATGAGCAAGCATGCTTTAAGGCAGTCATATTTTACTCCTGCTTTGGTATCATGGGCCTGATTGGCCACTTCTAGCACTGATCCCACCACCTGGAACATCTGGCTGTTCCTCTCTGCATTTTCCCCAGTGGTACAATGAAAAGAAAGCAGAGAGAAGAAATAGCATGTAAATCCTATAGAGGTAACACAGAAGTCTCTGCCTTGATCCTGCACTGTGTGATCCATCCTCTGAAGCAGCTGGAAAGAGGAAGAGGAGAATTTCCAGCTCTTTATTGCCTTTTTCTGTCCAGTGTAGAAACCCCCATTTGGCTACAGTATGAATCTTATTTTCACAATTAAAGATTGTCACACATTAATACTGTGATTAACACATAACTAAACTTTGACTCTCCTGGGCTGGTCTGCTTCTTTCTTTTCTAGATATTGGAAAAAGTAATGAGTTTTCCAAAGTGATGAGAAACAGATAAGCAGTAGTGTTATCTTGTATCTTGGCAGCCGGAAGATGGATATGGAAGAGGCAAAGAAGTATATCAGTGCTACATTTGGGAGGGCTGACAGCAGGACACAGTCTTGGACTGAACTTCAGTTTTGGTTGTTTTGAATGACCTTAAGCATTGAAGGATGTGGACTTTAATATGAAACAGGTGCCTGCCCCAGTGTGCTTGATAAGCCACGCACAATGAAATCTCAAACTGAAATAGATGTAATCATGTCTTCACAGCTACACAAGCAAATGTTATTGTTTACAGACTGCTGCTGACCAGCAGTCTGTGAACAAGTGTACACCTTTAGAAGCAGCAGCCCACCCCTCAAAAAAACCCCCTGCTCCTGAATGTGGGATATTCATTAGATAAAAAAAAAAAAAAAGGAAAAAGAAAAAAATGAGAAGATGAGGGAGAGGCAGAAAGACACAGGTTAAGTTGGAAAAGAAGGTTGAGGAACCTAGGACACCTTGGAGTTGTACTAAGAAAACGAGGAAAGAGATGGGTATTTCAAATCTGTAATATGTTGTAGCTTGGGACTGACAATTTTATATTTCTTCCCCAAATTACAGAATAAACACTTTGGTAAAAACAAAATTTGACATTAGCTACCTGGTTTATCAGTGATATCTTGCTCCTGTACCAACATGTGTCTATTAATTTAGAATTTGTAATTTCAAGAAGTGAGGATATGGTAGTGATGCTATGGCCACTCACATATCTCGGAATCAGAGAATCATAGAAACATAAAATGTCTTGGGTTGGAAGGCACCTTAAAGACCATCAAGTTCCAACCCCCTTGCCATAGGCAGGAACACCTTCCACTGGACCAGGCTGCTCAAAGCCCCATTCAACCTGGACATGAATACTTCCAGGTATGGGGCATCCAAAACTTCTCTGGGCAACCTGTTCCAGTGCCTCACCAACATCAAAGCAAAGAATTTCTTACTAATACCTCATCTAAACCTACTGTCTTTCAGTTTGAAGCCATTCCCCCTTTTCCTGTCACTACATGCTCTTATAAAAGGTCCATCTGCAATTTTCTTGTAGGCTCCTTTTAGGTACTGGAAGGCTGCAGTTAGATCACCTCAAAGCCTGCTCTTTCCCAGGCTGAACAGTCTCAATTCTCCCAGCCTTTCCTCACAGGAGAGGTGCTCCATCCCTCCAATTTACTTGGTGGCTCTCCCCTGGACCTACTCCAACAGGTCCTTCCTGTGCTGGTACCCCAGAGCTGGATGCAGCAGTGCAGGTGGGGTCTCCCCAGAGCAGAGCAGAGCAGAGGGGCAGGATCCCCTCCCTGGCCCTGCTGCCCACACTGCATAGGACACAGCCCAGGATACAACTGGCTTTCTGGGCTGCAAGCCCACATTGCTGGGTCAGGTCCAGCCTCTCCTCCAGCAGCATTCCCAAGTCCTTCTCAGCAGATCTGCCCCAGATCTGTTCATCCCCCACCTGTGCTGATACCAGGGACTGCCCTGGCTCAGGTGCAGCACCTTGCACTTGGTCTTGTTGAGCCTCATGAGATTCTCACAGGCGCAATTCTCGAGCTTGTCCAGGTCCCTCTGGATGCCACCCTGCCCTTCAGGTGTGTCAACCACACCATTCAGCTTGGTGTCATCTGCAAATGTGCTGAGGGTGCACTCGATCCCTTTGTTTCAGTCACTCTGGTCCTCATACAGACACCTGATGGGCAACACTTGTCACCGATGTCCATCAGGATGGTCATCCATCACAAGAGCAGGGTGATTAATGGTACTGATCTTCTGAAAACAATTTTTTTCTTTAATTTAATTAATGTGAAACACCTGAAAGGTAGCAGCACTTGATATTGAGTTGTCTAACTGCGGTTGATAGGCCGCAACTGGATTGTATCCTGGGATCCAGCACTTCTGGAGGGGTCCCTTTAAGACAATTTAATGATTTATTTCCCATGTCTTCAGTACTTTTGGTTGAACTTAGAGGGCAGGAATTTGCCAAAAATGCTAACAGGGATGGGCTTTTGCTAATTCAGGTGCTTGTTTGCCAGAAATTATAATCAGAGTATCTGATTTTTTTGCAGAAGTGCACTGTGCTGCTGTGATGCTGCGTATAACTGTAGCTGTAAGACTTCTAGTAATCCTATAACAAGTGGCAGGAGCAATTATCAATCATTGTCATCCAGAAAATTTGTCATTGTTCTGGTAGTGCTACTCTGAGATTCATACTTCTTGATTTCACTTTAAGAAAGAATCAGTCTGGATGGTAAGTTATTGGACAGAGACTTGAGATACAATTAACCTTTGTGTGCTGCCGCTCTGGAGAAGTTGGAGTCTGTCTGTACCTCAGATCTGCTTTTGTTAAATTGAGATAATGCTTTTCTCTTCCTTTCAGCTGTCCATCTTCTTTCTTCAGATCATTTCTTGTCTCAGTGTCACTCCTTTCTTATGTGTTTGGATAATCTCTAGGCTTTGGGCCCAAGAATCCATGGTCTCAGTGGAGGTTTTAGGGCTCTGTCCTGCAAGACAAAGCAATAACAATAAAAAATCCAAATAACCAGCTTCGTTGATGTCTGCAGCTGGGTCTGACTTCACCCTCGGTAACCAAATAAGAACTGTGTGTGGGGTTCTATCTGGCCTGCTACCTCCTGGATAGTGAAGCCTTATGCTTTGTTCAGGGTGATAATTTCTTAAGTATCAGATATGAATCCAAATAATTGTGGCAAAGAAAGATCTAAATCTATTGTATATGATACATGGTACTAGGGATTGCTATTTTACAATGGTAGTTAAACAGCAAGTTCAACACTTTGAGCTCATGGGAAAGATTCAAGTTTGCAGCTCTTAAACTCAGATATTTGATGTAGTTAACTCAGTTACCTAATTCAGTTAGGTAAGACATCATCCACGTAGACACAATTTTGTCATTTACCGAAATATATTGCTGAGAATATCCTTGAATCTCTCCACTTGCATTTTCTGTCCGAAGTCAGCCGTGCAGCTCAGTGACGCACCCAAAGAGGCAATGATCCCATGGTGTGGATTTGATAGGTGCATTCCCTGCAGGTTGTGAAGTTATTTGAGACTGCATACACATCTGAAACAGCTAGTGACCAGCATTTCTTCTTGTGTTGAAACTTCATGCTTTGGTGTTTGATGACAGGGAATATTGTTCACTGCCTGAGCAGGGAGCATGTTTAACAAAACTCTGCTTGCATTAAAATGCTCTCCACAAGAAGATTATAGAATCACAGAATCACTGGGATTGGAAAAGACCTCTCAGATCATTGAGTCTAACTTATCCCGACACTGCCACCACTAAACCATATCCCTAAGTCCCACATCTGTCACGCATCTCTTCAATACCTCTAGAGACAGTGACTCCACTGCTTCCCTGGGAGGTCTGTCCCAACGCTTGACAACCCTTTCCATGAAGAAATCGTTCCTAATATCCAATCTAACCCCCCCCTAACACATCTTGAGTCCACTTCCTCTGCTATTGCTTGTTACCCGGAAGAAACCCCAACTCCCACCTGGCTACAGCCTCCTTTCAGGCAGCTGTAGAGAGCCATAAGGTCCCCCCTGGGCCTCCTTTTCTCCAGGCTGGACACCCCCAGCGCCCTCAGCCACTCCTCACAGGGCTTGTGCTCCAGACCCTTCACCAGCCTTGTTGCCATTCTCTGGACTCACTCCAGCCCCTCAATGTCCTTCTTGTAGTGAAGGGCCCAAAACTGGATACAGGATTTGAGGTGTGGCCTCACCAGTGCTGAGTACAGGGGACAATCACTGCTAATCCATGTGTTGCTCTTTGGCCATCTTTGAATTGTTTAAACAATGCAGATTTGCACTATTTATTGCTCTAAAGGTAAGTTTTTAATTCTTACATAATTGTGCAGGTTTGGTCCTGTATGACATGATATTTTATTTTCCTCTAGTTCATATTTTTGATGTCACTCAAGCCCTTATTTAAGAAGTGGAAATATCTGCTGATTTTTTAATGGAAATCCCTACTGCACTGGTGGAGTGGTCAAGAGTTTGCCTTTTGGGGTTCTGCCTTCAGAAAAATGTCATCCAAAAAGCAGTTTTCCATGCTGGTCAAGGTGGCCATGTAGTTCTTCTGATAAAGGAGTCATTTGTTCAGTTCTTCTCTAAGCACATGTTTTTTAGATTTTTTTGGATATAATTTTTAAATCATCAAAAAATGTTGAAGGGAGTTATTACAAACCTTTTTCACAGACTTTTATATAAACAAATTTAATCGATATACAGAAAAGAGGTGATTTTAATACTTTTTTTAGCCACATAGGATCTGCAAATAACACTAAGAATAAATGCTTCTCCAATTTTAACAAAAGAGATTTAAAAAATCCTGTTGACATCTTCTCTTAATTTTCTCTATTGTTTTAGTTCAGTGAAAGCTTGAAACCAAGGCCACACTTCTTCATTAGACATTTAGTATGAAAATCTTTTTTGTCTGCTTATAAAGGAAAACTAAAATAGTTTTTCAACGAGATCTTCTGATTTTTTAACATTCTTTTTCTGTGGGCCTTGCTTCTTAATGTAAAGCTGTATTAAAATCACATTCTTGCTAATGCAGAATTTAAATTATATTAGAATGAATAGTTTCACTACTTTCTCGACTTATTTGGCCCTTAATTAAACAACATAAACCTTGGTTTAGTGTATAATAAAGTGCATACTCTAAAATGCAATTTTCTTTCCAAATACAGCTGTTTCAGTCTTCTATGCCCTGAAGTACAGGAAGCTACTGAAAAATTAGTGGCTGTTTTAGAAGCCGTAGGCCCTAATAAGGGGTATGCTTTCAGCAGTTTAACAAGTGGCTCACAAGTTTAACTAGTGGTGCCTGCAAAAATTCCTTTCTCATAGCCACTGATAATCTCTGTATACGAGACGCATGTTCTGCACATATCAAGGGATTTTCTTCCTTTTTCTATTTAACCTCAGCAGGGAGGGCATGCTGCAGATTAACAAATGTACACTGAGTTGCACTCAGCTAAGGCAAGGTATATATGTATGTTTTTATACTGATGGCATTTTGATGATACTAGCAACTTGTGACTAAGTGTCTCATTTTAAAGGTTAAAAACCTTGAGTTCCTCCGAGCTCCTGTAAGGAGCCACGGAACTGTGTCAGCTTTTTGAAGGGGTTAGTTAGCAATGTCCAGAGAACTTAATGTGCAGAAGAACAGAAAAATGCATGAAAAAGTAATAGAAGCATTAGGCAAAATATTTAATCTGTGAAAAAGATACCAGTTTGTGATTCTGGCAATGGATTTCTAAAGGACCCAGTGAGTTCTCATTGTCTTTAGTCCTTCTTTTTTGCCTCCATTGTCAATTTATGATGCTCAAACTTGCCTGTTCCTGCTTGTTTTATTCTGTAGTGGGAATGAAATATTGGGTATACGTTGATGGCTTAGTAAGTGCAGAAATTTCATTAGAAATATAATATCTAAAACATTAATTAATCCTAGAAGTTGATTTTTTTTTAAAAGCACAGTATGGTGATAGAGCAGAATCTTAGGAGTGTAATTATTGATCTCTTTGTTTTGAATGGCCTATGGTGGTATGTGTGTAAGTGTGTTTAGAGGTCCAAGTTTGTCTTTTAAAATACATTTTGTAGCAGCTAGCACATGGGGTTTCCTGCAGTGAGTAAGATAGCATAGGTGGGTGTTTTGGTGTATTGGAAATTTGTACGAGGAGCAGGAAAATTGGATTTTGCAATCACTTGTTCCATTACTGTTTGCATACATTTTTACAAGCGTAAGAAGCAGAGATAAGAGTGGATGCTGTGGTAGTGAGGGAATGAAGAATGTTATGGAAATGGGAACATTTTGGGCTTTTTAGTAGCCTCTGTCCAGATTTTTTTTCATACGTTGCTCTATTTTAAGATGATGATTTATATGAAAATACAACATGTTAAGAAGTGCTAGATGGAGTCTTCTGGAAGTCCTTCACAATTTGCTCAGTGTTACAGTGTGCTGTTTGTTCAGCAACTCCCCTTGATTTTTAATTCACCACCAAATTTTCATTTAGGCTGGCATGGAAAATATGCATGCAAGTATTTGTTTTCTAAAGGCCCAGAAGGCACAGTGAGAAGGATACTCGCTACTGCCAGTTTCAAGTGAACGTGTTTGAGGTGGAGGCTTGCTTCATTAATATATCTTGGTAACCCATGGCTGAGGGAACTGAGGGATGGGGAAACCTCTATCTAAGTATTGTTTAAATGTCTTATAAAGCATTTTTCTGAATGTATGTGTGTATATATAATATATTATATATAAAATATGTGTATATACGATCCTATAGCTAGCATCCTTGTATTATCGGTGGTTTCTGGCACAGATACGCTGCATTCCTGCTTGCCATCTGTCATCTAACCCTATCTTTCAATACACGTTATTTCTGCACTCTTGTTCTTTCCCATTTACTTCTCTCCACATCCAGCTTCATATCCTTTCTTCTCCACAGCCTCAGCACTCTTGTCCTGACAATTTCTGCTTTGGTTTGTGTAGTCCCAGGTCCTCAAAGAACAATCCATTAGAGACTGAGAAAGCTGTTGTTCTTGAGACTCCCATCCTTCCTCCAATCACACCACACCTTTGGCTGAGGCAAGCAGCTGTGTGTAACACCATACACATTTTAAACAGTACACATCCTTCTGTTGTAACTGAAAAAGGAGCATCTGTGTCTTTGTATTCCCAAAAATAGCCCCTTTCCAAACATGCTAAAAAGTATTTTGTTTCTAGTGAAATGAATAAGGAATTTGTAGGTCAATCTTTAATGAAGATGAAAGAACCAAAGCATTTACAAATAGCTTTGAAAAGTCATGTCAGGATAAGGTGAGAGTTACTTAGATCCGATCTTTATGTTTGGCCAAGCTGTGATCTGAACAGTATCCCCAAAACTCAAAATGTGGATTTTTTTCTTGGGGAACCTGCGTTAGAGTAGCCCGTGACTGGTAACAGACTCATGAACTTTTTCCTGCTGGGGTATTGACAGGTAAAGCTCAATGGCTCCAGATTCTCTCAATAACTTTATAGTCCTTGTTATAAAGGAGAGGTTGGATATAGCTGGGTATTCCCATTTTCTAGGATGGTCTGAGCTTTTTAAAATCTGCTCTTATAACTTCGAAGGGGGACTGTTGGGGGTTTTTTTATTCCTGAATTTTGCACAAAATGAATACAGTGTGCCTATTACTAATATATTTTTAAATAATTTAGTGGAACTAGTCCCAACAATGTCTCATAGAAGAAAACTGAGAAAGGAAGTAGATGAAGAGTGCCCTGACACACAGCTCTAGAAATATTCTTGTATATTAATGTAGGCCTTACATGCAGTGGTCAGTTAGACATGACCAGGGAAGGAGAGATGTCCTTGAAATCTCCAGGTGCACAGTCCTAGACAGGGCATCAGAAGTGACTGCATTCTCTTCCCAGACAAATCTCCAAAGGAATATAGTTAGGATAAAGAGAGTTATATCTATCAAAACACTAATTGCACTGAAGAGACTTAATGATGTGCTACTGTGACGCCCTATGCTATTGCTCTAGCAGCCAGTATACCTGGTGGAGTTTTAGGGAGGACTAAACACCTAGACAAATATATGCATAGGTGCAAATAAACTAGTAAGTTACAGAGAAAACCAAATTTATTTTGAAGAGTGTATTTTTTATCTTCCTTTCTAACCCCTTCCTTTTTACGTTTTCTTTTAAGTGATGACTGTCTTATGTTAAGGTGGAATGAGACCCTTGGTGGCAATCGTCAGAATAGGATATACTGCTTCTCCAAAGGTAGTAAGGCAGTATAACAGTAGGGAATGCTTATTTACGATAAGCTGCAAGAAACAGGGAGTAACCACTGCAAAGGTATTACATGAGGTAAGATTTTTGAGGACGCAAATTTAGAGGGGCGCACTTGTCTCTGGTGTTGCATTTGATGAGTGCCTTGCTTACAAGATAAAAACAGTGATGTCCCTACATTCCCTGTGTACAAGGAAGCCACTGGAATAAATTAGGCAAGGAAGTTTTCTGTAGGATCATTTGTTTAATATTTGGTTCATCAGGACCTAGTTGTATTCGTTTAACTTACAGGAATTGACAAATGGCTAAGAATAGATACAATTAAGTGTCAGTTATTTTAAAATTAAAATATTTCTGAGTTTCATCTTAAATTAAAATATCAGTGTGCTACAGGTAATTTTTTTATGATTTAGGAACAGATTGCAGACAGAGCAGAAGGGTTGAGCTTTTCTTTCCAATGCACTTATTAACTTACATTATGCTTTATGGAGACCCTTGAGTCTTCCACTTTAATGAAAGTTGGTAGAGACTGGAATCACTCAAAATATCCTGGAATGTGGTGTTGTGGAAGGAAAGAAGGACAGCATATTAATAAGAGGTGATATTTTTTTAGGCGTTTTAAAAAGGCTATTCTGTTGAATTTCATTTATTAACTGCATTTTCTGTCTCTGAAAAATCTAATCCTGAATAAACAGTAGAAGTTTACCTTGTAATATATCATGACAAATATGAAAAGTGTTGTGTGTTAAGTGTGATATTCTCTGTTGAGACTCATGGTGATATCCTTTCCCCACTGAACTCAGTAGGTGCTCTCCTTGCTGCTTTCAGTGCAGTTGTGGTGTTTCTGAGAGAGAGATGAAATGCTGAATGTATTGAATGCCTCTGCTGATATTGCTGTGGTAATACAGTATCTACTGGTAATATGGTATCTACTACCCATGTGCTGTGGCTTTGATGCGGCCACCAGCATGCTGAATTGCAGGAGTCTGCTCTACTTTGCAAGCACATAGGGGTGCCTCTCCTTTCCTTGCTGTCATTTTTTTGAGAACTCAGTGCCAGTGCTCACTGAGCAGGCCAGATACTTGTGAAATAAGATTTGTGTTGGTGCCTGGAAGAAAACCGAGCCCTTCTGAATGTTTGCCCTCCTGTGTTATGTAGTGCATGTAGACTAAAAAGAGTAAGACACACCCTCTAGTCAGTACTGCTGTGTGTGTGCTGATTGCTGTTTTTTGGGATGTAACCCCAAAGTGGAAAAGAAAAAAATTTGGATATACAGTGAAAAAAAGTAGTGTATTTTTATATCGTGCTTAATCAGAAAATTCTCACTTATTTTCCCTTCTGAGAAAAACCCCATAACCAAAGCCAAAGAACAAAACCCCCAAATCATTCTGTGTATTTAAAAACTTTCATTTGATTAGAGAGTGGATCATACCCTGTCAGGTTCCTAAGCATATGAGCTGTGAAAGCAGTTTGGTAATTTCAAATACACTGAGTTAGTAAGTTCAGTATTTTTTATATCAGCTGCATCAACTGTGAGAGGGAATATATCCAAATAGTGTGGATCCTGATGGCTAGGGATCTTGCATGAAAAATATAAATTTGAATCCTAAAACCTGGTTTTGATGCAAAGTGTTATCATGTCACAGATGAGGGTCTTGACCTCTCCTAACTGGCAGTTTCTGCAGTCATTCTGTGGTATGTTTAAATGTGTTTTATATAATGTGTACGTGTATACATATTTGTGTGTGCATCCCCCAGTGTATTTGTTGTAAATCAGTTCAGAAATTTCAGTGTATGAAATTAGGTCATTGGATGAGATTCTGTGATGCGCAGGAAAGAATTTGCTTATAAAAGGGAAGGGATTTAAAAAAGCTTTACATCAGCATTGTACCTGTGCAGTTCTGGATTGTTTCAGACATTGCAATCAACTCTACAGGTGTGAATTTGACAGTCAGACATACAGAGATTTATCCTCAGCTATCACCATCCCAAGTCTTCTTCAGTGCCACGCCCTGAGAATTTCATCTCTTACCAAGGGAGCTCAGTGTTGAAAATGAAATACCAGTAGTTAGAAGTGTGCAAATTTCAATCCTCTGCCCACAGTTCCCTGTCTACACTCCTTGGAGGAATGCTTCTCTTTGCGAGACCATGGCTTTTACGTTCATGAAGCCCCATAATGTGTCACACAGTGGTGGAGACTGCTATTTTGATTCTCCAGTGGCCAAACAATCCTAACAAATGTGCTTTGTCTTTCTTATTTATTAATTTCCTTAATTTCCAGCTGTATCTTCTTACAGTATACGGAGAAAGGGGAAGGACAAACTTCTTTGCAGGAAATGAGAAGGTATACAGTAATCCGAAGAGTGAAGCATAATGGGTGGGTGTGTCTGCCCTTTCTGAAATAGTTGTCTCAAACACAGCCATTTGCAGAGACTGTGCTCTCAAGTGTTTTCCCTGTCGAGTGCCCGAAGACCTATGATGTGGTAATGAGAATGCCCTGCTTGTGCATTTGGTCCCTGTGTGCCTCCTGGTGCACCTTCCAGCTGTGCATGAATCTGTGCCTGCAGATCTGCTCTTTTCAGACTTTCAGACTTTTGTCATGAATATGGCCTTGGACCTCTAAAGGCCTCACAGACACCTTCAGTGAGAGGTGCAAACCTGTGCAAGCAGTAACCTCTGAGCAAGGCAGGGAGGGACTCATCTTTAGAAGATTTTGCCTTCTGAATGCTTTGATGTCTTGGATGAGAGATGCTAAGGAAGTGTGAAGTGTTGCAACCAGGGATCAGATGATGGTTTCTTCATGTGCAATTTTGTTAATTCCTTTATTTCATGTAAGGTAAACTGCTCCACGTGCCTTCAAGCAATCTCAATTTAATGCGGTAATGACTTTGACTGACTGAAGAACTAATAAACTCCAGCCACCACTTCTCATAATCTAGCTTCAGAATGATGAGCCTGTAGGTGTTCTTCTCTCCATTCCTCCTTGCACTATAGCTCCCCGAGAATATGGACCCCCAAAGTATAATGACAGTGCTTGTATTTGCACATCCAAGTCCACAGCTCAGATCGTGGTAGAAAAAGGCGTTGCGTTGTTTGGTTTTGGTTTTATTTGTAATTTCATGCAGGCAGGAATGAATCAGAGGAGGGTTTCTAATCATTTAGTAGGAAGTAAAAAAAGCACTCAATGTTTTTCATTGTGTTAGGGCTTGAGTTACATTGACCCAATAATTGCGAAACTTGGGAACGATCTAGAAGAGTTGAATTATTTGACCTTTCCAAGACCGTAAGAATTGCATCTGTGTTATTTTCTTCCCAAATATGAGCTTGTTTTATCCAGTAACATACGTATCTACGTAATTACACATCTTCCCACTCTGCCACATGCATGCATTCACATACGCAGTCATGTCTTTTATACTTAGGTCTGTCATTTCACTGTGTTAAAGATTCTTTTAATAAACTCATCTCAGTCATTCAGAGCAACAGTTTTGTTTCAACCGCAGAATGATCAAATGGTTTAGATTGGAAAGGACCTTAAAGATCACCTTGTTCCAAACCCCCTGCCATAGGCAGGGACACCTTCCACTAGATCAGGTTGCTCAAAGCCCATTAAACCTGGCCGTGAGCACTTCCAGGGATGGGGGGTCCAAAATGTCTCTGGTCAACGTGTGCCAGTGCCTCACAAACCTCACAGTAAAGAATTTCTTCCTAACATCTAACCTAAACCTACTCTCAGTCTGAAACCATTCTCTTTCGTCCTGTCACTACATGCCTGTAAAAAGTCCCTCTCCACCTTCCTTGTAGGCTCCCTTTAGGTACTGGAAGGCCAGGCTGAACAGTCCCATTTTTCTCCTAGTCCTTCCTCATAGGAGAGGTGCTCCACCCTCCAATTTACTTGGTGACCCTCCTCTAGACATACTCCAACAGGTCCTTCCTGTGCTGGTACCCCAGAGCTGGATGCAGCAGTGCAGGTGGGGTCTCCCCAGAGCAGAGCAGAGCAGAGCAGAGGGGCAGGATCCCCTCCCTGGCCCTGCTGCCCACGCTGCATAGGACACAGCCCAGGATACAACTGGCTTTCTGGGCTGCAAGCCCACATTGCTGGGTCAGGTCCAGCCTCTCCTCCAGCAGCATCCCAAGTCCTTCTCAGCAGATCTGCCCCAGATCTGTTCATCCCCCACCTGTGCTGATACCAGGGACTGCCCTGGCTCAGGTGCAGCACCTTGCACTTGGTCTTGTTGAACCTCATGAGATTCTCACAGGCCCAATTCTCGAGCTTGTCCAGGTCCCTCTGGATGCTACCCTGCCCTTCAGGTGTGTCAACCACACCATTCAGCTTGGTGTCATCTGCAAATGTGCTGAGGGTGCACTCGATCCCTTTGTTTCTGCCATTAATGAAGACATTAAGTAACACTGGTCCCAGTACAGACACCTGATGGACACCACTTGTCACTGATGTCCATTGGGATTCAGAGCCAGTGACCACAACCCTCTGGATGTGACCGTCCAACCAACTCCTCATCCACCTAACAGTCTGCCCATCGAATCTTCTGTCTCCAATTTAGAGAGAAGGATGTGGTGGGGACCCACATCAAAGGCTTTACAGAAATCCAGATAAATGACATCTGTGGCCCTTCCCTTGTCCACCGATGCAGTCACTCCATCACAGAAGGCCAGCGGGTTGGTCAGGCAGGACTTGTCCATGGTGAAGCCGTGCTGGCTGTCCCAAATCACCTCCCTGTCCTCTGTGGGCCTTAGCACAGCTTCTAGGAGAATCTGTTCCATGGCCTTTCCAGGCACAGAGGGGAGGCTGACAGGTCAGTAGTTCCCATGGACCTTCTTTCAAAAGTGGATTGTGTTTTCCTTTTCCAGTCACCTGGGACTTCATCTGACTGCTATAACCTTTCAAATGTCACAGAGAATGGCTTGCCAACTACATCAGACAATTCTCTCAGGACTCTGGGATGCTCTAATTGTGTCCCATAGACTTACGTATGTTCATGTTCCTCAGGTGATCATGAGCCTGATCTTTACTTACAGTGGGAAGCACTTTATTTCCCCAGTCCCTATCTTGCAGTCCACCCCTTCGAGAGGTTGCCATTGAATACTGAGGCAAAAAAATCTATTGAGTACCTCAGCCTTCTCCTCATCCACTGTTAAGAGTTTTCCAGCAGTTTGAAACCATCCTGTGGTTTTGGTGTGGGGTTTTTTTGTTTTGTTTTGTTTTGTTTAGTTTTGGTTTTTTATTTTTTCTGAGAACCTTTTTTTTGTCTTCCTGGCTTAGAAGAAAAATAAATGCGTCCCAGCAATTCCATCACTGCTTACTGAGAGTTTAGGAGCTGCATTTGGGTAACTCCTAGTGTACTTAAGGACAAAAGATTAAAGATACCTGGAATGTAAGCATGCAAGGGCAAAATACAAAAGGAAATCAAACTGTGGCAAGCTTGCATAAATTTGGCTGTGTGCATGCAAGTAAAAATTGCAAAACTTCCTGTATTTTGTATTTCATCAGTGATGTATGCTACAACTTAAAGAAAGAATAGCGGGGGACATTTCTTAATTTAACCAAAAGAATTGATTAAATGAGATAGTAGAAATACCATCCAAAAGTTTAAATTTTGGTCCCAAGTTTTAAATTTATCCTAGGTGAGACAAAGTATTTATATATAAAAATGTAGAACTCCAATGTTTATTCTACCTGTGACTTACCCTGCTTATACATTAGACCTGTTCTGTACTATCATTGCTACACGCAGGCCGGTGTAAATTTGTTGTTTTTACTTGCTAAGCACTTTCTGAGAGTTGTGGTTATCTTTTGCATTTCTGAGAGAGATACGAACATGAGCTGAATGTACACTTTAACAAGAGACAGTGGTGTTAGACCTTAAAGGTCTGCTGCAAACTATATGGTTGGCAGCAGGCAAAGCATTTTACACCATGGAACTTGGAGGCATTTCGCAGCAACTGAGTTGGATATTTTTATTTGCTGGCATATTCTCTCCTTGCCCCTCTGAGCTCTGCCTGAGGCTCAGGTCATTACAAACAGTGGCCATACCAAAGCAGGTGTGCTGGGTTTGCTGCGTTCCTACGTGCCCTTGCCAGTGCAGCCTACTGGAAGATGAGATATTCTGATCATGTAGGAATCATGGTGGCAATTTGACAATTTCTGAATTTTATTTTTTGACAAATATTATAAGTGTTATAGAAATATTTTCATGCAATATTAACATTATTGTAACACCAGTATAGAAGCATAAATTACCAGATGAGTCAGAATTATGGCCCTTTTCCTGCTGTGTGTGGGCAGACCCCTGCATCTGTGCTCATTGCAGGTTTGGGACCTAAATGCATTAGATGCGTACTGGAAGAAAATGAGTCTGCAAAGTATTTTAATAGAAGGAATACATTGCTCTTAGTTGTGAAAAATCCTCTAAAAATGGAAATGTTCTTGTGCTTCACTTTAAAAAAGACAAGTATGTTAATATGGAAATGTCTCTGGAAATTTTTGTAAGAATAATGACAAAACTGAAAAAAAAAAAGTGAAACAGCTCAAATCAACGTCTTGAAAGAAAAGCAGAGGTGTGTTGTCTTACGGAGATTCCAGACAAGATTTGTGTACGTGGTCTCTAGTGGTGGTCCAGTATTTCTGTAAAGTATATTTGTAGGTAATGTACTAATATCTCACACAGTATGGTAATATTAACTTTTCGTGACAACAGTTTTCCCAAAGTCATGAACTGTAATTTCATTGTCTGCCTCTTCTCATGGGAACACTGAAAATACTCACTAATAGGGATCTCTCATCTGACAACTTCCCTCGAACAGAAGCTTGCAGATTGAGGAAGACATCATATTGCTTGGGATCCTGAGATATGTCTTTGTTTTTAAGCACTTCAAAGATACCTTTGTGCAGCACTTCTTTATTTGTTTTTGCTTCCTCTGTGAAAATAGTATGTTCCATATCTGTCATCTGGTTTGGCTTTGTATACCGAGAAACAGCAGTAAATATTTCAGAAAACCAAGTAGTTGGGCTTTTGCTCAGAAAAGTGGAAATTACAAGAAAAAAGCATCAAAGTCAGAAGGGGCAAATGAGGAGAGGGATTTAATTTCTCATAGCTGAGGCTGCTCAAGTGGATGCTGCCTCAACTTCTAGAGTGAGCATATTCTGCTTAGAAGGATTAGAAATTTCTCCTCTTTGCTGTAAATAAAAAAATTGATGATTCTCAACTTCCTCTGAAACGCTTCATGCTCCTTCTTTCCTCAGACATCACCTTGTGCTATTTCTTCCTCTCATCTCTGTGTCTCTGCAAGTGAAGGAAATAGTGGGTTCTCTTTTTCTTCCCCCTTTGCTGCCACCTCCAGGAAAGGTGAAAAATCCAGCATCACTGAGAATTCAGCTTTGCCAGTCCTGAGGGTCATCTTGAGATTACAGTTTTCAAGTTAATATTCAGAGCACTTACAGGGACCCCTGCTTCTTCTTTTGTTTCTATTAATCAATTTAGGAAAATTTGATTAGCTCTGGTTGTTTGTAAGAATACAGATCAACCCTCTTTCTCTTTTGAGATTGCCCAAATCTATGTTGTCCTCTGAGATACGGAAACCTTCTGACATGCGAATTTCTTTCCCTTGAACCAATTTTCATCTAGTCAATTGAATTATAATTTCATCTATCTCCTTCCTTTCCTGAAAGTGTGATATTCATTGTGAGTTTTTTCTTGGCTCTGTAATAACATTCAACTTGAGTATCAGAAAAAAAAGTAGTACTTAGAAAATATTTTGATAGTCTTGCAAGTCACGGTATATTGTCAGGTCTTTTAGCGACCACATACAGTATAAGAGCAACATATATATAATTAACTTGGCACAGGTGGGGGGAGGATAGGGAAATTGTCTCTGTTACCTCCCTTCTTTGGTTTTGAAACCTCATGCTCTTGTATGATACGCTTGGGAAATTACAGACTGTGAGTGGGATTCATATGGCAAAATGTAGACATCTACATCTGAGTTAGTCACCCAAGGCTCCCTGTGTGGGGAATGGAGAGAAACAGGACAGATGAATCACACCCTTGAAGAACCTATTTTTTTTTACCTCTATGCAAAGACAAAATGACTCATAGCCTGAAAGTGCCCATTTGGCTAGTGAAGGAGGTTGGGGTGACAACTGGGATGTGATGGCTGCATTCTGCACCCCAAAAACTAGACGAGATGTACATGGTGTTTTGTGGCTCTGGTGCATACCTGTGTGCTCTGGTGCACATACCTGTGACAAGCATGTACATGTTTGTCAGGTTGTGCAAGTGCTCAGTCCTAGGGAAAAAACTCACTAGTTTTCCACATAGAAGTTCCTTGAAAAACTAAAGACAACTTTAGGTTTCCATGTGTGACAACTCAGAAATCAAGAAATGTGTAAACTGAATTAGCACGTTTCTCCTGTATGTACATTTCTCAGTATGCATCAGCAAATAATTAAAAAGCTCTAATAAGTAAGTTTTCAAAACTTGTCAGCCCATCAGTTTAGCAGCTGATGATGCCACTGTTTGTTTAGTCACCTTTGGAAACTGTGTGCCCTCTGCTCTTAGGGAGACGTGACTGATGCTTTCCAGATGCTGTAGGGAGCTGTGAGCTCTTTGTGCTACATCTGAGGTAGTCTCTTCTCTCTGTGTGCAAATCACATAATACGTCTCCCTCAAATTATCTTTGTCTTCAATCAGCCTGAGGAGTCTGCAGTAAGTGAATATGTGAAGACCTCGCAATGCTACTTGCAGAAAGGGAATCTGTCTCCCCGTGTTTGCTTTTCAATACATCACGAGCAACAGCACGCGGGGTGTGAGCCAGGGTGGGCTCAGAAACAAGTTGTATTCGCAGTCGTACTTGTGCCACTAAAAATCTGTATGGAGTCCCCTCAGCTGAAAACACTGGTAAGAGATATATGATCCTCCCACAAAGAGGTGAACAGTATTAAAATAGAAATGGCCAATGAAACGAGACAAATTATGCTAGCCCGGTAATATAGTATTTATGGTTTCTTTTCAGCTTCTGTTTCGTATGCACAGATGTGCATGTTTGACTGACACAAATAAAACTGAGGAACTTCTTTTGAAGGAGAGAGTAAACTTGTTTGGCTTAGATCTGTAGTTAGAGTATGTCCAGAAAGATGGCTTTTGGTAGAAATTGAGCTTTTGCACCTCCTAACTCTAGGCACCTGGCCTGAGGAGCATGATCCTGTAAGTAGATTCTAGCACACCAATTTTTTATGTAGTCAGCATACATAGACACCCTAAAAGGGGTAACACAAGGGTCACAGCTTCTCTGGTGATCAGAGCTGCAAACTGGGACTTACTCAAGATCCAGACCCTGGAGGTATATTCTCGGTAGCTGTGGAAATCACAGCTGATTTTCATGCATGAATGAAGCCATGGTTTATCAGAAGCAATGCCTATATAGTCTTCTGTGTGAAATTTGCAGATCACAGATCCTAATTCCCAGAAAATCTTTCCCTGCCAAGCCACACTAGGTTTAGAAGGCACATTGCTTTTTTGGTCCTTTTGAAACTGGACAGTTTTGAAGCCAGACATGCAAGATTTCAGTCAATGATAAGTAAGATGTGGCCTGACTGTGGCCTGACTGTGGTCTTACAGTGACACAGGATGATGGACAATGACTGGATTTAATACCTTCCTACTTCCAGACAAAACCAGTATTGCTTCTACGATCCTCTCTCTACCAAAAAAGAAAGCCCTCAGAAAAAAGCAGTGGCTGTGTTATGGAACCATTATGAAATCTATGTTTGAAATATCCAATGTATCTTTCTGAATCAAGGACAGAGTTCAGTTAAAGTGATGCCTCCGCTGGCTTTTGTTCTGGCTGGATCGGTTCAACACCATGCTGTAGGTTAAATTATTGAAGCTGCAGAGGAAGCTGAGAACTGGCTACAGCACTGAATTTCTCCCAGCTGCTAGTGTTTTGTCAGTACTGATCAGTGATTTGTGCTCAAGTCATTTGGTCAGAATCATCTCCACTGAGCAGCAGGCTATTTTTGGCTTCTTCCCTTACCTTTCAGCCAAAGGCAGGCAGATCCAGAACAGCAGCCTTACATGGGAGCTGCCCTGGACAGCCGTGTGCTGGCTCACAGAACCAAGTGGCTCAAATTAATGTGTCAGCAACTGCCTACGAAGGCAGGGCTGGAGTTCTGCCAGTCCCTGGAAAGATGATGTGCCTCTTCCAGGTGAGAACCACTGTGCTAAACCTCAGATGATCAGTGTGGATGCTGCCTGCACTTGTCTGTGCTAGTTTGAGGAAAGACTTTTTGCAAGACAATATCTTCCTAAATTACTTCCCACTATATAGCAGTTGAATTACTTGCTGGTCTTTAAAATCTTTATCTGAAGAAAAACCGTATATATGTGTATACACACACGCACACACACACAAGTAAATTAAATTTTTGTTTTGAAAGATACTTGTCAAATAATGATTCCTGGATTTATAATTCCTACTTTTATATATTGGTGGGCCATAATTTGTATTATAACTCCTTCAGAATACTGCTTTTATGTGATAAAAAGGCTTTCAGTGGCAGCTTCCCTTATAATTCAGGTATTATGATGGTAGAAAATAATTCAGATAACTGATAAAAATATCTCCTCATGATTTTATGTGTTTGCACTTCAAAGGACCAGCAATGAAAAGATGATCACACATCTGAATCAGAAGGATAATATTTATATCTAAACTGAGTAACCATGTAATTCTGTTGGTGTTTCCCATACTCTGTCTGTCCTCCTCCACTTGCATGCTATAGCCTGATTCAGATTTTCTGTGCGGTGTTTATTACCTGACATGAAAAGCTCAATCTAAATATTTGGTCTGTTCAGTGATGTTCCCAGTGTACTTTTGGCTGCTATGTACTTATGGAAGAGTAATATACATGAGGTTCACCATTCTTGTAGCTCTGTAACTTTTATTTTTGATACTCATAGGATGCTTTTAGAACCTGGTTAAAAATTACATTTTCCAGTATTCAGCTGCAGAGGAGGGCTTGGTATTTTCAGATGTGTTAGGAGTGATGCTTTTTGTATGCATACATGTAGCTATTCAGATCTCTGCAAAAGGATTCCTCTATCACAAGACCCCCAGATGCTGGCTAAAAGAGATCAATCATCACATCTGGCCTGGTAATTAGATATTATAAATTTCAGGCTGAATTTATTTTCTAGATAGTGTATATGTGTTATTTATTGTTTAGCTCTTCTGCTCCGTGCATTTTACCTTCATGTAGTTAAAGACTGTGTTAAGTTCTTGCAAGATTTGTTTGGGTGACCAGGTGGGGTCCTCAGGTCTGCTTTGCTCAGGCAGGCTTCATTCCCAAGTCATCCTAGTTGCATTTTTGCCCAGCAGAATTTTCCAAGAGGTTTTCCTTTCTCCCTTCTTCCTACAAATGCAGAAGGAGGTTGGCCAGAGTCATAATATATTCTTAAAATTCAGGAATTGTCAGTGGGTGGCTACCAAGATATGCAACTTACAGACAGCTTCATCATCTGAGCTAGGCTTAAATAATCACTGCAGTTGAGGAGGCTCTCAGAGTGGTAGGGAAGTTCATTCCTCTTATGCCTTTTTTCTGGTCATTCCAGTGGTACCTTTCATTTCTTTCCATTCTAGTTTTATATTCTGCCCTTATACATTTACCTGATATATTTTTTATTACATTTTTCAAGTCCATAAATCCTTGAATTCTTAAGGACTGATCGAAAGTATATGTTGCTAATTACTAATTCTTACTTGCTACGGTGTGCGAACGTAACAAAGCACGGGGAAACTTCCTGTACCATTTCTGCAGCACAGACCACTGTTTCCTGCTTTCTCATTAGTTAATTTCTTGTCTTTATTTAATACACCTTGCATTAATGAGGGATTAGAAGGCCTTTAGGTGGAAGTTCATTATGTATATAATTACAATACGTACAACATATGAATTATTTAAGGTAACAATATATGCAATATTGTCAGAATGCTTTAACAGGAGGCCCAATACAGTTTTGTAGGCCATATTTGACTGCCTGTTTCTATAATATTATTACAAAAACCTACATTTAAAGCTGGGTACATTGTTAGGCTTTCACTGGGTTTTCCACAGCATTTCTCAGTACAGATGAGGTTTTGAGAGCGCTTTTACAGTGGGAGCGTTCTCGCATCTCTATCAGTAATGTGCTATATTTACCATATTCTGGGACTGCGTTTGTTGCTCACAGCCATGCTGTGATGAACGAGCAGACTTGGGCTGTTTGGTTTCTCTCTTTCCTCACTCGTTTCCAGGTAATGAACTCATAGCTTGTAATAGATGCTATTAATCTCTAGCTGCCTGACAATACATTTTGTACTACTGAATGTAATCTTACTGTGCTACTCAAGGTCCTTTGACTTTGTGTACAGTTCAATCTTTCCCTTAATTATCGTTGCCTCCCGAATTTGTATCACAAGAAAATTTCTTCATCACAATTATACTTATTCTGGAAATACTATTGAGATAAATGATAAATACAGGCAATCCTAATCCCAGTTCTGTGAAACTTGATTAGTCATCCTCCTTTTGGCTGGTAGTACCCCTCTCAGATAAATGTTTTCCTGCCTTTTTTTCAGCTTGGTTGCTGAAGAAACCTTCTTTAGTTTAACCAATGATGGTTTCCCATTTGACTCTGTATCAAATGCTTTACTGAAATTTACATCAACTATGTCTCCCTTTATTTAGAAGGAGTGACCTGTATTTTCATAAATTCTTTCTTTTCAATTTTCTTACCTTTACCTCCACCTTTGATAGTCATTTCGCTCCAAAGCATATGGCTGAGGCCTGGCTAAAATCACAAGTACTGTGTAGGTCGTAATAAAACATTGGATGCCCAGGGTACTGAGTGCTTTAATCAACCTTCTGCAAACACTTGCAAGTTTTGTTCTTCCTCATTATATGACTGTCCCCTGCCGGACCTGCAGTTATACCTGGAATTTCATGTGCCAGCTCTTTTGACACATGGACCAATACTGACTCATGCTTTCCTTCTGCTCTCCCATCTGTTGGTGTCCGTGTGTTGTGGTGTTCCCTGTACTTGGATGATCTGCTGTCAGGGGCTGTGCTTTTGTGACTGCACACCTAGAGAACCCAGCATCCAGGGCATCCACAGCTCTGGCTAAAATGGTATGATCAATAAGATTTGTCAGATTTTTACATTTTTGGGTATTTGACTTCTGTTTGGAGAAGCTTTTGCTTCCCTTAGTAGCTCCTTCTAAAGCTGGTAGAGGTTTGTCCTGTGTTTTTGATGTCATCTGTCTTCGGAGAGCAATGTATAGAGCTGTGTTCTTTCTCCTTTCAAGCACTCATTATCGCTGAGCTCCACAAACAGAGGAGGGAGATAGCCTTTAATATCCAGAAGCTTCATGGTCTTTACCTGAGAAAGATTGTTCTGGATTAAAGAAAACCCACTTGTTCCAGGGGCAGTAAGAAAAGGTTAACAAATAAATTATTTTGAAGAACTTTTTTTCAATGTTCTCTAGAACACATGCGTTCACTGGGCAACAAATGAGACACAGACAAAATCTGAATGCTTTTGAAAGTGCAGAGTCAGCCAGGAGGTTTGTCCTGTAGTCATACAGAGTCACTACCCAGGAAGTTCCCGTAGTCATTTTGCAAACCTGTACTTGAGAATATGCTAGTCTCTGCCAACTGAGACTGTTTTTTAGCTCTTTGATGCTGAATACTGTACAGCCAATAGCACCTCACTCAGTATAGAAAATCTGGTAAGTGGGAGTTAGGTGTAAGGACAAAATGTGTGTTTACTTAAAATTAGAAGATACATAGTGTTAAAAAGTTTTGTAATGTGTTAACCTAACTGTACATCTCTTTATCAGCTATGTGTTTGAAAGTCCTGTACCATACTAGTATGTCATTAATCAGTGAGATGAAAAACACTGGTTTAGAATTTAAAATAAGTTAAAGAGGGACATAAGTCAGTATTAATCATCCTTTACTCATCTTTTAAAGTGTAACTCTCATTTACCTATAATGCAATTCAGTAGCATGCTGACATTGCATGTTACCTGTTTTTGCTGTTTATCATTAGGTGTTTGAAATATGATGTTAGTGTTTGTTCCCAGTTGAACCATGCCTCTGTCTGTAGCACAGTAGGTTTAATTTTCATGTGGTTCACTTCAGCACATAGTCACAGTATCTGTTCAAGGTAATTGGTTTTAATGTTTCCTCACAGTCCTTTAGCACTTTCCAGACCAGAATATCACAGTTGCTCACCAATATTGAAAAAAAATTGTGCCTATTAAGGATGGTGGCCTTGATTTTAAAAACTGATAGTTCTTAGATGAGACACCTTAGAGAATTTTCAAGGTTGTCACGTGTGAAAACGTGTTCCTTTTCTAAAGGAAGGCCTATCTGAGTACCTCAATTTCTTAGTTGCATTAAAAGAAAGTGTCAAAAATAAGCCTATCCATTTTTACTTGTAATACAAACAACAATAAAATCAAAATATTTACTAACACTGAAGTAACAAATTTGCTGTCATTTTATCTGCTAATTAGTATGCACTTATTGAGTCTGAAGTATAGCTGGAGAATTCTTCTTAAGTGATTGGGATGCTCCTATCTGATTTACCTTTTGGCATTAAAAACATTATATTTTTTCCTAATCAAGTGAGGAAGCCAAAATTGATCTGCCTTTCTGTTTTGCTTTTGTATTTACAAAAGCATACCCTGCCCATTAAGCCACTTAAGCCATGCAAGTAAACCTTGGCTATATGCAGACTGGCATCTCAGCATCACATGCGTGCTGGCTCTGGCTGTTGTCAATTATCCCGAGTTTTAGAACTCTGGAGTTCTGAAGTGACTTACAGGAGTGAATAATAAGGAACTGGCTCAATGTCATTGAACTGCAGCTGCTTCCCTGTTCACTTTTTGGTCTCTTGTTGTTCACTGCAGTGTCCTGTGCAGAGGATGGTGCTGTGTGTGAGATGGCTGTAGATGTGGCACACAGGGTCATGGTTAAGTGGTGGATGTGGCAGTGCTGGGTTAATGGTTGGACTCGATGACCTCTTGGAGGTCTTTTCCAGCCCAAATGATTCTGTGATCCTATGGGACCTTCCTTGCTTTGTAAGAAGCATAAGCAAAGTGCTTCTGGTGAGTTTCATGATTGTAATGTTCTGAGTGTGGGTCCAAAGCCTTGAACAAACTGAAAAATTCAATAGTCTGAAGGGCTTTGAATTTCCTACTGGTAACAACTATTGAACTGGTTGATAAGGACCAGTTTCTGTGCACTGACTCATGTTTGGCAAGTGTTAGAAGCCGGTCTGCAATGAAATTTTACTCTTTGTTTTAATTTGCTGTGCAGAGGCAGAATGCTTTTGACTTGAAGATAATCAATAAAAAACCCTATGGCCATCAGGTTATTTACAAATAAGTAATGTAAGTATGTGTTAAAATATAGTGACTTAGTTCTTAAGTGAACTTCCTTGCTTTGCCTCCACTTTACTTCAGCCCAATTAAAAAAGAAAACAAGCCCCCTAAAAAAGTAAACAATTACTTCGTTAGCAACAATAAAAATGTGTAATTGGATTGACATATCTTTTCCTGGCTGGATGTTTGGTAAAACTTATGAAATTATGATTCTTTAGAGACTCTGTCAGATGATAGGCTAATGGCTATGAGTTTAAGCCCCCTCAGAAGGGTAGTATGTCAGCCCCTGCAGCAGAAAAAGGGGAGTGTGAACTTAGTTTATGTGCTAATGAATAATATTGAATTTAAAATTATTGCTAAATAGTATTTTTAAAGGACTTTGATGTGTTCATTTGCAGAATCTGTTTCTACAGAACATTGAGTTATATTAAAAGATTGCGAATGTAATTCATTACCAGTGCAGTTAGTATTGATGGGTTATCTTACAGGTCATTGAACCAAACCATGTAAATTACTTACTTATTTCTAATCAGTCTAGGAAAAATTGATACAGTTTTCTGTAGGTTTTTCTCCCCTTTTTCTCCACACCTGCGATTGTGTTAAATTGAGCAAAAGAATATTTAAACGTTAAGCATGTGTTATGTGACTTTCCTGCTTGCCATGCTGACCAAGCTTCATCTGATTTCAGTGAGACTTTGATCACACAGAAAGAGCCTCCCTCAAATTTCATACACTATCTTGGTTTCTTAGCTTTTAACTCTTACTTGAGAATAGTTTGTCTGAAACAGAGACTCTTAATTACAACACTGCAGAACTGAGTGTAAAATTACTTTGAGTCACTTGATGTTTGGTCAAAAAATGCGAAAAAAATCCACTAAACCCATCATAGTGTCAAATATCATAGATTTTTTAAAACTAGCCTTCTTTAAGGAAATACTTCAGAGTGATTATTCATGCCTAATTAATCTCACTAATTGGTAGTGATTTTGATAATACTTTCACATAATAATACTTTAAACCTAGATATCCTATTGTTATAGTGAATTCAATGATATAAACATTAAAACCAAAATACAGATAGACTGTTATAATGCAATTTACATTGGCCAATTTTTAAGAAAGCAATTGAAAAGTTAAAAGCACGTCAGGAGACTGATCAGATTAATGCACTCAGTTTTGATGTACTGTAGTTATCACAGAAATATTAATGACTTATCTCTAATGAAAGGAAATAAGGTTTTTACCTACCACTGTGTCTGAAATTATTAGGTTTCAGACACAGTGTGACAGTTCTGAAGTAAGCTTTTATGCTATAATATAATTTGAAATTTAAAATTTAGCTTTACTCTGCTATTGCCATTTATTCCACAGGATGTCAAACTGAATATCTTGACTGGTTGAGGTCAAATCATGGTCTTCTGACATTTTTTTTCAAGTACACATAATACAGCCAAGAAAGAACTTGAACTCATAATTTAAGTTAACTCAAATTTTGACGTGGAGACAGCATTGCCTACAGAATGCTGCCTGTATTCCAAATGCAGAATTTTATGGCTGCTATTAGCTTTTAGGATAAGTATTCTTTTAAAGTCAGTATTGGCATCTGTAGGTACAGAGTGTAGGGTAGCATTTACAGGTGAAGGAATATCTATATAGCAGTTTTCCACTTGGAATACTGAAAAAGTTACATTCTTTCCCATTTCAAAGGCATTTCTTCACTGAATCTCTGCTGAGTGCCCTGAGAACTAGAAAAGCAGTGAAATATCTTCAACACGTTTTCATTGCCGTTTAAAAACGAATTAAATTTTCACTGTATTGATAAAGATTTTACTTTTGCTTTCCATGCACCTTTACTTACAGGATTCTTTGAATAGACTGCATATTTAAAGAAATACCTACAAATGTTCGATGTAGATATTTAATGTGAGTTTATCGCAATTGTTTGCACTGCAGCCCTGCCTTACAGATTTATATTCATTCACTGAGGGAGCAGAAGTATATCATGCATTCTAATCATTTACATAACTCAAATTTAAGATAATTAGTATTTTGAGAGCTTTGTTTGAAGTGAAAATTACTTGCAGATCTTTCAATATGAATAATTTTCAATAACAAAAGGTCTTAAAAGAGAGTTTTGATATTTTGGTAAGATTTTGTAATGAGCAAAAATAGAAGAATACATTTAAGCCTGTGTAGAGAGTTCTTCAGGTGTGTCAATTATAATCTTTGTTTTTTAGCATTACCAAGTACTAGCTCATAAAACTTGTCTTATGATTCTTCAGTAGCGATTTGAGTGCTCGGTTAATATTTTTTAGGTATGAGGCCATTTTAAAAGGATCTTTCTGTAATATGAATAAGTCCACACAAATAATAGATCTGCTGTTAAAACAGAGGCAGAGTTCAGTTACTTCTGCAGCTGTAGGTTGGTATTATATCCAGTTTTAAACCGCCCACATTTCCACAGCATCCACCCAGTCATGCGTTAAGTGGCATGATTAACATCTGTCGTGTGTGCTTCATTGTCAGCCTTAGAAGGCTGGGTACGTAGGATAACAATTTATTTTAGTAGAGTCAATTTTAGTTGTGTTTCTGTGGGCCTGAATTACAAAAGGTAGACCTGAAGATGTGTCCTTGAAGCAGAAGGCAATGATGGTGTATGTACCTAGTGGGACTTAAAGTCCTCAATTCAGCTGATCTATGAGAAAGTTGGCTCCTGCCAAGTGGGGTTTTCCTTTTGAAGTGTAAGGCTCCTTGCGATCTCCATGGTTCAAAATGGTGGCCAACAATCCATGGTGGTTGTTGTCCACCATTTCCAGCCGTGGAATTTTCTGGAGCTCCTGGACCTTTAAAGACCCCAGAGATGAGTTGTGGGTGAGAGGATGACACAGGTGATGACTGCATAGCTGCTTCAATGGTTCTGTTTCCTGTCTAAACTTCAACTCTGTACTTAAAAATATCTGATGCTGGCATCTCTAAATTTCAGTTCCAAGTGGTGGGAAATTCACAAGATCGGTTGTTTTTTTCTCAAATGTTGCCATCTTGGCCTGAACTCAAATGACAGCAGCTGTTCTCATGAGATTTCAATTTCAGCCAACTGAAAAAACAGCCTTTTCCTTTTCAGATCTAACCAGCCAGTGATGGTGGCAGTGACTTCTCTTCACAATGTTAGGAATCCATACATCCCCTCCCACATGCCACATACACATGAAGAATAAAATGGAGGTGGACTCCAGTGTGCTATGTATTTATCGTATTTGCTGAATGGAGTTGTGTATTTTGCACGTGGAAAACATGGCCCAGTCCTCCAATATTCAGCATTTACATTTAGTATGTGATTTATTCACTAAGGATTTATGTGTAAAGATCTGTAAAAGAAAAACTTTCCTCTAGGGAAGCGCTGACTGGGAATGACTTCTACCTTCAGTCACACGCGATGGCATTGAAATACCAACTCCTCCTGATTGATCTCTGCCAGTGTTCGCTTGCCCTTCTTCCTCTCCAGCTTTCAGCAGCATATGGAGCATCAACAGACTGGTGGGCAGCTTGGCTTGACCTGAAAAAATCAGAAAGCAGTACTGATTTTAAAAATAGGGTGCGGAAATGAAAGGCAGCTTGTGCCTCTGTCTCACAGGAACAGAAGGAGTGGCGGAGGTCAAAGAGGACTTGGTGTGTGTGTGTTGAGAGGATTATGAAGGGAAAAATAGGGTTGTACTTCTCCTCCCGTCTCTTACACATGGGTGTGTTCCTTGAGTGTGGCATGGGACTGTGACTTCTACAGTCTCTGATGGAAGGTGGGAAAGGTGCTCCCTTCCCCCGGGGTGCCAGCGCTGCATCCACAGTCTCCAGCCTTCTAACTGATGGGCTTTCAGTCCCTGGCTGCTCTGCTGGGGTGTCTTGTTACCAGGCACCTTTTTCCTCACCACCCTCCGGGTGGGCACCCTGAGATCCCAGTGGCTAGCTAGGGAGATGTCCTGAATATGTGTCTTCACTGCCTCAAGACAGAAAATTATGGTTTGGAATAATGCAGATTTGGTTAAATTTAGACTGTAGGAAAGGGGGAAACCATTGAGAATTTATCATACTTGTGAATAACCACTTACATGAGAGTTTGGGTTTTTCTCAGTCTTTCTCCCATCTGAGTTCATAGAACTCCTGATGGTCAGCCTGAGAGCCGTTTTGTTCAAGCTTCTTCTCATGTTGTTGAAAGGAAAGTCTAAAACTTTCTTTCTAAGAGCTTATTTAATCCAGGGATTTGGAATTCCCAGACAGATTGATAGGAGGTTAAATTCGTGATTGTGGGCTGAAAAACTGAGTGACACATTTGAAACTTGATCTTAGACGTGAAGTGTCAAAGGGAGAGTGTCTTTTCCAGGCTGGTGCAATGCTGTTCTTACTTAAACCTTGTGGAGCTGAGAGGAGTTAGCTGATCTGTTACATCTGTAAAGATCAAGCTCTCTGGTGTGTATACAGCAGTCCTCTGGATGTTCAGACACCATAAAAGAAAATCTGGCCCCAAATATTCTTGGTATGTTATCTATGCCACATCCAAATCCAAACCTGTGCTAGTGTATCCTCACTTAAAAACCATTGATGAGATTCAACTTAACAAATACAAGTGCATGCCTGTACCTGAAATCTCCATGCAAGTTTGTAGCGTGAAATTCTCCGTAATTGTCATTGGAGAGGAATGGATACTTGTTCGGGTAGATTCATCTCATCCTAAGATCCATGTTTTTCTATTCCCACTACAGAAGCAGCCTAGAGTGAGTAATTCAGCTAGCGATACCATTTTTTGGTAGGTATGTGAAGATAGGCAAGTTGAATCTCACTCCTTGTGGCAGTGAGGCAATATGGAGCTGCTTGCCAGTAGCTATGTGTCAGAGCTAAATCCTCTTTTTCAGGACCAGGAAATTGGAAGCAGTTCCTGGATGCCTGTCCTGTGCATCAGAGAGTTACAGCACGGGGTGGGGGGTATCTTGCTCCAAAATCAGTGTTAATGAACACTTAGAGAAAACATAAAAATAACCCTAAGGGGAACATTTACATTTGCAGTCAGGACTGCAGATACAGAGCTGGCAAAGACTGCCTGGAGTTGGATGTGATGTCATAAGGAAAAGCAACATGAACTGTCAATAAATGCTCAAGGTAATTCATACCTCAAACTAACAGGTCTGGGACTAGGAACTTAGAAGATTCTCCAGTATCTTACTGGGTGACCTTGAAAATATTTTTTCTTCTTGTTACAGCTCTAGTTCCCAGTAAATGTAATGTGGACAAGGCATCAATTTCTTGCAAAATCCTTTGTCTTGGTTTAAAACAATTTACAGGGTGGAGTCCGGAAAACAAGCTACCTCCCCTTCAGTTTTAAAGACTACCCTTTCATCAGTAAGGAGAGATGAGTGTGAGAAGATGTAAGTGAAAAAAAAAAAAGTTTACTGAAAACCGAAACAACAACAGGCAAAATAACAGTAATAATCACTAGGTACAAAGGTGCTGATTCCCATGGATTGCCCAGTGAACAAACAGAAACAAGATACAGAAAGATATGGAGTACAATACATATTTTTGGAGTTACCCAGGACACCCTTTGTGAGGCCAGATGAGGAAGTTCTGTGTAAGTGCTGAAGGGTTTTCTCCAGGTACTAGAGAAGTATGGAGTTCCAAAAAAGTACTGTAAAACTGCCATTTAATTTTAGTCAATAGGTCTTAATACAAGATAGCATTAGAAATATTATATGAATAGATGCAGTAACTTAACCAAAGACAAGAAAAAAGGGTACAGGTAGAGTATACAAAATGTAGCTCTAATTGTGCTGGAAATTAGATGGCTTAAAGTAGTGAAAAATAATCCATGTTTTTAATATGCAAAAGTCAGGAAGCAAGCTTTATCATGAACAGAAAATAGACTTGCTCATCTTTCACAGGAAAAGATGATTTTATAAAAGGAACAGGTATCTTCATCCACATAGAACTAAATAAAACAGTGATAATAGTACACAAGTGCTTTCTAATGAAGGTTTTCCTATTAGTGATAAAATAAAGAACAAATGTTCTTTTGGAACTGAAGTGGTATTCATGCTTGGCTTCTTATCTGACAGAGACCAAGAAACCTTCTTTGATTATGTGATTTGATGTGCTCTTTGATTATAGTGGCTATAGTAAGATTTTTTCCATTTGCCATACATGAATTCTGCTTAAATCACAGAGCTTGAGCTTTTAATTTAAACAGTTCAGCTTTTACATTTTATGGTTTTTTACTTTTTTTTAACCTCCACAAGAACATCATGCTTTCTGTGCTAGTGTCTCAAATGAATTCTCCATGTCTAGGCCGTATAGAAATAGTATTTTACCTTCTCTGTTGCTATTAACACAGTGTCACAGGGTATAAGAATGACCTGTCCAAGTTTTTTTCAGGACACCAAGTTGTGTTGCCTTGTCCAGAGATAGAAGGATGGATGTTTACTGTGAAAATCTTTCTCTTGAGCTTGAGAGTAGAGGATTTGGGTGATTGCAGTCATTCCCAGCATGAGCTGATGTAAAGCAGCATTGGTGTTTTTTCATTGAGGGAGACCAGTCAGATGATCTACAATGATGTCTGGAGGCAGAAATGAATACAGTCAGTAGATGCTGAAGTAAACTGCTGCAATGAAGTCTGCAAAAAAGTATGTTGTGTCTGCAGCACTAGTTGAAGGAAGTGTCCTGCTGACGTGCTGTTATTAAAAATGGCAATGGCAAGGACACCATTCAAGTGCACCACAGTTGCCTTGAATGCAGTTACATTTTTGACTTTTGAAACATTCAATTGTGAATGGTTTTCAACAAATCAGATGGAACATGCAGAAAAAAATAGTTCAATAGTCCAATGAGAAATTTTGTTAGCATATGCTTTTCTCCAAAGTGATTTTATTGTCACATTGATTTTGAGTTCCCTTTAACAACAATGAAAAGAAACCAATGGTATTTTTAAAATTCATATAGCACTTTTTTGCTATTCTAAAATAAACATGCTTTATTTGTAATATAATTATTCAAAGGATTTGTGCCTGATTTATGTATTAAAATATTTGTGATTGCATTTTTGTTTTTAAAGATGTGTGTTACCTTGTGTGTCCAACCACACAGGTACAGCAATTTAGCCTGCATCAGGCTAATGCTGGTGTGACTCCACACATACAGTATCTGTTACCCAAGTTTATATTTTTCCTTTCTGCCTAGAAAAATGAAATCCAACACATGTAGCTGCAGTGGTTTAAAACGTTACTCTTCAGTAGCTGTTCACTGCCAGCAGAAGGTCACAGTCAGCTGCTGAGCTGCCTTAGTGGATTGGGTTTGCTGTCATCTACTTCTGTACAAAGTCAGCTGGGTTAGCTTATGCCTTGGCCATTGGGGCATGTGGTTGTTCAGTCTCTTATGGAAAACAGCTGTAGGAGCTTGCTCCTAAACTGTTACAGCTGTTTCCAAATTATTGCCAACTCTGTAGGGCTCTGGTACAACGCTGTGTGCAGACCAAGGCTTTTTAAAAAATGTCAAAAGTACCACAAGCCATCTTAAGAACGGTGAAGAGTGTTTTGGAACTATTTTTGCCCTAATTGTACATTGGGAAGAGAGACAGTTCCTTGCAAAAACAGGGCTCCCTAATAATGAATTTATAAGAATAAAACTTGTAAAGTGCATTTGACAGTACTTAGCAGCTGCAGAATTTCGTCATTTGTTCCATGATTTCATGCTGTCAAATCTGACAACATGAACTAGTGCCAATCTTTGCTTTGAAAGACAATTTCCTTTTTATAAAAATTCTAATTATTTAAACTAAATTTGGATTTTATTAAAAGGAAGTTGTTAGTCTTTTATATTTGTCAAATAGCTTTCAAAAACTAAGTTGGTTCTACCTCTGACAATCAGTCAAAATGATATTTACTGAAAACCATAAATTACATGTTTTTTTCCACCCTCTGCTACCAATGAATGAAGTTGGTGTCAATGGCAAGGAAGACACTGGTATTTTTGAGGCACATAAAACCTGGTTATAAATTGTGTAGAAGTCTGGATTTATGAACCATTTTCAGACACGCTTAGTTGGGCACACTTAGACCTCATTTAGCTAAAGACACTATTGAGCACCCACTGCATGTGGAGGAGAGGGTGTTCAACCTGTGAAGTTAACTTGGATGTTGCCATAATTTGGGTCCTGAAGATACACAACCCTTTTGTCTTTAAAATGACAGTGCTTTTAACACCCTTCTTGATTGAATTTTCAGGTACTATAGGCAAAAGTTTGAATTAATGCAGACTAGCAGCTGCTACTGTAACCTATGTTCTGGATACAGGCTAGCTCAGCTCAGATGCTACTGGCCTTCTGAACTGTTCTGTGCTTTGTCCGGATTCCATCACAACCCAGAAAGCACAGACCAGTTATTCCACTGCTTACCTGAAAATAATGCATGTGACAGTTTATGGTTTGGGGGCAAGATACACTTCTATTAACTAGTAGCTAGCTCGTCTCCTGACCTCTTTCCCTGGAATACACCAGACTTCATGATGCAGAACTGATGTAAGCCTGCAATTGGCTGGTAATGAGGGATTTGAGCCCTTTTCCCCCCTTTCCCCACATGAACTTAGTGTAGAGACTGTAATGAGAGTTACAGTAAGTACACTGCCGACCGTGGGGGAAACTTTGGTGCTGGTGTTCTGGGGCTTCTTGGCTATGTTTTCGTAAGTATAAGCAATAGAGGTGGGACCACTGAAGAAGTACTAATGAAACATGAATTTTCTGCACCATCTGATGATACAGCCATGTTCAGCTTCTGAAACAGTATTCCTGAATGAACAGTTTTGAATTTACTGTATTATACTGCTGTAGTTCTAGCCTGATTCTGTGAGAAATAATGAAGCATATACATTAAAAATAAAGAGAAAAATCTTAGCACAGTGCAAAATCTTGCAGAACACATACCTACAAGGCACCCCAATGCACACAGACTCAGAATAGTTAAGATTGGAAGGAACCTCTGGAGATCATCTAGACTAGCTCCCGTGCTCAAGCAGGATCAGTCGAATCAGATTGCTCAGGGCCATGTTCAGTGAGATTTTAAGTATCTCCAAGCATGGAGACTCCACAACCTCTGTAGGAAAACTGTGTTCAATCAGCCTCTTGATAAAAAAAAGCAAGCTTTTTCTTACATTCAAAAGTAGTGTTTGCAACATTTGGCCCTTGTCCATTCACTGGCTCCCACAGAGAAGAGCCTTGCTCAGTCTTCTTTGAACCCTCCCATCACATGAGCCTTGCTCAGTCTTCTTTGAACCCTCCCATCACATATTAGGCACATTAATGAGATGCCCCTGACCCTCTGTTCTCCAGGATGAGCAGTTCCAGCTCTCTCGGCCTCCCCTTGTATGACCCTCACTTGTCTTTGTGATCCTTTTCAGATCCTGCTCCAGTAGGTCCATGTCTCTCTTGTACTGGGAAGCCCAGAACTGGACACAGTACTCCAGGTGTGGCCACACCAGGGCTGAGTAGATGGGCAGGATCCTCCCTTGACCTGCTGGCAGTGCCCCCACCTTATGCAGGTCAGGATGGTGTTGACCTTCTTTGTGAAGCTTATATGCTCTAGTGTTGTGTGGCAGGTTTCACTGGAGAGAAGTAAAATTTTAGGAGAAGTGAACTAGCTTGAATTAAGTTTTTAAATGGCAAAATATGGCCTCAGTGAAGTGAACAATGTCTGCTAGTAAACTACAGGAGAGAAACTGTCAATCTGAGAATGAGACAACTGCCTGGAGAGGCTTCAGTGATCAATGAAAGCAACCTAAAGAGCCACCAGAGTACGGTGTATTTCTTGGGAAATCTCTTGGCCTGGGAATAAGCCTTGGGATGGCACTGGGCAAAGGGCTAGGACATGTAGTAGGCTACAAAGCTACCAAATAATACCCTGCAGCCTGCGGGAGGTCTCTGTATAAGCTCCATTTTCATGTAATTGTCTTCTCATTAGAGTTGTATTTCATTACATATGTAAAATACCTGTTGCTGGCTTTGCATAAAGCCAGTTATAAGGAATAGTTAGGGGTGAGTCTTTGTGTTTTCCCTCTCCCTTTCTTCCAGTTATTTAGTCAGGAGAATATGATGAGGAACTGTTTTGATTTTTTTCCCCCACATGCTGGGTGATTAAGGACCTGAGTGCTGAAGACCCACTTTCCTTTTCCTTGAGCATCATTTTCTCTTCCACCCAATTTGCAATATGTTCTTTAGGCTCTGCTGGAGCTCATGAAACATTTATACCCGTGGTTATATGGTACATTTTGTAGCACTTGTACCCTGGTATTACTGTGTTCCTGTAGCCACACGACATCCTTGTGTCTAACCTGAGGGACATGGATTTGACTGATGGACCACTTGGTGAATAAGGAATTGGCTGGATGGATGCTCTCAAAGGGTTGTAGTCAGTGACTCAATGTCCACGTGCAGACCAGTGACAAGTGATGTTCCTCCGGGACTGACACTGTTTAACATCCTTGTTGGCAACGTGGACAGTGGGATCGAGGGCACCCTCAGCAAGTTTGCCAATGACACCAAGCTGTGCAGTGGGGTCAACGTACTGGAGGGAAGGGATGCCATCCAGAGGGACATGGACAGGCAGGCCTGTGCAAACCTCACAAAGCTCTAAAAGACTAGATTCAAGGTTCTACAGATGGGTCAGGGCAATCCCAAGTAAAAGTACAGGCTGGGTGGTGAATGGAGTGAGAGCAGCCCTGAAGAGAAGGTCTTGGGGGTGTTGGTGAATGAGAAGCTCAGCATGACCCAGCAATGTGCACTCACAGTCCAGAAAGCCAAACACATCCTGGGCTGCATCAAAAGAAGCATTGCCAGCAGGGCAAGGGAGTTATTCTCCCCTTCTGCTTCACTGTGGTGAGACTCCACCTGGACCACTGCATCCACCTCTGGAAAACTAACGTAAGAACAACATGGAGCTATTGGAGTGAATCCAGAGGAGAGTCACAAAGATGACCAGAGGGCTGGACCACCTCTCCCATGAAGACAGGCTGAAAGAGTTTGAATTGTTTAGCCTGGAGAAGAGAAAGTTCTGGAGACACCTCTAGCAGCCTTCCAGTACCTGAAGGGGGCCTGCGAGAAAGCTGTAGAGGGGCTTTTTTACAGGGGCATGTAGTGATAGGGCAAGGGGGAATGGCTTTAAAAGGAAAGAGGGCAGGTTCAGGTTAGATGCTAGGAATAAGATTTTTATTGTGAAAATGGTGAAGCACTGGCGCAGGTTGGCCAGAGAAGTTGTGGATGCCCCATCCCAGGAGGTATTCAAGGCCAGGTTGGATGGGGACTTGAACAGCCTGGTCGTAATGGTAGGTGTCCCTGTCCATGGCAGGGGAGTTGGAACTAGTGGTCTTTAATGTCCCTTTGAAACCAAACCATTCTGATTATATGATATCTGACATGCTGTTTACATGAGTTACGGACCTAAATATTCTGTCTGAAAACATGCATGAAAGCAAGTTATTCTCTGTTTCCTTCCTCCCCCAGCATCATACCTGTCCATGATTATATGTTGTCAGAAGTTTATGCCTGGCCCTAGTTAATGCTCCTTCATTCATGGGGGTTCTATTTCTTGCCTCAGACCTTCAATACTGATTCTGTACTTGGAGGTCCATTCTGATCTGCCAAAACCAAAGGAATGAGTATCCATAAACAAAAGAGAACTGGACAGAATGACTGCAATGGTTCCTTGCTCTTCAACATATTGCAGTCTGATTTGGGTTCTAATTTGAAATATAACTGAAAAATTCAAGGGAAGTCCTGTAATGTTCATAAAATCTCTCAGATGAGGAGTCTTTTTAGCTAGCTTAAAGAAACCCATGCCACATGAAATGTGTTACCTGTGGGCCCCAGCTTCTCTGCGGCTACCATTGCTTTGAAGAACCTCTTTCTCATGCAGCATGTGGCCAAAAATCCCTTCAGGCTCCCATGTTCCAGGAGGATCCCAGTGGTTAAAAAGGTACTTAATTTTCTGATTTTGCTGAAGGTTTCTGTTTAGGAGAATGCTGAAAAACAACTCACGAGTTCATCTGAATGCTCTGGCTAGCTGGATTAATTTTCAGGCTGTTTCATGGGTGTTGAAGAAAACATCATATCTGAGGGAGGTTTTTGCAGCCCACCTGCTTGATGGTTGGCCTAGGGAAGCAGTGCAATAGCAGGAGAGTCCCTGTGGAAGAACCCATCCATGTTAGCCTCCGGAACAGCAGGCTCACTGAGGCTGGAGCAGTTGGAGGTGGTGACTGCGTCTGCTGGAGGTGTGTGCTAGATGCGAGGTTGTGGCCAAGCTTCTCCAAGCTGAAGGAGGAGAGCAACAGACTATATGTATGGTATCAGGGAAGATGGAAAAAGGATTGAGAGTGTCTTCACAGAGACCCTGCAGAGATGAGAACCTGAATGTCCTGACTGTGTAAAACAGGGCAGCCAGAGTCTGTGGGCAGCTGTGACATAAGTGGAGGAACACTGTGCTGAGGGACAGTGGAGGCTTATGACTTCCGTCAAAAGTTGTCCTTACAAGGTTGCTGTCTTATCTTGAAAAGGGGGGTCAGGCGAATTCTCTGTTGAGTGGATAAATGCAAATGTGCCCATCTTCAGAAAATCCCAGAATTTTAACTTGAAGAACTTCAAGCCAGTCAGCCTTACTTCAGCCCCTGGGAAAATCATGGAGCGAGTCTTTTTGTAATATGTTTCTGGACAAATTGGTGATTGAAACAGTCAGAATGGATTTCTTAAGGGTGAATCGTTCCTGGCCAACTAAGTTGCCTTGCTATGATGGAATGACTATCTTTGTGGATGAGAGAGCACTGTGTCATCGACCTTGGCTTTAACAGAAAGTTCTGTGCAGTTTCCCACAATATTCTCATGTCCAAATTGGGGCCTTACTGTCTGGATGGACTAGCAACAAATAGAAGCCCGGCTGGATATTTAGGTGCAGAGTGTAGCAGTTAATGGTTCATTCTCTGCCTGGATACCAGTGGAATGCCACAGTGGTTTCTACCATTTAATGTGTCTTTTTCAGTGACCTGAAAAAGGCAACAGTATGCATTTTGGTTTAAGTTTGCAGATGATGCCATACTGGGAGGGCCAGTAGACAGGACAGGATTTTCATCTGTAGGGACCCTGATAAACAAGAGAAGTGAGTTGACAGGGACCCTATGAAATTCAGTCGGGCAAATGCAAACTCCTGCATCTGGGAAACAATGTACCAGTGTGGGCTGGAAACTGACTGACTGGTTTCAGTTCAGCGGAATACTTTGTCAACCCAGCAGATGAGAAGCTGAATATAAGCCAGCAGTGTATCTTGGTAGCAAAGAAGGCCAACAGCATCCAGCAGCTGGGAAATCAAGAGGAGATATTATCCTCTAGTCAGCACTCACTAGGCGCCATCTAGAATATTGCATCTTTTGGATCCTTTCCTTTTCCATCTTCCCTGATACGATACATATAGTTCTGGACTCTGCAATACAGGAAAGGTGCTGATGAGCTGCAGTGAGTTCAGCAGAGGCTGCCAAAATGGTCAGGGATTGACCTGGAGCGCTTGTGCTGAGAGAGGCTGAGGGACCTGGTCTAGCTCAGCCTGGAGAGCTTTAGGGGGGACCTGTTAGTGACCTTCCAGTACCTACAAAGAGTTTATTCAGAAGTTGGAGCCAGGCTTTTCCAAGCACCGTGTTGGTTGGAGAGTGAGAGATATTTGCCATAAGCTGAAATGAGAGACTCAGAGTGGATATAAGAGAAAGCTTTCTCGTCATAAGGATAGTCAAGCCGTGAGCAGTTGCCCAGAGATTGTGTAGTCTCCATCCTTTGAGGTTTCAAGACTGACTGAGCAACCTGATATGACGTCAGAGCTGACCCAGCTGTTAGCAGTTGGTTGGACTAGATCATCTCCAGAGATCCCTTCCAACCTCAAATATCCTGTGATCCTGTGGGTAGGAGTATGTAAGTATAGATTATGTACAGAATGAGTTCTGTGGAGACCATATATGGAACATGTCTTAACAGAGGCCACAAAAGTGGCTCACTTTTGACAAGTAATGTATACTTTTTTTTAATAAGGAATATTCAGATTTCCATGAAAAAAAATGCCACTGTATCTGCTTTTCTCTGCCTCCCCAGTTCTTTGCAGGTCTTATTTTAGCCCAGAATCGGCAAGGTCTGAAATGTTGTCACCATATTCATGCACACATCCTTTGCCTGGATTCACATTGAATGCATCTCTGTGAAAGATTTAATAAACGACTTCCATTTACATCATTTATGTAGTGAATAGAGCATGAAAGGTGGAAAAAACAGCTTTCAAAATATCAGTGTAGCTGTTCTATTTGGAGACAACCCTTCAAATACCTGAATTATTGCATGTCTATTAAAGTGAAGACAGTAAGGGTGATACATGTATTCTAGGTAAACACCATGCTGGTGTTTGACAGTTTGCAAATAATTTGTACCATAAATGTCCCCTACTGTAGTCTAAATGCATCTCTCAGATATTTCCAACTGGGCAGCATAGATGTAATCAAGAATAATTGAAGAGCTGATTTTGTGCTATGTTAACAAAACTGTCTTCCTGAATACGTTAGGATGCCTAACATGTTGGCTTTCTCCATGATTGTATAACAAAAATTGCTTGAATTGGATGTGAAAGAATGGTTAGTACTGTTTAGTCATAATCTGTCATAAGAATCTTAAATAGCTTAGAAAAAAATTCATAATTATGTCTCTAAGACTGATGGTATTTCAGATCTTGCAGTGATAAAGGTTTTTTAGTCTTGCCTCAGAATTACTTTCAGAAAAAGAAGTATGCTCTCAACCTAATCATGTCAGCATTGGAACACCTGCAAAAATAGATCAAAAGAAAAAGTGGAATTACTGAGATTTGCTTGCTATGAATAGCACTAGTGTGAATGTGTTAAGCAGTCATGTTGGCTGTACTGAAAATGCAACATACCCAGGGGAACCAATACAAAAGAAAACAAATTTGGGGATGTACTGACTATTTTAGGTAGCAGTTTGGGCATTTTTGCAATCCTTCTGTTTGCACCTTTCTGTGGGGTAGTGAGTGAAACACCTGTGGGGATCGTCAGATGTGCCTCACTCTGGAGGATGACCATGAGAACTGCAAACTGAGTAATGCAGTTCTTGTGTGGAAGATGTTGGGTTTTGTTGTGACAGAAGCAAAAATCTTACTTGATTACTGAAGTCTTAATGGCTGATCGTCTCCCTTGGGTGCCTGGCCTAGAAACCAGCCAGTGCAAAGTGATCAGCTCTCAAAGGCTGTGCACAGCAAACATCAGGGAGGGGACATGCTTTGCTTACAGATGGACGTCAGTGTGGTGGGATGGGAAAGGCACCAAGCTTCTGTCAGGGTTAGAGAACTTCAAAGGCTGTGTCTGTAACTGGTACCTTCCGCTTCTCTGAGAGCAGTTTTGTGCTAGCTTGTGATAGTGTAATGATGTAAGTAAGCATGGCAAAAAAAAAAAAGATGAGATCATTACAAGACTGCCTAAAACTGCTAGAGATGGAAAACAAACTAATTGGGCAAGAATGTGCTTATTGTCAGGCCCCCTTAACTGCTATTTCTTTGTAGCCGTTTGGTCTTCCTTAACTAGGGAAACCATTAGTCTGTTTCTTTGGCTCTGTATTTTTATTTCTTTTGCAAAAAAGCTTAAAAAACCCACCCAAAACACCAGAAAACCCAAACCACAGCAAAAGAAATTGCTGCTAAGGGTTTGTTTTAATAGTGTTCCTCAGAACACAAAGGAAATGTTAGCTTTGTCCTTCCTTTCATACCACTTCACATGTCCTATGTGTATCAGTATTTGCTGGGAATTGGAGAAGGGGGAACAATTTCCTTTAGGGCACAGCACCTAAGGAGGAGTTCAGTAAAACCTTTTGACAAATTTTGTGGTGATTTCATGGCTCTCAGCTGAAGTTAAGCTCTTGACATGAAAATAAAGGTGTTGAAATACTTCTGTCACTACATACATTACTATTGACCTTATTTTCTTCATGCTCAGGTTAGCAGAGCATAAGCAGGAGTTTCATTTAGCCCAATGTAATTAGAGAAAGTGTATGGAGAATGGGACTTGCAACCCGGGTGCTGTTGTTTGGTTATCAACACAGTTACATTAAAAAAATGTATTAGTGCATTAAATTACTTAAATTTGCTGGTATTTTAAAGATACTGACAAGATCTCTTTAGGTCCCAAGTCCCTCCCATCCTCCCCCAGCCTTTATCTGTGATTCATGATCATTATTTAGCAAAAATTATGCTGAAACATGGTTTATAAGTTTCCAATGTGTTAAATTACATCTTCAAGCCTATTCTTGATAGTTGTTAGACCTTAGGACATTGAACACAGCATCTTCTGACAACTCTTTCTATGTTTCTGTTCTAGATCCTTTGTATTTGTCCTGATTGAATAATGCCCAGTGAAGGCACTGCTGTACCTGTGCTGCTTTCATATTTCTGAGCGTGCTAACTACAACCTGCTCATGTTCATTCGTCTTTGCATGGCCCAAATATGTCCCGTTTTCTCTTCTAGATAACGGGAGATACAAAGCTCTGTTATTTGCTGTTATAGCTAAACTAAGTCAAACCAAGCAGAAGACAGGCCATGGGAAGTTCACACAAAGCAGGCCTGACAAATGTTAGTCCCGGAGCCTTGAAAACTCAGTGCAAAGCCCGTGGCTTGTTCCTGGAAGTGGCAATACTGGGCTGCAGGGTTGCAAGAACTGAAAGGACAACTTAAGCACTAGGCAATAGAGCATACCTTGCATTTTGTTTTATTTTATTTTGTTTTATTTTATTTTATTTTATTTTATTTTATTTTATAATTTTATTTTATATTTTATTTTATTTTATATTTTATTTTATTTTATATTTTATTTTAATTTTCGGTTATTGCAGANTTATTTTATTTTATTTTATTTTATAATTTTATTTTATATTTTATTTTATTTTATATTTTATTTTATTTTATATTTTATTTTAATTTTCGGTTATTGCAGAGCCTTTTCAGAGCATGCAGTGAGCGACTTTTTGATTTATATTTTGCCCTAGTAACTAATCTGTAATTAAGCTATTTCTCCTGTCTGGGTTTTTACCCTCTGCTTACAGTCACAAATTTAGATTGATCAGGCTATGATAGCAGCTGTGACATTTAACGTTTTTTATAGGCCATTCTCATTGTAATAAATCAGTTAAGTAGTACTGATTTTTTTCACGTATCCCTTAAATTAAGAAATTAGTTGTATAGAAGTAACTGCTTTCCAGATAGAAGGTATCTTTTATGTTGAAACCTTACCAAGTAGTGTTTCAATACAACTGAAAGATTTTTGTATTTTAGCTGCAGATAAATCTCAGTTTGCTGGAAGTAGGTGAGGGCTCTTTAATTCCAGTTTTCCTGTTTGTTGCTGAAGCAGTGAAGCATTCAGAAAAAGACAATTTCACTTTGATTAAATGCCTAAAAAGTTATCTGGTTGATAAAAAAAAGAAAAAGAGAGAGAGAAAAAGGATGTTGCATAAGCTTTTAATATTTAATTTCTATACTCTAAGTATCCGGAAGAACATTTAGTTCCTGTTTTGAAAGATGAATGCCGTATATTGGAAAGTGTACTGAAGGCTCATTTGCAGTCACGACGCTTGTTTGCTTCTCTAGTATGTACGTGCAGGGAAGAGTAGAAAGGGTTGAGTGGGCAGTTGGCAGTCATTCATTGTCAGTGATTGCTAGTCATTCATAAAAAACTGCAGAGCTGAGAGGTGGAGCCAGCAGCAGCAGCCGCCTTTCAGCCTCTTGCAGAAGACGAGTTTGTGCAATCACAAGCGATTTGAGGAGCTGCTCAAATATTGTATGATGAATGTAATGAGAAGATGTGTGCTAAATGCATCTAATTAAAAGGGGCTGCTTAGAATAAAGAGAAATGTTTTAATTCTTTTCTTCTCAAGCCCAGAATAGTTTGTGAACATGGAGATCTAATGGTTCTATGTTCAGGTAAAGGCAATAAATCTCTTTCAAGGAGTGCCCTCTAGTTTATCATACCTCTGGAGTATGTCTTTTGCCTTTAAAATAAGCAGTTTTAGGAAATTAATGGGTCTTGTTCCAGAGATAAAAGGGAAATTTTGAGGTGAGTAGGGAATATATTCTTATACTTCATGATTTTGAGACAAAAATGACAGCAGACGTTTAATTTCAAGAAGCGACTGTGTCAGAAGCAGCAAGCCATCCTTTATGTTCTCACTCTAAAAATTGCTGCATCTATATTTTTCCCCATATTGCAATGAGTGCCAATCTCATAGATGGTCCCGACAAGATTTTATTTCATCTTTTTATCCAAAGTGTGGAAGTTACAGCAGCTTGAAAGACTTCAATTTTTAATTTATAAATCTGATTTATTCAAAACTGGGTGTGAGTAAAAGCTATTGTATCAGCTGTCCCGTCTCTTCTAGTTTGGCCTGTGCAGTTCCCAGCTTCTCAGAAAGCTGCAAAGCTGTCACTGCAGGCAGATCTACGACTGGCTGGGACATGGTATTTTAGGCTGGGTTTATGTCCAGGCTGCCATTGCCTTTAAATTTAAGGAATTCACCTGAAAGTAGAAGGTTCTTGGTTGTTAAGTTGAGGCTTAGGGTCCTAAACTCAAAACACTTGTTCCCTTACAGAACCAAAAATCTCCATTGAGAAATGGAATAATTGCTCTTGGATTTCCTAATCTGACCTATTTGCAGATGGATTTCTGTGTCCAATACTGCTCTAAGCATGGTCTGGAAGAATATAATGCTGGGCTAGGAGATTTCATTTGAAATGAAGGTCTGGAGCACTGTCTGTGTATGGTTTAGAAGGCACTGAATGTGTTTGTTCCTTATCAGATGGCAGAATTTCAAAGTGACCCCAGTCTCTCTCTAATAAATTGCTAATTAAATTTACACTGTAGGCTCTTTGAAGCTTTTTCAGAAGCTCTGACTAAGGTATATGTAAGCCAAACATCACTATGGCAATGTTCCAATGAAAGTGCATGTATGCTTTATCTCCTTTTGAGGAAGCTTCATGTTGTAGTTCAGGCAGCTCAAACTATGGCAGTCACCGTTTTCAGTAGGAGTGAGTGCATATCCCCTGGGGCTCTAGTTTCTCTTTGTTCTCAAGAATTTCTCAGTGCTCTCATTAGTATTAACTAGTGTAATCTATGGACATCAAAGAAAAATACACACTTGAAGAAAGAATATTCTATGTGACCTGCTGAGAGATTAGTGTATGCAAGATCAGCCTGGAGGTGAGACTTCTCCAGGTGTGTTACTTTTTTCTCAGAGTGGACTGAGAGAGTCTCATGCACCAGTAAATACACCTTCCTGCAGTAGACTAGTTTCGTCTTTTGAGATGGAGAAGTGACGAGTTGCTCAAGTCCAGCAGCACACAAGGGGTTTGAAGCCTTTCTTATCCATCCATACATGTGCAGTTAATTTACTGTATCAAAGTGAAGTGATTTACAGGTGCCTAAAAAATATCTGTTTAAAAGATTACATGGGTGTTAAATGAGCGTGCTTGGTTTCCTTGCATTTTGAAAAATGAAGTGCTGTACAAATACAATTTTTAAAACAATCTCTCTTCGTTTTTAAGAACATTTCACAAGAGAGGGAAGAAATCAAATGTGAGCTTTCATTGCACCTTAGTGATATTTCATCTTTCAGAAGTTTCAGGTAATGTATTATCTGTTAATTCATTCTGGGTGATATTTGGAGGGTGGCTTGAAGTCCTTTATTACTGGAGAGGAGCTGATATGAGAGATGTGTGATACTTAGCCGTTTATGTACAGCTCGAAACATTATATAGGGGAATGTGATGCCCTGAAAACAGTCTCAAGCCCAGGCAGGCTAGTCCCACTTTAGTAATTGAGCATCCAGCTATTAAAGATACCTTTTTAGATTCCTAACGATCTCTTTTATTGCAACAGTCAGAAAGTAGAAAAGCAGGAGCAGCAGCAGATCCATCACAGTACTTTCTGCTGACCTACTGCTGATGTGTACATGTATTGCAATACACTGGGTTGCTTTTAATTTCTCTCTGCAGTCAGCACTGCAGGTTTTGGTGTTCCAAAGTAGGTAACATTTTACAATGTTGGGGATTTTTTAAGAGATTCATCCTTTTAAATAAAAGAAATAAAAGCCAGTCTGTCAGTGAAATGCATCTCACAGCTGTAGTCAGATTGGCAGTTTCTATTTTTAACTTGGCAACTTCCCCATGTAACAGGCTACAGCTTTCTGTGACATTTCAGATATAGCTAATATCCTTTCAATTTTTTGGGAGGCCCATCCTAATTTTGCTTCCCCCAAAAAACAGCAGTGGATGCTTCTGGAGAATGAAGGGAAAGGGCTACGCAAAGCTGAGCAGCTCATGTGCTCTCCCTATGTAGCCTCATCTACCATCTTTTATTAGTATTAGAGCCAAAATACAGGACTGAACGAACCGTTTGCCCAACCCAGTGAAGTATTTTTTGTGCTCATATGTTGTTTCTTGGAGTCCAGTGTTAACAACTAACTACAGAAATAGATTTATTTGATCAGAAAAATCATAGTCCTGTATCTGATTCTTTGTCTTGGAACATTAAAAAAGCCAAAAACCCTACAAATGCCTCTGTGACAGAAGTGCCATGGCTGCTGCAAGGCTGAGAAACCTACCTGCAGAAACATTTCTCTGTGTTTTATCTTGGCTGGCAGTACACATTCTAACCAGTGTCTCTCTCAGTGCAGATTTACACAAATCGCTTCTACCTACTACTGTGGTTTTCTGCTTGCTTCTGTGTGAAAATGGGAAATGTGAAAGAGCTGGTAGTACTGGCTAACTGACTAGTACTCAGTTGCCATACAGACAGCTAAAATAGGATACATCCAACTATGTATAAACATCTGCAACATCACTGGCTTCTTCTGGGGTGGTTGGTTATGAAAAAAAAAATCCTGGTTAATTGAAAGGAATAGGAAATTCCGTATCTAGAGTCCACTATGGCTCAGTCTAAAGTAAATATGGACAACAAATGTGATATTCCTACGTGTGCCTTTTTCTCCTGGCTATGCCAGAACCACAGTGGGGCTGGCTCTAATGTGGATGAGTAAAGTCACAGGAGTCAAGTCTCTCTATATATGAAAAAAACCATTCCGAGATAGACTAGTGAAGTTTATTTCCTAAGCCAAGTAACTTATCTTTTCCATCTTTCTAGGTAGCTGTGTGTTCTGTCATTGCTTGTAGCCTAGATGCAAGGACAAAAATCTGGACAGCGTTTAAGAACTTAAACATTCAGATAGACTCTTTAATGAAATCTCTCACGTGCCTGATAAGACTTTATCAACCCACTCAAAAATCTCCCTTTAAGCATGACTGCTTTCAAAAATCATTCCCAAAAGGCCTGTTTCTATGTGAAGACAGTACATGTTTATGCATGCTTCCCCTTGTAGTTCTGTCTTGTATGGCTGTAATGGAGATTTCCATGAAAAGTGTATCTGGAGGCTTTCAGGAAAACCGTAAGGAAACTCTCTGCGGTAAGAGCTATTTTCTTCTCTTATTCTGTTGGAACTGCCATGTAATCTGGTTCAAAATCCTTTACTCCTGCAAAGCTGACCCTTTATTCTTGTGTTACAGTAGAGTAGATAGAGTTTAAGATAGCTAAAATTTCCTTATGTGGTTTTATGAAGAAGGGTAGTGGAGCTTATTGCAGTAAACTAACTAGCTGCTTGTTTTTGACTTGGAGAGTCTTCATCTGATTGATTCTGGAAGTTACTGCAGAATTGTCTCTAGTAGAACTGGAGATGGGGAGGAATTTCTGACATGGGGCCAAGGGAGCACCTGAATGTGCTGGCTGAGAGCAGTACCATGTGTGTCATGGCAGTGTTCCCTAGCCTGCTTCTAGCACCCAGCCCTCTCTGACAGTTGAGTGGATGGAAAAGGCACGTACTGCCCTCCTTGAGATTCAGAAATTAGAGCCTGACCTTGTATGCACCCTATAAGCACCTTTTCCGTTTTGAGTTTGTATGAACTAGTGGCAGACAGGCCGAAATCCTTTTGAAGTTCTTTCTGTTTATATTTACTATTTAATATAATCTGACAAGCATAGAGCTTAGTCTCTCAGTAGTGTGTGGGTTTTGGGAAACCTGTATCTGCTTTTCTGCAAATGTACGGAGCTGGAAAGTGATAGCCAGGCTTTTTTCATAGTGTGAGTGACATAAACGTAAGCCACAGTCCTGTGAGATGATGGAAGGGAAGATGATAATACTGTCTGATCCGAGAGAGCTTTGATAAACATCAAGTACAAAAATGTCTATTCTATTCATGTATTCTAAGTTAGTGTTGAAGACTGGCCATGTTGTATGAAGCATTGCAGTCTCAATAGTTCTTTGCTACAGAGAAAAAAAACGAAAAACCAAAAAAAGAAAAGCTGATTTAGATGCAGGAAAAAGTGTATTTGCTGCATTGTAAAGAATAATTTTGAATGCCCAGGGGTACACATGAGAAAATGGAAAGAGGATGCAAAGGATAGAGAGTAGGAAGAATGAAGGCATATACTGTGTGAATGGAAGTGTGTGTGGTTTTTAACACCTTGAACCATAGGGTACTATCGGGTTTTTGCCTAGAAAGTCTACCAGTCTGTGAAAAATCTGCAAAAACAATGTTAAATTCTGTGTCATGATTAGAAATGGTTACTTTTTAATTCTAAACTGGGTGGAAGGGGAAAGGTGTAATCAGTATAAATGCACTTTTAATATAATTTTTCTAACAAATTTATAGTTCAAATATTTTCAAGTTTTGAAGAAAATCATGTTTATTTTAGATTCCTAGCTGTCTAAATCTTGTATAAATATGGGGACTCGTGCTTCCGAAAGTCCTGTTTTGTAATCCTTCTGTCTACTGGGAGTAAGGGTAATTTGCATGAACTTACCATCTCAAAACCGAGTCAGTGAGTTCCCCAAACAACAGGTTCACCTGTAGGTGAAGGCTCTGTGCATCTGTGGATTAAATACTCTTTTTTTGATAAATCATTTATTGTAATTATACTGCGATTCAGGGTGTCAGGCCTGATGTGCTAGGGGTTAGGCTAAGGCTTAGGCTCTTCCAGACCTGAAGAATATAATTCATATCATACATATAAAATGTTAAAAAATGATAAAAAGCAGTTAATGTCATTTTGCTCCCTGTGATTTTTGATTTAATGACTTAGATAAAAGTGAAATGATTGCAGTATCCTCTTCTTTTTGACATCTCTTCAATTTTTTGAAAAAATCAGTTGCCCATTCATAAAACAAATCCTCTTAGAAAATGGCCCATATTCTAGAGGCTCTTATTTCTAGTGGCTTGTAACAAAACGAACCCGAGTATACTGAGATGTAAAACCCAAAGCCAGAATAAATTTAGAGCAGTTGAGACTACCCTAGAGTTCAGATAAAATATGGTAGCAGGCAATCTAAGACATTCTCCCTGAACAGCCAGTTACTGACTCAGAATTCAGTGGCTTGTTAGCCCGTTTCTAAAACAAGCTTTTTGTTCCAGGCTCTTTCATGGGACAATAAGAGCATCTGCCATACAGACAGATTTCTGAATGCATCTCATCTAAATGCACCAAAATATGGTATTGCGAACAATGGTGGTTTTCTCTTGCTCTTAAATTATTAAGTTTATCCATGAAGTCTATGCCCAAATCACTTCTTGTCCTGTCCCATTTATTGCTGTCTTGTGGTCTGTATGGTGAAGGAGGTGATGAAAGATCTGTTTTGTAATTCTTCTACAAAATAAACTTCAACTTTTTTTTTCCTGTTTGAAGGTACATCTTTGGAATTTGCACTTGTGAAAAAACACTCCTCACTTTGTCCTGCATGCCATTTTGGTCCGGTTTTTTATTCTAGGTTTGAGGGTATCCCCAGTTCTATACCTTGGTGCTTTCCAATTTTCTTTGACTTTGCATTTGTTCCACATATTATTTACTGAATACATTTATTCAGTACAGAGGATAATTTATTTATCACAATGAAAGAAGAACATTAAGTTACTAGTACAAACAACAACAAAAGAAGGAAGAATAAAGTCTCGAAAAGGACAAATAATACTGAATTAATACTGCCCAGTTAAAGTTAGTGGGAATCAGGCTTCTGCATCATTCTCATTGAAATATCAGCTGCTCTGTTTTCCATATTCTGGCAGCCATCACTCATGCTTCAATCCCCCATGCTTCAGTTTATGTTCTTTTTACTCATGGCTGTAGTGCTCAAAATCTGTCCCAAAGGCCTCTTCAGCTAAGGCAGTCTAAACCCCAGCCTGGTACATTGCATCAGCTGGTGAGGAATGAGCACGTGCCCTATGAGGTCATCCAGGCACATGAAGGGAGGGCACTTCAGCAATACATGTGGGGCTCTTGTGTTCTTCAGGAGTTGGAGCTGGTAAGACAGCTCTGAGGTGGAGAACAGAGCGCTGCAAGGGCTGGTGCTCCACCAGAGCAAAACAGACGTGGATGGAAAAGATCATATTCTGCTAGAATGACTGTGAAAATGTCCTCAACTGCTCCTAGTTCTTTCTAGTTTTCTTCTCTTAATATTGGCTGGTATTTTTTTCTTTTTCAATCAGGCTAGGGTAGAGGGAGTGGTTTGGGTTTCTCTTCTTGTCCATTGTAACATTTCTCTGGAGCACAGACTAGGTCATGTTTTGGCGTGGGCCAAAGCCCAAGTAGAACTTAATCTGACTGTGCCATAAAAAGCAATAAAAATGTTTCTGTAAAAAAATCAGCAACAAAAGGAGGCCCAAGGATAGCCTCCAGCCTTTATTGGATGCAGGAGGAGACATAGTGACAAAGGATGAGGAGAAAGCTGATGTACTTATTGCCTCATTTTTTAATAGCAAGACCAGTTGTTTTCTGGGTACCCAGACCCCTTACCTAAAAAAGCAGGGATGGGGAGCGCAGTTATACCTCCATAATCCAGAAGAAATTATTAGTGACTTGCTACACCACTTAGTCTATGGGCCCTGATGGCAGGCACCTGAGGGTACTGAGGGAGCTGGCAGAAGTGCTCACTGGGCCACTTTCCATCATTTACCAGCAGTCCTGCATAAGCAGGGAGATCACAGCTGACTGGAAGATGGCAAATGCGGCATCTATCTACATGAAGGGTTGGAAGGAGGATCTGAGTAACTACAGGCCTGTCAGTCTGACCTTGGTGCCAGAGAAGGTTGTGGAGCAGATCATCCTGAGTGCCACTGCACAGTACGTGCAGGACAACCAGGGGATCAGGCCCAGCCAGCCTGGGTTTAGGAAAGTCAGGTCCTTCTGTGACAGAAAGACATGCTTAGTGGATGAGGGAAGGAGTGTGGACGTGTCTACCAGTACTTTAGTAAAGCCTTTAATAGTGTGCCCCACAGGATACTCCTGGAGAAGCTGGCAGCCTATGGCTTGGTGGTGCACTCTTCACGGGCTAAAAATCTGGTTGGATGGCTGGGCCCAGAGAGCGGTGGTGAATGGAGTCACAGGCAGTTGTTGGCCAGTCACTAGTGGGCTCCCCAGGGCTCAGCACTGGGGCCAGTCCTGTTTAATGGCTTTATCAACGAATGAGAGAATCAAGTGCACCTTCAGGGGGTCTGTGGACAACAGCAGGTTGGGTGGGAGTATTGATCTGATGAATGGTAGAAAGGCTCTGCAGAGGGACCTGGACAGGCTGGATCAATGGGCTGAGGCCAGTCGTGTGAGGTTCAACAAGGCCAAGTGCTGCGTCCTGCCCTCGGGTCACAACAACCCCAGGCTGGGCTACAGTCTAGAGGCAGAGTGCTCAGTGGAAAAGGACCTGGGGGTGCTGGTCAACAGCAGCTGAACATGAGCCATTGTGTGCCCAGGTGGCCAAGAAGGCCAATGGCATCCTGGCCTGTATCAGCAACAGTGAGGCCAGCAGGACCAGGGCGGTGATTCTTCTCCTGTGCTTAACACTGGTGAGGCCACACCCTGAGACACTGAGGTGCTGGAGCGAATCCAGAGAAGGGCAGTGGAGCTGGTGAAGGGTCTGGAGCACAAGTTCTATGAAGAGCGGCTGAGGGAGCTGGGGGTGTTTAGCCTAGAGAGGAGGCCCAGGGCAGACCTTATCACTCTCAGTGATCTTAAGGGTCTTTTCCAACCTAAACAATTCAATGATTCTGTGATGTTGTTGATTTACAGCATACAAAAATGCCTGAAGAAAGACCCTATTGCAAACCTACCATGTTTTTGCAGAGCCTCTGTAATTGTGAGGGGCCTAGACAGGAGAGTGGAAAGCTGCTTACAAGCTTTTTGGAAAGCTTCGTCTGGTGTTGAAGAGGAAGGATCATAATTCTGAGGAGGCACTTTTGTATTTCCCTACAGGGATTTACGGGTTTGCATCCTTGGTCTGGTGTAGGACATCTACAGCGTGATGCAGGGCAGCTGACAAATCACAGATACTTTCTGTATTATTAGCTTTGTAAAGCTATAACATTTGAAATTTCTGCTGAAAGGAGCAGACCATGCAGGGTGGTTTCTTCAGAATGCCCTTAGAAATTAAAGCCAGGCTTCTCATTTACATCCTTCATACATTGGAAAGCTCCCTCTTTAAGCAGGCTCTTGTGAAGCTCTGTGAGCATTGCTTACCATGGAAATGTTTCTGTACCTCCTATATTCTGAAAACAGTTTATTTCCTGGCATAATTTTTTTGGTCATATGAGTCTGTGGAAAGATAGTTTATCTTGAGTATTTGCAACAAAAATGCTTCAAAAATGCCATATGCTTCTCCAGGACCTAGTTGTCTGATTAAAAGTTTGTCATGCTGAAAGAGAATCAAATAAGAACAATAGTAACATTATGCTCTGGTCTAAAAGAAGAGTTACTGGCTTATAAGCAATTTACTTTTCTCTTGTTTTTTCAGCTTGGATACCTGTGGAATTAGTGACCCTTCTAGACATGATTTCAAAACCGCTTCAGGGGAGAAAACTGCTTTCAGTTGGTCAGACGGTTCTGTCTTAAAACAATGGTGATATGTTAATATGTATTGTTACTGCAGTTTAAATTATTTTGCTTTTTAATACTTCAAAACTTTTCTGCAGGTGATGGTGATGATAGCTTGCTTTTCAAATGTGTGCAAGTTGTCCATCTTCATGAAGCAGACCTTTAAGATCAGGGGAACAGCAACACTGAATAAGTGCACAGAAAATCCCCATCCATCAGTTAGAGTAGCTAGGGAGGCATGAATGAGAGAAAATATTTCACATGGAATATTCATGCTATTCTGAATATTTTTAAGTCTTTTTGTGCTAGCACTCAAAATTACATTTCAGATAGTATTTAGAGTGTGGGAATCTTCTGATTTAGAAGATCAATGAAATTAAAAGATAAGCTGCAATGAAGTGACAGGCTTGAAACAGTGTGACAACACTTGTTCACACAAAAGGAAAACAAAATACAAAATTTTACTGAAAAATAGTTTACACCAGAAGTTTGGGAAATGTTGTTCAGTATTTCTTTTTCAAGTGAAGTTTTGTGGTATTTGAGCTGTGATTCGGAGATGACTTCTAAATCTTATGATTTCAGTAGCAACTATGTTTTCACTTCACACATATGTTCAGGTGGAACACATTTGAATTCTGAACTGGAAGGCACTTTAAAATGAAGCGTACCTTGAGTCCATAAGTGGACTTGCTGCTGATCACGTCTGTAACTGTGCAGATTTTAGGTTTGATGAAGGAGAGATAGCCTTCAGATACCACAGGGATCTGCATAAAGTAAGGACCTGAACAGAAAAGCAGACCATTTCTTTGGAGTTACCTGAAATGAAGCTGTGTTGAGATATGCTGTGTTGTTCTTCTGTAATTTTCTTTCTGTGTGCTTACAAGGCACTTAACATCATTGCATTTTGCTTAGATTTAAAAATAGAAATAGTGATAGCAATTTGGGGGGTGGGGCATGTTTTTTTATTACTTTTGGAGAAACAGGTTGCTTAGTTCATAGGTATGGGTTATATACAAGAGATAAGGAGAAAAAAAAGTGGTATGCTGTGTAATGCAACTTAAATCTTTCCTTAAGGCTTATTTTGAAAGAATTTTGGATTTTCAGTCAAGAAAATCTGTTTGTGAGTATCATCTGGTATCCAGGGATTATTTTTTTTTCGATCAAAGAAGACAGAAATGCCCACAGGCCAAAGTGTTTCAGAAGCCAGGCAGGAAAAATGCCTGAGTTTGGCTATGATGCCTTAGACCACAGTTTGGTTTTACATTTTTGTACCTGGAGTCCTTGATGTTTGGGCAGATATATCTGACAGGAGTTACCGTGATCAGGAGTTCATGTCCACAATGTACCAGCTCCCCTCAAAAAGGTCATTTTGGAAAGTCATATGGTAACAAAGGTCGAGCTTGGAGGAAGGCTTTGTACTCTCACTACATGTATGTTGGTCAGGAAGCCTGTTGGAGAACATTCCTTCGTGACTCTTCCCTGTAGGAGGAGGTGTTCTTCCCTTCAGTGAATGAACAGAGGCAGCTTGGCTTAATGGAGGGATTTGTAGTACAGAAAAAGTCTCTCTAGTGTGACTTTACTCCTTCTCAGCAGAGGAATGATGACCTCTCCTGAATTTCCAGGGCAGTAGAGGAGATTAGAAGGCATTCTGTGTGTTTGATACTGTCTGCATCTGATAATGTTTCCTAGGACCACAGTATTTTCTTTGTATTATCTGCGAAAACCAGGAGATCTGTCTAGGTAGTAGAAAAGGAAAGAATGCTTCAGTAATTGCTCTGCTGCTGTCTAGGGGATTTTCTTAGGTTGCCTTTATCACCACCTTTCTGCCATGTCTTGATGTAATTTGATATTTTTAATTTTTTTTTTACTTGAACCTTGCCATTTCAGAGAGATAATTCAGTGAGTTTGACATGTTATGATAGCATCCAGGAGAAATGCTTTTTTAAAGAAAAAATCCAGTTAATTTTTTTCTTAGACTACAAAATGAACTAGTCATGTGATTATCACCTATTGTTTTCAGTGGTCAGAGTTAATGCTATTCTGGGTGCCCTGACTCTGCATTTCAACCCATGTGATTTAATGAGTTATTTTCAAATTATCTGTAGACACTGTCTTTTTCATGCTAGGAACAGTTACAGGGAGACTTGCAATGTCACTGCAATGTATTTTTTATTATATAATTGAAATGTGCTTCATTCTGAACTGTTTTAACATCACTTTTTTGTAGCAGAATTTACACAGCATGTAATTTTATCCTTATACTGCATTATCTATATTCTAGCTATTCACCCAATTAAGAGAAGTAGGAAAGAATACTGAGTCAATTAAATGAGCAAATTGACTGTTCTGAGGTTCTATTTAACAAGCTCTTTTACATCAAAACCTACAATATTAATCAGATGGAGAGTTTCTTTGGTTCTGACAAAAATGACAGCCTGTTACACGTCTATGCTGGAGACGTACAGTACTTCATCAAAATACTGTTGCAGTTGACCAACAAAATATTCCAGTCCTCTGTGGATAAAAAAGCTAAGAAATGTACAAAAACATCTTTATAAACAATTATCTCTTTGGAGTGCAAGATAACGATTATTTTTTAGGTTTAAAATATCTGAGGAAGAGAACAGTTCAAAAGTGTTAAACCACTTTACCACCACCCTGTGGTAAAGAAATCAGTCGGTGTTTAAGAAAGAAAAAAATCTGTAGAAAATTAGCATTTTTTATTGCAATAAAAGCATTTGGCAATATTTTATCAGCCTGTGACCAGTATCACAGAAACGACTCATTGATTAACAGTGTTCTGGGTAAATAAGCACACTTTAAAATTTTGCATCTCAGTGTTAAATGCACATGTAACTTTAAAATACGGTTTTAGTTTGGACTACTGCCTCCATATTATTAGCATTTAAAACAAAAAACTAATTAGTGCCTCCATATTACTAGCATTTAAACCAAAAAACTAATTAGTAATTCTAATTTACTCATGCCTGTGCTAATTGGATTCAGTCACAAATATAAGTGATTTATCATCTATCTTGAGTATAAAGCATTGGACGGACAAATAATCATTTAAACAATTATGTCTATTTTTACTCCATTGGTTTGGTAACTTGGTATGCCTTTTGTGAGCATCCTGAGTAAACTGTAGGTGGGTGAGAAGTCAATTTCCTAAAATTCTGTCTTTTCTCATGGTGGTAATAGAAAGTCAATATTTTACAGAGGCAGAGTGGATCTGCCATAGTAAGTGTGTATTGTTGTATGGAAGGTGTTAAATGTAATTCCAAAGTGGTAGTGTAAATAGTGACTGTAAATACATTTATTAATCTAAACTCCAGGAAAGTCAGACAGGAAATATGAACTCAGTAATAGGCTGTCACTTTGAATCACATGATAAAATAAAGCAGAATTGAAAATGTATCAGTAACATAAATCAATGAAACTAAATATGCCCAGTAATATATAAACAGTGTTTTGGAAACAAGATCTGAATCTGTGCTTTAAATTATAAGTAAACCCCAACCTTCATATAGGAAGGGGAAATGTTCTGTAATTAAGTGATCATTTGATAAATTTTGTTAGTTACTAAATCAAATTTAGTGCTTTCTAAGTATTTCCAGTTGGTGTGTTCCACATATTTGTACAGTACAGGCATAGGACTAACGCTGAAGCAAGAGAACAGATATGGAAAAGAAGTAAGATGAAGGAGATGTTTGCTATATAAGGCTTGCAAATGTCAGTAGTTTTGCTTCCAACATGTCTTTGCAATATGTCCTTCTGCATTTCCGTGTTGTTATTTAGAAATCTCTTAAAATCATTGTACAAGCAAAAAAGCTTTAGCTTCGTTTAGTTCAGCTTGCTTTACTGAATTGCAGTGTTCACATCAACAACCAAACACACCATAAAACATGGCTGGAGAATTAAACCTGCATCATTCCTGCATCCATTTTAGCAAAGGATGATAATTAAGTTGTTCAGAATGGCTGAAAGGCAAGAATCAAAATACTGCTTGACTACCTCTGGAGGGTGAATGATTACATTTCATTACAAATTGTGATTTGAAGTGAGAGATTGCTGCTTTCCCTTCATTATGGAATTTTTTGGTTTGAGTTTGGGATGCTTAGCTTTGACATGTCTCAGATTTTTCCTTCTTTGGTAATCCTGTATTGATTCTCGTCTTCCAGCTACAAGGAACCAGGTGAGACTCCTGTCAGCATTTGCCTTTGTTACCAAAAGCTAGTAGAGGAAAGTGATAGATTAAGTACCAGTAATCTTTTCCTTTCTTTCTTTAGTGCCGATTCCTAGCATAGATGCAATTTCAAGCATGTGTGAGTGTGCCATTCACATCTTTGATTTGGGAAGCTGGTATTCTGGAGCTGGGGAGAAGCAGTTGCTTTGTCATCCTTTTCCTTACACTGATGTTATCTCAATAGGAGTTGCTAGAATTAACTCTGCAACTGCTTTGAGACTTCTGCCCAGATGGGGAAGTGTGCAGGAATGGTGTCCAGGGTGTATGGGGCTGGCTGAAGAGAAGCAGAGCTCAGAGGGGAAAAAAAAATCCACTCTTAAGGGATTACAGAGTGAGAAATTACACTATCCAATTATTTTTCAGAGAAGTAAACTACATACTTAGAATCAAACCAAGCCAAGATCTTAACCAGCAGATTTTAGTGATACCCTAGAGAGTGGAGTTCTGAAGGTACTCTAAGGTATAAGCAAGAAAGAAGATTTTTCTTCATTTTACTTTGCAATATTTGGATACAGTAAGCTTTCTATTTTCATGCCTGCTTCTTCACTAGATGATAGACTCTGCTGCACAGAACAGAGTAGTTTCTGTTGGTTTAGAGCTTTGCATGGCCTTAAGCCGAAGCTACTGCCGATCATACATTGTTAAAAAATATACCTTTAGAGCTGTTAGTTTCATTAAGATATTTTGTTTGAGACTGTCAATGTTTGGAATAAATGCTTCGAGAATTTCTGGCCTTTGCCTATTGCAATTTCAAGAATGTTTTAAAAATGTAAGTTTTAAAGCTCAAGGTAGGTACTTAAGTTCTGTATATGCACTTCAGAGTGGTATACTGTAATAGACATATTTCATAGTACTGCACCATATAAATATTCAGAAAAAGTAAGTATTTAAAATTACATAATTAAAATTTAATCTGAAAGCAATATTCCTTTTAAGGTTTTGGCATGACTTTTTGCAAGAAGTGTAGAGTGTTTCAGCAGCTAAAACCAGCAACCTCCCGTAAGCCAATTATGTGGTGTGCCCTTAGATCATACTGCATGCAACATCAGCTTGGAACTTTGGCTACCAGTGCCATACATGTTTTAAAATAATTGTCCTGTTCTTCAGAAATTCACACAGCTTGCCATTATTATGCTGTACATGCAATCTGATTTCATGTTCTGCTTGCTTTTGTTTGCTGTGGTCTTCCAGCAAAGCAAGCAGCAACATCAGAAGAGAGAGGAAGAAAATTCCCATTGACAGTGTCTGTGCATAGAGCACTCTCCCATTTCCTGAGATGGTACCAGGCTTTTGGATAACACTGTTCTTCATTCTTTAATTGTCCAGCCATATGCACTGAGGTTTTTTATTCATGTGGACTGTAACACCCTTATCAATAGAATGGAGAGCATTCTATTTTTTTAAGAGCATCTTGAAATCTGTCAACTGAAATAAGAGCCATTTGAAATAGTGAATAGCTCCTTCCTTCCTTCCTTCCTTCCTTCCTTCCTTCCTTCCTTCCTTCCTTCCTTCCTTCCTTCCTTCCTTCCTTCCTTCCTTCCTTCCTTCCCTCCCTCCCTCCCTCCCCTCCTCTGAATATGGTGAATTATCTATTATTATCTTGTAGTATGTGGTCTATCTGAGTCTTTGTCTTCCCTGTGAGCACCTTGATAAATCTTGAAAGGGATAATTTAAACTCTTTAGAGCTGCTGAAATTTTAATAAGATTACTTGTTCTGATAATATACTTCTCTCTCCCATTAGAGTATATATTTCAGGTAAATTTGATTGCCTCTTTAAGCTATGTGCATCTTGAGAAATTATCTTATTTTGCACTACCGTAAGTCGAATGATTTTTTTAAGCCTTAAGCATAGTGTGAGGCAACACAAATTACAAACCATGGTAGCTTTTTTTTGGATGTAGGTAATACTGAACCAAATCTTGGGTTGATTCTGATGTCAGAAGATTGTAGTTAGAGCTGGATTTTTCTGTTGTCTTTTTAAGTTAAAACATGAAAAAGATGCTGAATGTAAAAAATATTTTTGATGAAGCAATAATGGCAAAATAGAAAAGCAGTAAAATGGAAAGTAAACCGCTTTCCCACTGTCCTGCCCGTTGAAGTGAAGACTTGCCAGCCTTCCAGTGTGCTGTGGGATGTGCTGCTCTGAGCAGTGTTTCTCTCTCTTGTTGGTAACTGCATGGTGTGTGGTGCATGGTTTTTTTTGAGGACAGCTGTCTGTCTCAGCTCCTAAAGAATTAAAAAGCTCTCAGAAAAATACAGCACGTTAGACTAAATGCCTGTTAACTTCATGCCATGTGAAGTTCATGAAGTTTCCATCACTGAAGATAATCAAGAACTTGACTGGACATGGTCCCAGACGACCTGCTGTAGTAGACCATGCTTGAGCAGGGTGGGGTTGGATGAGGGACCTCATCAGTCCTTCTGAAGCTCAAGGATGCTGAGATTCTATAAAATTAAATTCAGCAGAATTCACCCAAATCAGGGCATGTCTGTATGTGTTAGTTTTCCTAGGTCTCTGTCTTCTTAAATGAAGAATTCTTCATGAACAATATTTAAAGTGTTGCAGTTCTGTGTAACACCCTCATTATTGTAATGCTTCAGTATCATGTACACAGAATGCTTTGTTTCTTAAGACCTTCCATTAGTATCTCTTACAGACCTGTTTAATAAGTATTGTACTTTGAATTCACATAATGCATAATCATTTTACTCAACCAGATTCACATTCAGCCAGACGTTCGTAAACCGTTTTACTGTTGACTGGATGTCACAGTCAACAGTGTCAAAAGTGACAGACACCACCATTAGCAGTGGTCTTGACAGCGACTAATACTGTTGGCATGGGAAGTGATCATGTCTGTGTCGGGCTGCTTGCCAGTCTGAAGTCATTAATGGTACTTGTACTCAGAGCAGCTACTCTAATGGCCTTTTCTTAGGGTCTGCATTATGGTAAGTCCTATTGCTGTAATTCCAGTCCGCCGACCAGACCTCCTGACTGGCAGAACTTGGAACATAGTACAAATAAAAGTGTTGGCTTCAAATGTTAGTTTCTTTTTAAGATAAATGCTTTAATAATGCAAACCATTTTTACTTTCATTATTACTGTTGTAGATTTTATTATATGAACCGAGCATATTTTAGGGGGCCTTAACTGCCCTTAGGAGCTTTTATCTTTTTGAAGTTGCAGCAAATAAAGCACTTACCACTTCTGAAACCACATGTATAGATAGATCTCTGTTTCTTCTTCTAATGTAACATGACAGACAATGCAAGGAAAAGTCAGCATCCGAAAACGCATAATTCTGTAGGTGGTTTGGGGTGAGATTCTTCTCATGTACACTTTATTGTCAGCTGAACTTTCTTCTAGTTAGGGCTGTTAAAAAGTATTTTTAGTGGGCTTGTATACTGAGAAAAGCATCTGTAATAAGTTGAATGGTAATCCTTTGTATCTTCGTCTTTCACCATTAACTGTTGAGAGACTACAAGTGACTAGTTCCTTGTTTTTAGAAAACAAAATTATTTCAGAGTAACTGAATCGTTATTTCTCCCCCAAACCATAGGGCTTTAAGAAATTTCTGTGTATTAGCACTGACAGCTGCTGTATTTATGTAGGTCATTTATTTGTGTCCTTGCTTCTCCATCTCAAAAGGAGAAATGAAATGAATATATCACAGAAGTAGGGAGCCTCAACCAGGTGACTCTACCCAGAGTTGAGTCTTTGAGTGAAGGTACCCAACTTTCTTCAAGCTGAACAAACTAAGTGATAGCAGAAACCTTCCAATTAGCTAAATTTATGTTTGACTAGACCAGACACAGATAATCTTAAACAAGATAATTGTTTAACTATGGGAAACTCTGGTCTGCTACATGAATCTTATTATTTGAGCCTCTTAAAAAGGAGGAATTGGCCTGACTTCAGTATTTCCTGAGCCATGCAAACAATGCAGTTTCCTCTCGTCTCCAGAACAGTGCCCTTCCTTCCAGCCTGTCAGTGGTTTGCCTTGAAAGTCTCCCTGGAAGCGTTTCAAATTTAGATTTCCTCAGTGCCCTCCCTTTCTGATGGTCCCTGGCTGGAGCTGCCAGTGCAGAGGAACTCTGAGGGGCAAAGAGGTCTCTCGTGTGGCCCCAGGGAAGTAGGTAGAGCAACAGAATGGGGTGGCCTTCCTCCTCTTCTTCACTTGCTTCCTTTCTGGGTTAAGCACATATAAGGTAGCTACATGATAAACTGAAAACAAACTCAATAATTCTACCATCTGTTACAAGCCATCGAAACAGAAGTAGGATAAAGTATGAATTCATAATAACTTCAAAAATACAGTGCAATTTGGAGAGTAAGCAGGTGAATGTTTATGTAACATAGCTTGCCATGGGAAAACTAAGTCATGCATTTTTGACGTGTTAATGGTTTTACAGCTTCTTAAATAGAATAGGAGAAATTTATCCAGATACCATTTCAAATAGTAACTGTCATCATAGAGCTAGGGAAGGCTCTGTAGGTGCCTTTCTTCCTGAATAGGTAGACAAATACAACTTCTGTAAATTGCAGCATATAGGTATTGCTGCCCTCTTTTCTTTCATAAATTAGTGGGTTTAATTAATCTTTTTGTTTCTGGTCGAGTTGCTTCTCTTTTGGCTGACTTCACTCCCTGTAGGAGCCATTCTGTCCAGTGGTGCAGAAAACCATGTCTGTGATAAGAAGCTTGATGAATCACGAACAGGGATAATTTATATAGAGAATTGTTCTTGTATTGTACCGGATATGCAAATGAAGTGGGTCACTGGACAACGATTTTTGTACTGGGACTTAGTACAGACTCACCTCTGAGACATGGAGATCAAACATGATCTACAATTGTGGGAGAATATTGATTTTTTTGGGTATGTGTTTACTTATTATAAGCTTGGCTATCTTCTAGAAGGTTTCAAAGAGACTAAGGGTGTTCATGACCAGTGTAGTAACCAAAGGGCTGGCTATTCACCAAACTCTTCTACATTCCTTTTTTAAAAAAATTATTTTACAGGGCAGTGATTTTTATTTTTCTCTGCAATTTGTGTGTGTGTGTGTGTGTGTGTGTGTGTGTGTGTGTGTGTGTGTGTGTGTAAAAAGGCATGTTGCAGAACTCTAAATTTCTTTGGATTGCTTCTGAACAAAACACAAATTTTTGGCAAAGAGCAACTTCTAGAAGGTTTCCTTAGCTAAAATGTTAGGATAAATAGTGTTGATCCTGAGAGAATGACAAAAAGCATCTGTTCTTCAGGAGTGAAAGCTGTTCTTCATAATATGGGAGTTTTCTGTGGGCTTTGCCTTTCAAGTGTGAGATGTTTCTGGAATTCAGGCCATGGTTTCACAGTAGGAAAGAACAGGATAAGGAGAATTCTTGATCTTAAGTCATTGCATTAATACAAATTAATGTGGAAATTGGTTCCTTTGTATTACAGCATAATTTCAGAATCAGTAGCTTATGGAATATACTTACTAAATAATGTCTGTCTAGTTGAATAGATTTAATTGTGCTTCACTGAGAAGGATGTAACACCCTTTAAGGATTTCTTTCTTATCAATAAGATTTGTATTTTGAAATATGTATATGTGCAAAAAATATTTAAAGTAATATCCTAAACTGCTAACCTAAAATTAGGAATGTGAATGTGGAAAAAAAATTATTCATAAAGTACATCAGATGGGCTATTTATTGCATTATGATAATGAAGAACATATTTTTAATGAATTAAAAACCATTTTGAGAAAACCAGGTGGTACTAAAGTTGGGACTGAGTCAAGAGACATCATACTTGCAAATGAGGGAAGCGGTGATAAGTAACACAATGTGCTGTTGGTAAGAATTGTTGACCCAATCTGCTCTGTGCTTTTCAAGTCATCCGTTAGATCTTCAAACTACAGCATGTGTCTCTTACAAAGCATAAACTGTTTCTTGCTTGTTAACTGTTTGTTAATAAAGAAATAAGAGTCTAATAGGATAAGCCTAGAATGATGCCCTTTCTCGTGATTTCAGGGAAAGGCTATTTGAGTCTACTCAAACTGAAGGAATTTCTTTCCCGTCCTGATTGGAGGTGGTTTGTCCTCAATAGAGGGTTTTACAGACGTGCCATAGTTGGCCGCCAGTTCTACCAGTTCCAGCAGTCAACTGGAAGGATGGACTCAAAGTTTGTGCACTCAGGTACATATGACAGGAGCACAGTCTTTCAGCTGTTGATAGCCCTCCTGTTTTCTGTTGTATATTGGAGTACTTCCTGCTGCAGTGTACAGCAGAGTTCAGTCTTTTGAACTATTTTGCAAGGAAAATGCCAGCCTATTAAGCAGTTGCCTTGCAATGTGCAGTATAGAAAACTGAGTGTTGGTGTTAATAAATGTTGCCTGTCAGCCTCAGCAGTCCTGTACTGTCAGTTTTCTAGTAAACAGGAACCCAATGTGAATGATACTTAGGTTATTTTCAGCTAACTCATTCAGCAGAGCTAGTGAGTAGTTAACCTTACAGTATTTTTCGTAAGTCTCCCAAGGAGTTAGTGTGTCCTGTGTTCAGTGCTGTCTTTCAGTACACTGGGTGCTGGGTCCAGTACTGTTTAACCTCTTCATTAATGAGCTGAACTGCAAGACAAAATGAACCTGTAACAGGTTCACAGATAACACAAAACTGGAAGGAATGCATGAGATGAGTGTGTTGCAATTCAGAAGGACCTGGGCAGGCTGGAGAACTGGGCAGAGAGAAATCTTACGAAGTTCAGCAACAGCACTGGTACAGGCTAGGAAACGAACATCTAGAAAGCAGTCTTCCAGAAGAGGACCTGGAGACTTCATCCTTGGAAACCCGCACTAACTGACCCTGCTTGAGCAGCAAGGTTGGACAAGAAGATCTCAAGATGTCCCTACCAACCAAAATGATTCTGCATGAGAACCAGACTTATCACACGTATTGTTGAAGCGATACATTCAAGAGACAGAGAAGTAACAGAGAATGAAAGGGAAGTATTGGAGATTTTATCTTCATAAACATTTAAAATTTCCCATTTGAAACTTTGAAGATGACTCTCTTTCCTTCCACGCACTCCTGGAATCTTTGCCTGGACTCGCTTGTGTTTTCTTTGTCCATGGGTTTCTTGCAACTTCTGGTGCAGCCATCCTTTCTCCCGACCTAAGCATCAACTTTTCTTTGACAGGCAATTTCTTCTCATTTTATCATATCAGACTTGCTTGGCCTTTGGGTTTTGATGGGAGCTTCTAGATTCTGTTTATTTCTTTATTTAACATCCTTTTTGATTCTAAACAGCTAAACAAAGTTTCTTTAATAAATTGGAAGGGCCAGTTGTGGTTCTCTCCTGACCTTCCAGGTCAAATATTTTTTGCCTTCTGGTCCTGACTCTTTTCCCACTTTGTGATGGAGCACCTGCCAGAACTGAAAGAAAGTATCTTTGGGGTGATGGAGGGAAGTGCAACGAAAGTGAGACTGGGACACAGTGATTTGAAAGACAGACGTGATTTGAAAAAAAGTGGAAAGTAGAAGAAGAGGAAATGAAATTAGTGGAATTCGTTGGTGGGATACACAAGGAGACATGTTAGGCTAGTCAGTAGACTTAGAGATGATGTAGCAAGATAGAGCTGTGAGATATTTGTATTTGCATAACATTGGTATTTGTAATTTTATGTGAATTTTCTCTCAGACTTTGCAATGGTTTTCTAGGAGTAGGTGTATCCTACAGCTCTACCAAGAATAAGCAGGGAATCTTAAGAAAACCATGATTTAAAAAAAAAAAAAAAAGTGGAAAGGAAAGTTGAAACATTAAATAGAAAGTAGAAAAGCATAGCAGAATAAGCAGTAGGGAAGAAATAGCACAACCAAAAATCAAAGGGATAATTAATAAAGGAAGATGATGGCAGTAGCTGGGTACAGTGTGGGAAAGAGCTGGAAAAAAGCAGCTGCCATTTCTGTCTGTGAGGGAATCATGTTGAAAACTGCTTAGTTATGTGCCTGTTATGTGATTCCAGTTCCTCACTATAGACATTTTCTGAAAAAAAATTGCCACTCCCAACATGTTAGAAGGTGTTATGGAAGGCTGCTAGGTTTTGAAAAAAGAATTAAAAAATAGTGTCAAAGTTTCCTGATTTATCTCAATCAGGTGATCTAAGCGTGCATATTAGCTGAAAAAATAATAGTCATTCACAAGTTCTTTTTTAGTCATTTATTTGTGCTACAGTGTTCTCTTCCACCAGGGTGCTGGAACATGCTGATTTTCCCTGGGGAGAGACTAGCGAGGTGAGAAAACTGGCCTTTTATATAAAAAAAAAAAAAGTTTTTAAGCCTCTCGTTTTTCTGGTTTTGTAACAGTCTCAATAGCAAAGGGCTGGAGTTTAACTCTTAGGTATGTAAAGTTACCTGGATAAAGAGTAATGTTTTCCCCAGAGGAACCACATTCAAGTCCAGTATACTTTTTCTTTAAAAATATTCTTAACAGTTGATCACGCATATACAGATCAATGTGAAGAACGGTTTATTGATGTTAATTTCAAATGAGATTGTTCCTTTTATTTTTCTTGCTTTTAGATGTGACAAATTGCCAGACTCTGTTATGTGTGAACTGATGTCATGAATATTTTTCTAGGTTCCAGGGGGTTTTCTTAGTGGACTGAGGTAGATTTTTGTTAATGGGAATACATTTAAATCCTTGAGGACAATTTAGCCTCTTACAACAACCAAGTCTAGTGTGATGTAGTGCCACTGTTGGCATCCACTTGTACTTTCCATCACCAGTTTATCTCATCATCATGTATTTTCTCATCGTCAGTTGATGATGATGCACTGTGTGATCAATATTAGGGCACTAAATCTTTCTGTGCAGAGTTGAGAAAAGTGAAAAATTGGTGGAACGCTTCATTTTTAGCTGGTATTATTACTGAAAATATTTCGATGCCTTCAGAGAGAAGACGCTGAAGAAAAGCAGAACATAAGTGGTGTAATATTTATTTCCACTAGCATTCCTTCTATTTTTGGAAGCAGGTCTCATAGAACTCATTTTACAGGAAAAGAATACAAATTATTTTCCCACTCCTCATTGCTTCTCTATCATTTTTTTCCTCTCTTCCCATCCTGATTTTAAAATTAGACTTCTAAGAAGTCTTTAAGAGCCTCCACTGGGGGACATGTTCATTATATCTGCTCCTATTTTTGCTTATTGAGCCTTAAGTTAGATGATTGAAGTTGGGACAGCAGTTGCAAGCAATTGAATTGATGACTTGGAGGAAAAGCTAGCAGGTGAATTCAGCAGGGTGTTCTTTTTATGATGTAGTTTCTTGATTACCAAGAAAACAATGCATCACATTTTTTGCAGATAGTTGATCCAGGGAGTAACACAAGCCCCGTCTCTAACCCATTAATCTGTAGGAAATCTAAAGCTGGAAGTACATGGGGAGTGGAAGTGGGTGGATGATGCTTTGCTCCTTGGGAATTTGGTTTACCATCTAGGAAGGTGTTGCAAGAGGTGAACTTGGTAGTTTGATTATGTCTATGGTATTGACTATTCAGTTTTCATAAAATTATCAATTCTGTAACACTCGGGAAATAAAACCCAAAAGAAGCTCTTGTCTTCCAGGCTGCTTTTTTACCCATCATCCCACATAAATAATTCTGGATAGAATTAATAATGTAGATATTTGGTGTTTGAAAACAGAAGATGTATGCTGTGAATTAAAAAAATATGAAGGTAGTTATGTCAAAATAAGATGTTCACACAGGGGAAAATTTTGTTTCTTTTCAGAGGAAAGAGGAGTTGCTACTGTTTTATAAATAATAAAAGGTTCTGTTTGCCAGAAACAGTCTTACGTAAGTAGGCATAGCTATTCTGTGTATGGAATCAGATACATTTTTGTTTTTTAAGTTTCACTATTGCTAGTACAAGTGGCTTCACATCTTTCCAGTACAGTTTGGGTAGTGTAATGACATCAAACTCTAGGCATTTCTATTTGTGTTTGTGTACACAATGAAATTAAAAAGCAATGGATGTATACAAGTAGCATCAGCACTGTGATGAAGTGCTCTTAAAATAAGCATGCACAAGTAGAAGTGTCTGGAGATATAAAATATTCAGAGGGTTGAATTAATGACCGAGAAAGACGGTTTGATGTTCTGAAAGTTTCTTTTTTAAAAAAGAATCAATTATGTATTAATTGGAAGCTGTTTGATTAGCTGTCGGCAGCGGGCGTTGTCGCTGTGCCGGTCAGGGAAGAGTTGGCGTGAGGCGGCTGCGCTCCGGCGCTGTGGCCTGAGGCTGGGCCGGCTTATCCCAGGCTGGGGCACAGCCTGGCAGCTCCTCGGGGTGCACGGTCACTCAGAGGCATGGGGAGGGCATGTCCTGCTGCGCTGCAGCCCAGGGGGCTCTCCTGCGATTGTGGTGCGGGCAGCCTTGATGTGGCTGGTGCAGGATTTCTCTGGGCTGACTGCAAGAGGTGTTTTCCTACTAGCCTAAAGCCAGCGCAGCTCCCGACTCCTCCTTCACAGTGACCTCTGAAATGCATGGTGTGCATAAAGATGGAATTGTATGTTGTCATTTAGAAGTAGCTTCTATTAGGCAAAAATTTTTAAAATAGATTTTGGAGGAAGTAAAAATCATTACTCATCAAAAATAAGTTGTAATAGAAGATGTTCTGACATTCATTTCAAAATGCTTTTTAAGGACTTTTTCTGCAACTTCATATGAAACCCCATCTCTCCCGAAGTTCATTGTAAAATAAAACCTTAGCCAAAAGAAAGTTTCCATGTGTTTTCTCTCTCTCTCTGTGTATATATATAGCTAGTTAATGGTCTGTGTAAATAAGGACTGTACTTCTTGCCTAAATGATCCATCTTGCTGATACTGCTGTGGAGCCTTATCCTCTGATATCAGAGCTGAGCTCTGGAGGCTGGATGCCCATTCTGGTGAAATCTCTGCTGCCTTTATTTTAATATATTTTTTTCTCCTTCTGGCAGAACCCAGGTCACACTTAATGGTTTCAGTCAAAAAATCACAAAATCAGTGTTAATGGGCATTTCTCTCGCATGAATCTGCAAATGGTTTCCCTTTTCTTTGGTTTCTGTGTTTAAGACCAGTCCCAGAGAATGGTCTAAATACAGGTCTAAGGATCATAGAGTTCTGGATTAGCAAATGTCATTAAAGCGCCTCCGGAGTTCTGATCTTTCTGGGATGTATATGTAAAATTAAAGTGTGAATTTTCTGGATTATGTTTTAAGCTTAAAAAGGGATTGTTTCTTTAGTTTAAATTTTCTCCATGGGAGCTGCCATTTTATTGATGCCATTTAGCAGGGGGCCCAGTTTACAAGAGCATGCTGAGAAGTTTTTTTTAGAGAAAACTGGAAATCAGAACATTCTCAGTTGTAAAACATCCTGCTGACTTTATTTTCTAATAAAATGTTTAAAGGTTTCTGTATTAACCAAAATAGGAACCAGGTTAACACCCTGGGACTTCAGTCTTCCAGCTTTTTACTAAGACTATGTACATGCTAGCTTACAGAGACTGTTCAAAGCTCACAGGATGGTTTTGATCAACCACCACTTCAAATCAGTGTTTTTTGGAACTGGCTTTTATATGACATGACAGTATCACTGAATAATCTGACACAGTATCTTCGGAGTATGTCTGATATCAACTCCTTTTATTTGGGTAGCAGCTACTCAGCCTAGTGAAGAAACAGAGGATTTAAGGCTTGTCTTATCTCTAACAATATCCTGGCATTTTTGTGTTAAGCTTCTTTTTTTACTGCTGCTGTCCCACAGATGGTGCAGGCACTGCCCACATGCTTCTCCAGCCTTTTTCATCATAGGGTTGAGAAAACCTTTGAAATCCATATTGATCATTAGGCAGATCAAATAAATTGAGATTTATTTAGTATTCTTTAGTTGATGTGTATTGCCCTGCTGACCTTAGGCTAACTTCTTCTGTAAAATGAAGGTATGTAATTATCCTTCAGGAGTATGGTCTTGGTGTCAAGGGCCAAGTTCATAAAATCCAGGACAGAACCTCTCTGTTCAACATGTTAGAGGAAAATGGTGAAAATGGACATACAGTAAGGACTGTCTCCAGTAGGATATTTGGAAGCCCCTCCTAAAAGTGAGGAAAGATGACCTTTAGGTTTTCCAGCAGTACTGGTCTCTTCGTTCATGGTTCAGCCCGTTTTCTCTGTGTTCTCTTCCCTTTCTCCTCCCACTCAATTTTTAATAGAATCAGATGTTCTCAGCAGTCACAACTCAAAATCTTTAGGTTTTTTGATTGATGCATACCAGCATGGAATTTCTTTTAGCTGAAGATCTGCATCTGCCAGATGTCCAAGGGTACTAATTTTGTGACTTCCCAAAACAACTCAGAGGAAAAGGTGCTTTCCTTGAAATTCCTGCATGCTTTAGTGAAGAGGAGATGTCAGTCTAAAGATGCCCCTTAGGTGTGTCTCAGCAACTGATTATGAGTTAATAAAATCCTTGTTCAGGAGAACTGTTGCAGTGACACAAAACCAGCTCTCCTGGTGTAGTGATGGTGCCTGACACTCAGACAAAGAGGTGTGAAAAAACAGCAGGTGAACTGCACCCCCCTCGCCCCACATTTCTCCAGGATTTCTATCCAGAAGACACCTGCAGGGTTTCTGCTTCTTCATTTCTCTTTCCTAACAAGTTCCAGGCAGTGGGATACGAAGACAATAAACTCCACTTAGTTGTTAGGGGCTATTGTGAATCTGAATTTAAGCTAAATAAAAGTTATGTGATTATCAAATAATGTATAAATTATACATTTGTCGGAAATTGTAAAAATCAGGTAGTATGATTTAAACTATTGCTAAGTATTTTGACAACAGTGGATAAGGGAAAAAAAGGACGCCTTCTTTAATATTCATAATCATGTTACCTGAGATGTATTTTGGTTCATTAATGTGAAAACATTAATATCTGCTGAAAAGTAAGTGGGAAACTTGGCACAAAGTATGTTATATTATATATTCTTATATATTATATAGGAATATTATATGTTTCTTGGTTATTAATTTGTAAGATTCAGTCCATAGTTCTGACTTAGGAGGGTGATGTGGGAAAAAATGGAATGTAGGGAAATGACAGAAATTTTAGAGGTCACTTCAGGAAATGGACTTAGTGGACCAATCTCATGAATATTCTCTTGACCTTTTGGATGAATTTTGATTTATTAAATTAATTTTATAGAGTGTATAATGCTTTTAGTCAGTCTAGTAAAAATATTTTTTTTTAGTTTGGGAAAAAGAGAACTCTCTTCAAGTGTTGTGTTTCTTTGACTCATTTCTTAGCTGCTAAATTCTTCCTCTCTGGGTAGAACCTTTCAAAGATCAGCAAAGAAAGTACTAATAAGCCATGAGACTGTTGCTGCCAGTCTAATGTAATTCCCTTTGTAGCGAAGGCAGAACAGAAGCAGAAAACTGCAGCCAGTTCTCCACAGGATGGAGAGAATGCCTATATCCTGGCTTCAGTAAAATAGAAAAAAATATAGAATGGAATTAACTGATTATCTGACAAAAGTACCATATTTGACTGAAATTCCATTACATGAAAGTACACAGGAACTTGATCACAGTGGAGAGACTGGGCATGGAGCATTCCCCTGAATATGCAAAAGTGCAAGTGGCTAAGTTAGCCAGAAGAGGCATGTGTGGATAAAGTGCATTCTGCACACACAGATGCGGATTAACCAGATCTGAGCCACTGGAAGATGTCTTGCTGCTATGCATTAACAGAAAATATCTTTAAAGCCAGCTTATCCAACTTCACAGGGATGGCTTTGGCATTGGAGAAAACTTGTTTGAAAACAAATGTAATCCATCAAACTACAGGGGATCTTGTTTAGATGAGAGGGACAATCCTTTTCCTTCATCCAAGTGGGCTTTTCAAATCCTGTTGGTTGATGAAATGTTAATCTATATGCTAATTTTATCAATAGGATCTTAAAGTCTCTAGTGGCACGTGAAAATGTCGGTTTCTGGACCCCAGGTCAGATACAACCTGTGCAAAGTATGGAATTGATATGAAATTTTACAAGATATAGAATGTATTTTAGAAATCATGTAAGGAATTTTTTTGCAGTGGTTCCTGCAAATCTTGGTATAGATGCAGCTAAGGTTGTGGAAGAAGCCTGTAAATGTAACAAGACTGTTTTTCATCATGTGGCAATCAGGAGTGGTCCTTGATGACTGGAAAAATACAAGTGTTGCACCTGTGTTGAAGAAGAACAACACCTATAGAGTTGTTGGTCTCTCCACAGTATCAGGGAAGATTATGGAACAAATAATTCTAGAACCCATTTCTGAGATCATGAGACACAAGAAGATGTTGAGAATAGCTAGCATGGCTTTACTAATGACAAATCATGCCTGACCAACATAATTGCCTCCTACAAATGACTGTCTCTGTAAACAAGAGAAGTGCGGTGAATGTTGCTTGAAATGTACTTTAGCAAGTTCTCCAGAAAAGTCTTCAGTAGTATCCCGGCAGGCAGCTTGACGACTGGTGAGTGCTGGTTGGATCGCTGTGTTCCAAGGTTGGTGGTCCACATCCAAAATACAATTGACAACTGGCTATTAGTGCTGTCCCTCAGGAACTGATGGTGGGGAACAGTGCTGTTTGATGGGACATCTGTCATTACTGCAGACTTACCTGGCAATCACTGGACTCTTGGCTGAGCTTGGCTACCGTCACCGAACTTGTTTTGATCCCCACGTTTGGGCTCAGGGACTGGCTGCCTTGTCACTGAGGCTGCCACGTCTGCCTGCCTGCTTGTCTTGCTCAGTGGCTAGCTCTCCTTGCTTTGCAGAGGTACTCTTGCTGCTCGGAGACGGCAGTGCATCTTCAAAAACTGTGCTGTTCTGAGCAGGGTGTTGGACTAGATGAAGCCCAGAGACCCCTTACAGCCCACATGTTTTTTTTATTTTGTGAAATGTGGCTGTGCTCCAGCTTGCCTTTCTTACTGTAGTCACAGTGCTTTAAATCATATTGACTGCTTTGAGAGGCCTTAGTTGTTAGTATTTAGTTATTTTTTGTTAAAATAGGTATAGATTATCAGGCAACCATTTGTTGAGATAAAATAAACAAGGTGAACTTCATCGTACTTTCTCTCATAAATGAGATGTAGACAGAGAGAGGGCAGGTGGCTGGGGCTCTTGTGTAGATTTCAACGGAGATGCCTAGAGGACTTCTGAAGGGACAACCTCCCACTCTGCTGGAGCTGCAAGGACAGTAGTCTGCGAACTGGTGAGCAGGCATCTCTGTCATGATTGCTGCTTCTCGCAGTACAGTTTCATTTCCACAACACCTGTCTCCTGGTGTGGCAGAAGAACAAGTGAGGTTTGCTGTACATGTCTTGCACCTTGTGAAGGGGTGATGGTTGTGCGGCTGCCCCGAGGGATTAGCTGTCAACAGGGGAGGCTCAGTGTGTTTCTGTTCAGCTGTTAACTGTGCTTCACAGTGGCAGAGGGTGAGAAAGGGTGTGTGCTGCGTAGCCTGCTTCCAGCACCTTGGTCTCCCTTACAGCAGCTCAGAGAAAAGGTGCCTGCAGCCAAGTAGGTGTTTCCCCTAATATCAAACCCACGTTCTTTGTGCATGGCACAGCAGGTCTGCGCTTGCTTCTGGAAGCCAGGCATACTCAGAGTGAAAGTGACTGTGACACCTTTGCACCCTGCTAGCTCTGCAGCTGGGGGACTGGGGCAGCACCCTCTGCTCGCTCCTCCTGGAGCTGGTTCCACTGGCTTGCGCCAGAAATGAAAGCAGATGTGGCAAGAAAAAATGATCAGATGCTTTTAGCTGGTTTACTGCTGGCACTAGCCATGCTAGGCAGGGTAGAATCGTTCTGCATTTTGCTGTTACCTTAATTCTGCTCCTACACAGTGATAATTATAATCCTGATATGATCTAATTAAAAAAAAAAACAAAAAACCAACAAACACCACTCCCTATACTGCCTGATTGATTCTAAAGCCATGAAACAGTGGAAGCCGGGCAGGCTTAGCAACTCTGGAGGATCCCTGCTGCAAACTCTGACGCATACTTCGTGAATCCTGGGTGGAGGATATCTAAGAATAGACTGGGTTGGTAATTATGAATATAGTCAGTAAAATCTCAATATTAAAAAGTATGCTTTCCAGATAATTTATGTGAATAAGTAGATGTGCATGTGATGGTCTGTACACAAATAAGCATCTGCAGGTATTTTTGGGGGAAGATGACTGTTCAGCCATTTTTGTATTTGAAGCTGTTCTGAGTAGGGAGTCACTTCATTTGTACTACGGTTTGTAATTCCAACTCTGGCACTAAAACCCAGTGTGACTTTAATGGTTTTTAATCTACATTTGAATATTGCATGCTTATTTGTTTTCACCAGAGATTTGCTATTGATTGAATTCTCAAATGGTGTCCCTGCTGGCAGAATTACTTCCTACTAGTTAGCATCTGTCTGCCGGATCAGGGGCTCTGGGTTCATATCCTTGCTTTCACTGACACAAATAGGATGGCTTAGCACATCTTTCTTTTTTTGTCTCTCCGTCTTTATTTGTAGTTCTCCACCTCCGTAAATCCTTCTGTCTTTTCTCTTTCTTCTTTTTCCCTTAACTTCTCACATAGTGAAGCTAACAGAGGAGGGTGTGTGGGATGAGGAGTAGAAAAGGGGGAGAGAAAGTGAGAGGGAGAGTGAGGGAGACAAAAGGGAGAATGTGAGAGGTGAGGAGGAGGTGGTAATGAAGGTGGAAATAGAACAAAGAAGGAGGGGGAGCGGGTGAGTGGAAGGGGGAATTAAATAAGGAGGGCATGAGAGGGGGAGAGACTCTGCTTCTAGATTTTTAGACCAAAGATAGGGCAGTCATTTTTTCGTGCTTACAGGAGGAATAATTAGAGCAAATGTTGGTCCTGAACCTCTTCTGTCAGGCAGTTAATTTTCCAAAGCCCTGAATGTATCACTTTATTTTATTCTTACCTGCATATGTACAAGTAGCCTGTAGTATTAAATGCATCTGCTCACTGGTCAATGTGGGGACATGGCTCCAGGGATGTTTACTCTCCCAGTTGTTATAGGGGCAATTTCTTTTACATAAAGATCCAGTTTTAGCAAAATGAATCTAAAAGATTGTTTGTGTTCTAGTTACCTAACCATGGATCTGCTCGTATTAGCTGAGGTTTAACTTCTGGAGATTCTTGAAATCATTGCCTGCTGGAAGAAAGTTTTGTGTCCAGCACAGAATACCTGGAAACATGACTTCCCTGCTCATCTACTGTTTTACATAGTCCACCTGTTCCTTCACTTTGTGAGTATTTTCCACGCTGTCCCTTTCTCTGGTATGAAAAAATTGAAGGCAATCAGTTTCCCCCACCAAGACTCTAGAGATGATGGGTGGCTATTCACAGACTGTTCTTTCTCTGTTTAAGACCATATCTTTTTGGTCTTTTGGTCAGGAAGGCTTAGCACGGTTTACTGTGGTTGTGAAGAATGATAGAGTTGGCAGGTAATAACTTGCAGAGTGGCTCGGCCCGTCATTGCTGAGACATCTTCATGCGTTTTCCATTTCTTCGTTCTGTATCGTGCAGCAACAAGGACATTCAGCTCATCATTTACTGCTGATATTCTGTCCATTAATAGAAACTGTTAATTTCATTTGCTTGTAGTGAGGAGTTATTGAATATGTGCACGAAAAAGTTATTCACCACCAGCCTTCCCTATGCAACTTTATGATGCTGTGCAATTACAAATTAAAATGGAAAGTGTGCTTTGGTGCTTTGCTTTTCTGTACTAGCAATGATGTCTGGGGAAATACTGCAATGGAGAAATTCCATGTTGAGGTAATTCTAGAAATCATGTTCACATTAGAAATCCCCAAACCGTACTTTATTTTAAAATGTTTTAATGAGCTACCATATTCAGTGCATTAATCTGTCAAAGAGAAGTGCATGGGAATACATTTCAAATCCCAGAGTCGAATTGAAGGAACGTGTTAGAGATGACATCCTAGGTTTTCATGATGGAAGGTGTGGGTTTGTTCCCTCATACCTTTCTCTGTATTAACTTGTAGTGGGAAGACATTGTGGACTTAATTATGGTGTAATAAGAATGAAGAAAAATCTGAAATAGGGGAATAATTGTGATATTCTTTAGCAATCACAGAAATGTCTTTATTTTATACTTCTGTACTAAGCTGACCTTCTCTGTGAGTCAGGCGCCCACCAAAGCCTCCCTGTCACTCCCTTCTGCATCTGGACAGTGGAGGGAAAATACAATGAAGGGTTAATGGGTTAAGATAAGGACCAGAAAAAAATCACTCACCAAATACCATCATGGGCAAAACAGGCTCTAAGTGGAGATATTATTGAATTTATAACTAACAAAATCAGAGTAGGATAATGAGAAGTAAAATAAGACCTTAAAACCACCTTTTCCCCACCCATCCCTCCTTTCCATCTGTACCTGCTCCCCTCAGCAGTGCAGGGAGACAGGGAACAGGGTTTTGGTCAGTTCACCACAGGTTGTTCCTGCTGCTGCTCAGGGAGAGGAATCCTTCCCCTGCTCCACTGTGGGGTCCCTCCCATGGGAGATAAGTCTTCCACAGATTACTCCAGTGTGTGTCACTCTTCCACAGGGTGCAGTCCTTCAGGCACAGCCTGCTCAAGCCTGTCACAAGTCCTACCAGGAAACCTGCTCCTGTGTGGGCTCCTTTCTCCATAGGTGTGCAAGACCCTGCTCCAGCATGGGCCTCCCATGGGTTCACAGCCTCCTCTCAGGCATCCACCTGCTCCAGTGTGGGTCTCCTCCATGGGCTGCAGGTGGATATCTGCATCCCTGTGGGCCTCCATGGGCTGCAGGGGCACAGCTGCCTCACCATGGGCTGCTCCAGGGGCTGCAGGGGAATCTCAGCTCTGGCACCTGGAGCACCTTCTGCCCTTCCTTCTGCACTGACCTTGGTGTCAGCAGAGCTTTCCTCTCACAGGTTCTCACCTCGCTATTCTCTGTCTGCAATTACAACTGTGCAATATTTTTTTTCTTTTTCTTAAGTATGTTATCACGGAGGTGTTACCACCATTTCTGATTGGCCCAGCCTTGGCCAGTGCCACATCTGTCTTAGATCCAGCTAGAATTGGCTCTGCCAGACATGTAGGAAGCTTCTAGCAGCTTCTCACTAAAGCCACAGCTGTAGCCTTCCCCCTCCACCACTACCAAAACCTGGCCATGCAAACCTGATACAACTTCTTTGGAAGATACTGCTGCAGAAGAGACCTGTGGACTACCTCTAGAATTTTCCCTTCATGAACAGAAGCACAGGACTGGGAAAAGAGTTGAATAAAATGCATGTCCCTCATTTAATCCATTATGTTTTCAAGTTAATCTAGTTTCATCTTCCTTTCTTTTAATGTTATTCTTTCTTCAAACCACTTGCCACAGTGTTTTTTTCTGTGGTAATCATAAATTGTCAACTATAGGTTCTCTCGGGGTATGGACTGTGTGTGGGTAATGGCATCTTTTTGATTTCTGACTGTATCTTTCTTGATAGTAACTTGTAACATTGCAGTCCTGTGGTGTGTCCAGAATGGAATTTCAGTTCAAAAATATATACTAGACAGTACTGAATAGGTGAAAAGGTACTTTCTGAATATTTACAATGAAGAAAAGCAAGAGAAAGGATAAAAGGTCTGTTTTGAAGTTACAGTTTTAGGCAATAATATTAAGAGACAATTTTTTAAAAGAAGTGTTAAAAAGCTCTGTGAGAGAATGAAAAAAAATCCAAATATTGCTCTTTTAAACTTGGTTAATTTTAAGTTCTTTAAAAAACTATATTAGAGAATGGCAGTTTGGGAAAGGCAGAGGATTGGCATGATCCTGTAGGTCTCATCCTGATGGTTTGTATGACTGGGCAGTATGAGGATGAGAAATAAAAGACTGAGTAAAAAGTGGCAGGACCCACAAAAAGAGAAGATGAATGTATGCATAAGAAACATGCAGCAAAGACCAATAAAGTGTTCATATTCCTTAGTTCAGCTTCTGCTAAGTAGGTATTGCTTCACCAAAATTCTAGGCACCTGTTCTTGGAATTCCAGTTACATCCATATAGGTGATATATCCATCTAATTCCTCATATAAAAGATGGAGAAGAGAATTTCAGAAAATGTCTTACTCTGACTGATACCTTCCTCTTTTAATTAATTGTTAGGGAAGACAGGCATTTTTAGGTTTGTATATTCTTGTATAGTAAAAGAAATTAAATCATATTTAGTTGAAAATTTCTGAGACAAGTCCCGGCATTGTCAGTCTCAAAGTAGAAAGAAAGAACACATTATTTTTAAAAATCAGTAGAAAATTAGTGACTTCGTAAAAATAGCAGGTAGAACTGCATTTAAGTGATTCATGCAGCACATAAAACACCACCCCTCCTTATATTTTTGAGTTTTGGTACCTTGCTTACTGCATTTTTTCCAGTCCACTCTGCTGCAGGAGTTACCTGCTTTTAAACTCTAGCTGATCACGTGCAGCCTCTTACCTCATCCTTGGTGAGTCTCCTACATACATTCCTATTTGGGTCAGTTCCTTTTACCTTTAAATTAGTAAAAATTCTTCACTGCAAACTGAGTTCTAAGGAATAAAACCTCACTCGTCAACTCTCTTGTGTCCACCTTTTCATCTCCCACTCTACCCAGTGCAACAGTCAGTTTTGTAGGTACCTCTTGTTCTTCTTGTACCTACAAGACATATATTGTATATTGTATTAGTGTGACTCAGCAGCAAACCAAAAACCTACTATTCTTACCATCCTTCCTTTGACTGTGAGCAGACCTGCCACCACTTCACCCCCAGCTTTTAATATCCTTAGCTGTATGGTTAAGCATGAAGATGCTAGCTGTGTGCTAGGCTGTGGATTCCTTGATCTAGTTGTGCTGGAGAAATAATGAAGAGTAGTGGTTAGACCATCCATTCTCAAGTAGCATTCTTGGTTTTGGCTTTGCATCCTTTGTGAACTTGAGGAAACTACCATAATTTCAAATCCTTAGCATGTGCTACCATAGTGAAAATGCATGGGATGAAAGATCTTGAAGAACAAAATTCATGTGCATTTGTAATTCAGGAAATTGTGAGATCCCTGTTTTTCTTCTCATCTGAATCAGGTATTTTGTTAGTTTTGACATCTTTGCTTACTTTTGCTTTTCTGGTATCCCAATAAGAGACTTTGTTCATCTGCAGATTGAGGATGTGCATGTATGTAAGACCTCGAATGAGGGAACAGTAGAGCACTGATACCAAGAGAGGACTGTGTAATTGTCTGGTTTGTACAAATACAGCCATATCTAATCAGAATGGTTTTTACTCATTTATATGATCAAGTACTTGAAATGTGTTGGATGTACATACATTCTATACATATGCTGCATGAGATTTTCACATACAACATCCTAAGAGACACTGTAAGCACATGGAATTTATGAAGTAGAAAGTGGCAGACCTATTTTTATTTCATTAACTCAATGTATGAAACATATTAGACTGAAGAATTATTTTAGCATGGGTAAACCACAGTCCTTTATTGTTAGAGCGTTACTATCAAATTTGAAGGATGGCATAATATCTGACTGTTATTAAAGCACAACCAGAAAGATAATATTTAGATTGACTGTGGGTTTGTGCCTTATAAATGTGAATTTAGGTTATTTCAGGATAATAACATGAACTTGATAACAGATACTGTTTAGGTTGCAGTTGCACAAATGCTGTTGCTGTGGTTCTTCATTTCTAAAGTGTGGATGAGATTTTTTAAAAAGTGTTGATATTATTTAATTGTCTGAATTAAACATCCTGCTATGCTCTTCCTTTTTGAAAGAGGATGTTTTGCTTTTTTTGTTTTTGTTTTTGTTTTTGTTTGGGTTTTTTGTTTTTTATTTGTTTTGTTGTTGTTTTGGTTTGTTTGTTTGCTTTTTTTTTTTTTTGTGGAGGGGACAAAGAGGGAGATGTGGCTATATGTGCATGGGAGAGGTGTTTGGTTTTTTTCCCCCCAGAAAAAGTGACTTTCTAAAAGAGCATAACAGGCTTCTGCCTTGTCCTGTTATTTTGACTGCTAGACATTTGTTTTCAGAACTAAAACTAAAGCAGCTCAGGCAGGGCCAGGGCAATCAAAAGCAGATGTCTGCTTTAGTGTAAGACAATCACACTATAGACTCCACTAGGATTCAGCTAGGATTCAGCTGCCTGACTGTGGGAATGTAGTGCATCCCTTTGAGATGCTATTTGGGACTTTTTTGGGGACATCTGTGCTGAAGGGGCTTGTGGTTTTAAGGTGCAGAGTTAAGCAGCTATTGTTTAGTTTGTTTATACAGTCACCAGTCTCTAAAAAAACTATTTTAAATGGCTGTGTCTCTGAAGAATCTAGTACATTACAGACTTTGCTGCACTGTCAGATCTAGAAACAGAAAATTTCTTACTTATTATCCTCTTGACTTCATCATTTCAGCTAATGAATAAGGAAGGAAGTAAAATAAATAGAGCAGTATTGGCTTGCCAGAGTGGAAGCCTGCTAGTGCAGCTAGTATTTTCAAAACAGAGAAGAAGAAAATTGAACAGCAGAGCAGTATATTTACAAGATTCTGAAAGTGCTAAAAATGAATAAGTGACAAAAGTTGTCTGACACTGTACTTTAACTTTTTTGCTTTTTTCCTAGAGCAGTATTTGTATTGTCATCTACTCCATTTTTGTTTTCAGCATCTGCAAAGATTTAATCTGGAAATTTTATCTGTCTCTCTCAACTCTTGTCACTCTAAGTCTCTCTTTTTGTGTTACTCCATATTTGCTCTCCTTACAAATAAAATGCAAATCATATCCTTGCCAGAGCTAAACACTTACCTAAGTAAATCAGAATAAATACTTGAAGGTTAAAACTGAGATTCACTTTAAGAAAATCGCAGAATGCCACATTATTTTTTGGAGGTCTAAAACTTTATATATAACAATGTCAGAATTTCAGCTTGCAGAAATACCCTTTTTCTGAATTAGGCTTTTTCGATGTTTTTTTGTAGTGGTCATTTCAGGTCAGAGAAGATGGCAAGAATTAATTGAACGGCAGATACTCAGGGTTTCTTGTCTTTGTGGTAACGTGTTGGATTTTGTAGGAGTTGCATGTGTGTGGGGTAAGAAGAAGGATGATGCCTGTTGGAGACCGCCTCCAGCAGTGGCACGGTGGTCTCTGCCAGGCGCATGGAAGGTTTGCCAGCGGTGCCGGCCGCCACAGCGGAGCTGCCGAGGGGCCGCAGCCTCTCCAGTGCTGGAGAGCGCGCGAGGGGAAGCGGAAGAGCTATTCATAGCCTGGCAGCGATGGCACCACGAGCAATAAACAAGAGCGTTCCACTTCAGTCAAGAATTCAAAAGCCTTTTCATGAACTTAATTAAGAACTTTTCTGACAGCGGGGACATACTAATTGTCTGCTGCAGCCTCGAAGAAGGAAATCAAAGGAACTCTGCTGAAATTCAGGATTTGCAAGCAATTGACTTTTCTACCTGCCAACATCTGAAAGCTAAAAATAGGAAGTAGGGTGAAGGAAGAATTTCAGAATTGTTTCTAAGGAATTTCCCAGCTGAAGACTTTGGGATTTAGCTAAGGAACATTACTAGAAGAAAATAAAGATAGAACACGGTGAAGCATATTGCTGCAATTAATAGATTTTTTTTTTTGGTGGAAGTAAGATAAGTCTTAGTTGTTTAAATTCTACTGTGATTCACATTATCTAGAGTTCTTGACAGGAAGGGGGGTAGAATAGTTACATTAGAATAGTGAGACTTCTTTCTTGAGGAGGGACATTTGGTTTTTTTCATGACAAGAAGCTATTTTCTCTGACTTTGAAAATTTTTCAGTAGTACAAACAATCACAGGAAAAGCATACACCTGACTGGCCAAGAAAATTAAGGTTGCTTTTTTTTTTCCCCATAAGAAATTGATTGCCACTTTTCATTTTGCATTTTTCATTTTTATGTTAATTTTCATTAAATAATTATGTAGGACTCTTCATCTGTAAATCCTGTGCATCATAAAAATGAAAGTTAATTTTTGTACTTTAAAAAAATTTCGAATATGCTTACTAAGAATAGGAAAGATTTGATGTGAAGAAAAGATTCTATGTAATTCTTTGTAAACACTACAAGGAAGAAAATAGGGCAACATTTTTGGTATTTTTCAGAGATGAAAATACTGATGTAAGACTTCGAGGCTTTCAATTGCTTGCATTCAACAGTATCCTGTCAAGTTTAATATGGAACATCTTCCAGGGAATGCGATATTTTAACTGAGTACCTGATATCTACCTTAGAAATGATGCAGTGCCAGCTGCCTTTATTCATCTGTCGTTATTCCTTATAAACACAAACTGTTTAAAATGATAAGGTATGAAATATAGGGAGTTGGTAAGAGATACCAAATAAATAATTTTGGAATGTATTTTAGACAGAAGATAGCCTAAGGAAGGTGCTGGCCCTTTTTCAGATGTACGAAAATTAGCTAAATTTTTGCTTTTGTACACAGGGAAAAATGGAAAAGTGTATTTACATCCTGAGAAGACAAGAAGTAATTTCTGACTTTGATAGTAAAAAACCAAAACTTGAGAAATCACCTGCCTCTGATAAATATTTGAAAATAAATAGGCCTGAATTATTTGTGCAGCAGAAGACTAAAGACTTGGCTGCAGAAGTCTCTGGTTGGCTGATGATCTGTTTTCCTGTGTTAAATTTTGGGAATTAGGAAAATTCTGTAAATTTATTAGATTCCTGACATAGAGGCAGTATTCAAAAGGGGCACTTGGATAACCACAGAGGCTGTTGGACCATTAAGCCCGACATTCACCCTTAGCATTTGCAATACGGCATTTGGAAAAAGGATAAAGGAAGGACACAATTCTTAGGGCATTATATTTTTAAAGCTTGTTGAAAGGTCACAAAAGGTTCAGTTAAGAGCTACAATAATGTTTCAGATGCTGGAGAAACTACTTTGCAGAGGAGGATGTAGAGATTTCACTCTCTTTAGTTTATCACATGGAGGATCAAGAGGTGACTTAATTATAAAGTGTAAACACTTTCATACATGCATGGTATTCACCACTAAAAGCTTTTTAATCTAGTGGTGAAAGGCAGAATATGCACTGAGGGATGGGAGTTGAAGTGACTGTCCTTGGAAGCAGGGCATGCATTTTTAATGGTGAGTGTGATTCACCTAGTAGGTGTTGATCTCTTGGCATTCTCCGAACAAGACTTGCTTCTTATCTTAAAGTTAATGCATTACACAGCTTCAGATCCCATCAACACAGTGTTACACACTTCCTGAACTCCAGGACTTAGATAATTTATGTATTTTAGTTTTGTTTTTCTTATCTTTTTTAATTTTTTAAAAATTTTTTATTTTTAATTCCCCTAGCAGAGACAGAAGGGGCCTTTTTTTATTACATAAGGTCGAACTAAAGCTTTTGATGTCACGATGTTGCAAGAATGTTAATGAGCTCATATTGTACATCTTCCTAACTCAGGAACAGGTTTCCTAGAAGTACTAATTGATGTTTTATGGTCTAGTAAAGACAACTTACCTAAACTTAATGTTTTAATATATTTAATTGTAGGTGATGATAATATTTCCAGTATAATAACCACTCCACTATTCCTCAGCCATCAGTCACACATACCACCAGTCATAGATCCCTAGTAATCAACCAGGTAATGACACAAAGTGTGTAAAGCCATGCTTCCACACTCCTCCAGTAAAGTAGTAATCTTTTCAGTCTCCTAGCAGTGTAATGGTTTGGCTGAGGAATCCATATCAAGTATCAAATAATGACCCAGGTGACTAGATCTAACAAAATTACATAAAATAGGATACCTAGTGGATTTTGGTTCAAACTTCTTATCTAGGGATATTATAATTTGAGTTCCTAACACTCTGCCTCCTTCTAATCTTCCTCACATATATATTTTGGTCTTTTAATGACCTGTGGCATAAATAAATTACAATACCAGTGGCAGTGAGCACAGGCAGATAATCTAGTACACACAAAACATCTCCTACATCTCAGTCCTCATCACAGAAAAACAGATCTTGTCTGTCCTTCAGTGTACCATATCCTAAGTCACCTCTTCCTAAAGTGCTAGAAATGGTATTTCACATGGTGCAATCCTAGTAGGAAATTTTTTGAATATACACATATTATTGGTCATATCAGGATATTATTTTGGTAATCTTGGCAATATATTTAGAGGAAAAAAAAAGGTGACAGTTGCTGCTACTCAGAGATACTTACTCCTTGTCTATTTTCAGGTAGGAAAAGTACTGTTTTTCATCAGCCAACTCACATTTTTTTTGCCCCATCATTAAATATAACAAATTTATCTGGCAAATTGTACCTAACTTCCTACTTTTTGTGAAGCTGGCATGTGTGAGGCCACATCAGTGACATGGTTGGATGATGTCAGTGTTCTGGGTCCAGCTCACCTCTTTGCTGTCCTGGCGATAGACCAAAACGTGGTGCGATGCACAGATGGCTTGGTAGGTGATCTTCTTTGAAACATGGAAAAACTCTCAGTTTTTGTACTGTTGGCCAGCTCCAGGAATTTTCTTGAAGCCTCTAGATTTTCACTTCTACTTCAGAAATGCTCAGTGGCGGTTGGGATTATAGCTGACAGAAAGAAATTTTTAGTTGTTCCACTTGGGTGGAGAGAGCTGATAAGAAATCATCATCCATTTTGAAGGATCTCACTCTAGATATCCATACAGCTTCACTCTTCATCGTTCTGTTCAGCTTTCAGAGAATATGGTACAATGTGCTGGATAAAAATTTCACTTGAGCACTCTTGACACGCAGCTTTGGATTTTAAATTACATACCCGAAGTAAAGGGAGGGAGTGCCTTTTAAAACGTGTCACAGAACAAGACTGCAAAATAGTGGTCACATTCTCTGACTGTTCCCTGTTGTTGTGAAAAATCTGTGAATTTGGCAGAAGGGCAAGTCAGTGTCATCAAAACGACAAGAATTCTGCTTAGAGGCTGCTGGCTCAAGCAATAGGAAAGCCTGATGTAGAAGATTGATACTCTTCCTTTACATCTAGCTCCATCTGGAAATCCATTTTTAGGTTAAGAAAATACTGAGTTATGACAGGATCTAAATCTTTACAGCTTTGGGCTCTGCAATGGGTTAGCCAAGGGGAATGAAATACCTTTTCCTACTAGAGAGTAAGTAGGAGACTGATGCTATGGTTAGATCCGAGTACTCTGGAACAAATTCTGACTTGGTCACTTGAAAATTTTCAATGCTTTGTCTATGGACACAGTTACACTGGAGCATCACATTTGTACCTGGAGCCTTCTGTGGGACTGAACCAAATTTTCTGAAGGTCTGAGTTTATGGCACGTGATGGCTCAGCAGCCTGTGGACCCCTGTGGTGGTCCAAAATGATCAGGGAGCCTGAATCTCTGTGACTGCACCCTGCTTAGTAGGCTGTTGTGAGAACCACTATGGAACAGCAGGAAAAATACTAACCAAGGAAAACCTTTGGAGAAATGTCTCTCTGCCAAATTTATGGGTACTTCAGAGTAGCAGGCAGAATCATAAAACAGGTTAGTAGACTTTGTGCAGTGTTTCCCAAGGGACACTCACTCCTGTTATTTAAGACATTATTGGTTTAAAATGAGCCTTAGGGGTTTTCTGCGAGGACTTAAATGGTAAATAGGTTGGCAGAAGCTTTTCTTCTCTTAAAATCATGCCTATGATGAGTATGACTCCTCAGGAGAAAGCTGCAGTGGATCTGCTGGATGTGATGAATGAGCACATGGTTGCTGAAGCATCCCTCTTGATGTCCTTCTGCTATGTTGTCCAAATGGCATTTTTCCAATATCCATTTTTATAGAAATAAAATCCATATTTTGAAATATTGGCAGTACTGAACTGCAGGGACTAAATTTTTTTATGGGAATGTCTTTTCATAAGAGTTTGGGCATAAATAGTAGGCTTGGGAATCAACCAAAATGTTGATAGATACAGGAAGGAAAGGAGAAGAAAACCTGAGATTGGATATCATGTTTTTCTGTAGGCCTTGCTGTGGAAATTTAGACCAAAGAAAAAATAGTTTACACTAATTTTGGACTTACACTTTCTGCTCATCAGGTGAGAGAGTTTGGCAGAAAAACTTTTTGGTAACACTGGTTTATTTCTTAGTTTGTACAATCTCAGCGAGCATCAAGAAGCAAGGATGCTCATCACAGAAGAGGCTCCATTTTTCTGCTGAGAATAATTTCAAACTCAAGACAATTTTCTTAAAACAGTTATGAGCAGTAATATTCTAGAGAAAAAGTAGGCAATAAAAATGTAGAGAAAAATGCTATTGGTTTTCTTTCACAAATAATATTCCTGAGAACATTTAACTTCAATAGAGTACATTAAAAGAAGAAATTAAAATAAATCATAAATATAAAGAGCCATGGCATTTTTAATTTTACCGTGTGCTGTGCTTAAAGCATAAAATAAACCAGTTAATGTTCTCCTTTTCTAATTTTCTAATTCACTAAGATGCCATATGCTTTTCATTTGTGTTTACTTTGGCCTCTAGAAGAATGAAGAGAATTAAATAATGCTGGAGACAAGCTTAATCATTATCCTGTGTTCAAGCACTTTGATGGTATATTTAAAATAGATGTGTGAGCCTTTTTTGTTCCTTGTAATATGGAAATTATAAAGGAAGGTGAACAGGATGATAAATTAGAGATGCTCTCAGCGAGGCTGTTAAATTATTTTTAGGTAGAAGACACTGTACACACTGAGCCTCAGCTGAATATAATTAATTTGAAACGTTATCGCTGTTGTGCTTGCAGTCCTATTGTATTTTTTTTCAGTTCTGCATCTTGCTGGCTCCTATCACACCCCTCACTGTGAGATCTTTTCCTGTTTTGCGCGTGTCCTGTTTGTTACCACCATATGGTAGTTAGAATTTCAGTAGCTTTGCTCTGTTTACAGACCACTGTGCTTTGTCATATTTTTGCTGCTCACCCTGTATTGCCATCTGATACCTATCATCTGTTTAACACATTGGATGCCAAAAATACTCAGATTTCTTTTTTTTCCCCAAATGCATGTATGAGAAAGACTGTTTCAGAATGCTGTTCTGATAAGCATTGCTCCAAAGTAATTTCCTGTTATGTTGAACCAGGACCCGTACCTCTCAACTTTCTAAACTTTTTACCAGGTGCCAGCTGACTGAAGGGATATATTCCAGTGCTGAGGATTTTTGGTTTTTTAACCTTATGCCCATTGTATTGTTTGTAGCAGATGATAGGGTGTTTAAACATCTTTTCCGACTGTGTGACTGTAGCAAAACCAAGATTGTCAGAGTGCAGCAGGGTCTATTCTTATTCTGGTTGCTAATTGCAATTTAGATAGGGTTGCATTAAGGAGCTGTTTTTTAAATTGGTTCAGTTGGATAAATGGGCTTCTCTTTCACTTTCTTCCTTTCTTGTATGTTGCTTCATTAATATGTCTAGTGGTTAATAGTTCTGCATTCAGAACAAGGGAGCGAAATACTTGTACCTGTGTGTGTGATTTTGTGTAGGTGCAAATCCGTGCCTCACTTTTAAAAACTTTTCTTAAGATTTTCATTAATCTTTTTTCTTCATTCTCTGATCCTTAAATCGAGCTTTTCTACTGTAGCACCCTGCCTCCCCACCCCCATCCTCTTCCCCCTGCCCTGCTCCTTTCTTATTACACTCAGTGTTATGGCTGGTTAGTTGCGATATGATGACCATCCTTAGAAAAAAAACCATGCCTGCAGTAGCATATTATGTGATTCAATAAATTAATTCAATAAATTGAAGAGAACACAATTTAATTATCTTTCACTTCAGTCTGAAAACAGATTAGGTTTTGTCTGTTCACAAAAATTTGATTGTGGTGAAGTTTAGCTTAAATAAATGATATTTGTATTCCATAATAAAATGAAACTGATGTTTTTGAAGAGAAAATAAATCAAGTTATTCTTTACTCATATATTTAATGTATTTTAAGGGATATTTGCTGGCAGAGCCACTTCACAAAATAGTATTTTACTGCAGAAATTTCCTATGGAGCTCAGAGACTCCTACTTAAAGGATCACTCCGTGGCATTAAAGCATTGTTATGCCACTGCAAGCTGACATAGGTCAGCTCATTCAGGAGACAAATTCTCTATGTCTATTATACAACATGGGGAAGAGAGTGGGGTGGTGGATTAAATTCAGTAATATTTAAGTGATCAGTAAAACTGGTGATCTGTAATATTTTAAAAAATGAGGAAAATGAAGACATCACTTAGTCAGTTGACAAGGAAAATTTTTTTAAGGAACTTTCCAGCAGCCTTTTTAGAAGTTTTTGTAAGAGAAGCTTGTGTCTAACATACTTAAGGGCTTATTTTTTAAAATAAGCAAACGTGTATGAAAATTACTTGTATCTGCAAATGCAGTAATGTAAAAGAATATGCCCTGTAATGTCACAAATGGTGCTGGCATGGCTGGGTGTCCCTGGGATCTTTGTTTTCTGCCATACACCTGCACTAAAACAGTTCTTCTGTTATACTATATAAAGAAAACAGAGAATGAAAACATTTCACTGAAAGAACAAAGGCAAATCAACCTTAATTAATTGCCTTTAGTATTTTTATCTGTCTTCTCTTTGTGTCAGAGTAAGCCCTGATCTCATAATTTAAGTAAGCCTTGCATAAAACTACTTTATTTATTAAAAAACCCAAAGAACCCCATATGTCTGTCTATCTATCTATCTATCTATCTATCTATCTATCTATCTATCTATCTATCTATCTCTGTATCTATATGTATATCTATCTATAAATAAAATTTATTGGTGAATAGATGTTTGTCTCTGAAATAGCTGAGAAAAGAGGAATCTTGACCTTCCCAGTTTAGTAGGGGTTAAATTGTAAGAGTGTTGGGAATTGACGAGATGCTGGAAGATGGTGTCCTTGTTGTGATCTGGGTAGACAGGAGAAAATTTCTCAGGCTTCTTTTTACAGTGGATCTTAAGGACAATATTAAGCTCACAAATTTCTGAGAACTGAAATTCAGTTTTAGAGCAATGTCTAGAAAATCAAATTCAGTTTTAAAACAATCTTTGTAGCGAATCATGTTATTTTGATTTTGAGTAAGAAAAGCCTTTTTTCTAAAAGACACATATTCCTGAAAAAGTCACGTGCAAGCAATATTAGCGCCTTGTACTATGCTAGAACTTTATTTCTTAAAATGCCCAGGTTTGACAGTACAGTTGAGAGAAATGCTTGAGCTCACACTTCTGCTGCAGTCAAACCCTCTTCCTCACTTTCTGATTCTGCTGCTGCTTTCTTTTTTTTTCATTCATAAACATTAATGCAACTGTGTGGGGTCAGATTTTCTTTCTTCTGGTTGAAGAGCTCAAAATTGAGTTTCCTGGGCTGGTTGACTGTTGACTGTTGACTCTGTGTTTGTATGGGTATTGTTGTCCCTTGGTCATTATGGCTGGTTTTTCTGCAACCGGTATTGCATGAATAATGGCAAATAAAATAATACAGCCATTCACCTCTGCAGTTTTGTTGCATAAGTAGTTTCAGCAATCTTTAAAAAGCTGGATATGCTTATAGGTCCTGTGTTTATTAGGTAGACAATGCTTGGCCTGAATGCATGTTTTGATGCTGCAGTAAGAGTGGGACTGTAACACTGACATTTCTATAACTTTTTGAGTGCTGCATTTGGTAAAGTTCAGGCTGCTAACAGCTCTGTGTGTATGAACTCATGAAAACTTTTTGAACTTTCTCACTTGGAATTGGTGACAACTCTTCAGAGCAAACCAGCTGCTCTGCTGCTGCACTGTCTGTGTTAGGAGAGCTGAGTGGTGAAGAAGTTAAACAGGAAAACGCAGAAGAGCTGTGATGGTTACGTGGGATGGCTGATACTGGTGAGGTTGCCCACAGACGTAAGAGGTGTGTAAGAATGGCCATACTGGTTAAGACCAAACAAAGAGGCATTGACACGTTTTGGGGAGTTGTCACCACTCTTCTACTGGCTCCAGTCAAACTGTCGCTTTGTCAATTGAATTTGAGCAGAAGGCATTGATTCCTTCACTACTAAATATATCTCAACATGTAAATGCTTTTTAATACAAGACATGCACATTTTCTTTCTGAATTCCTCAGCTGTGCCTTTTTTAGTACTATTATGTGTTGTTTGCTTCATTCTCTGGTTTCTCGTTTTTACCTCAGAAAGGATATCGGTCATTTGGGAGGAACTGTTGGAAGCTGGAATGTAAATTCTTTATTGTAGATACTGCACATTTTTGACTCACAGTTCTTCAGTAGCGTAAGGAAGAAGTCCGCTTGTGGGCTGTAGTTATTTTAAAAAAACCCCAACAAATAGAAGTATATGAAAATAAAGTTTTCCAATAATCTGCATTAGGAAATCTTCCAGGAAGATGAAAAAATTGCATTTTATGCAAGTTATTTAATGAGCTCATTTATATGCTTGCAGGAAACCTGCCCTAAGTAGAATGTTAACTTGAAAATGACTGTTCCTGCTGGTGAAATGGCACCAGATAAGAGCCCTGGGAATAAAGCTGCAGCCCACACCACTCTGCTGGTGTGTCTTTGCTCTGATGTGATGAGCAGGGACACTTTCTAGACAAGGTGTGGGACTTTTTTGCAACAGCCTGTACAGGCTTGTGAGGATGCTGCCAGGTAGAATGTGCTTGATAATAGATTATAGGAAGGACTTGGAATTAAGACAACTTGTATAGAAGGCAAAAGTATCTGCTACATGTGAACAACTTTCCTGTGGTGGTGGCCGAGTCTAGTTCCTGTGTGAGGTCTGTAAGTGAAACCTTTGTCTTGGCCAAGTCTGAATTTTATCATGATTCTCATAATAAAATATTTTGTGGTTTGGCTGCTCCTGGACTGGAGTCACAGACCCATAGGAAAATAACAGTCATTAAAATACATTGTCCCTCATGGACATGGGGAGGAGGGCTGGAAAGCAAAAAGTAAATTACTAGAATCATAACATGATTAAAAGAAATTTAAAAAAATAACTTCATGTATTTCTAAATAATTTTGGGAGATTGGTGTTACCATATTGCCTGGAAGCACTTGCCATGGACTATAACCCTTCTGAGTGGGGGTTTTCACACGTGTAGAAAAAAAGGTGATCTTTGCCACGGGGGCCACCTGCACTGTAAGTATTAGGCAAATAGTAGAAAAATAAGAGCAGACAGGAGAGTCTGTATTGCCTGGCCCGTTAAGTAAAAGTTTCAACATACTTTTGACGTATCTAATTTTTGTCCAGATCTTTGCAGGCATCAAGGTGAAGGAGAGTTTTAAGGAGGATAATGTGATAATGGTGGTGTTGCTAATACTCCCATGTTAGAGGCAACAAAGGGAAGTTGTCAAAGATCAGACTGGATGGGACTCTGAGCAACCTGTTCTAATGACAGGTGTCCCTGCCCATGGCAAGGGTCTTGGAACTAGGTGATCTTAAAGGTCTTTTCCAACCCAAGCCGTTCTGTGATTCTTGCTTGAAAGTTTAACTTTAGCAGAAGTGTCTCAGTACTGAATGAGAAATCATAGGCAAGATGGAAATAGGCTGTCAAAGTCTTTGAAGGTGAAGATAAGCCATTTATGTTTTATGCAGTAGAAAAGCAGATTCATTGGAGGAATACAAAGGGAGAGGTAAAATAAATTAAATTATATTTGTTGCAGAACTGTGATTAGACTATCAGGCTGACAGGCTTGCACTGGCAGGAAAAAGAATTGAGGGATGAGCTGGTGATAGCTGGACAGATGAAATCAGTGAAACTTTAGTGGTTTTGTTTTAGTTTATTTTGGATTGTGGGGGGGTTTTGGGGTGTGTGGTTTTTTGTTTGTTTGGTTGGTTGGTTTTGGTTTGGTTTGGTTTTAATTTGCAAAATTAGCCCCCACAACTTACACAGCAGTTTAGGTGAAGATCTAGGTAGGTCTGAGTCCCGTGTGTAGCACAGTGGTTATTGGTCCTGAGGGGAAATCAGAATGGAGAGGGTGGTAAGTTGTGCTGGAGGTAGAAGGAAATTTCTATTTCAGTTTGTGAAGTTTGGTGTACAGTTCACCCTTGACAGGAGTCAGTATCTATGCCAAACACTTCAGTTGGAGAGAAGGAGACAAATATGAGGTAGAGAGACAGACCTGTGAGTTACAAGCATGGTGAGATTTGTGTTTGCACCAATAAAACAGGGAGGAAGAAGAGATCTTGGTATATGGAGAAGAAAGGGCTGATGCCCAGCAGGATTCAGGTGAGGTGAAAAACATCATGGGTGGCAGATTGAACACAAAGTTGAGAGAAAATGGAGTTGATCCTTAGTTGTGTGTTGAGTGAACAAGGGAGAATGAAGAAAGCTTCAGTCCAGGTAAAATCTGAAATTCTGAGGGGAATTTGTTGTTTTTATTATAGGATATAGAACATACTATAATATATGCTGTATGGGACTAGAATTTTGATATATTTATTAAAAAATGTGTAGGAGCGAGAGACAAGACCTACAGGAAATGTGATTAGGGAAAGGTCAAATGGGTGGTAAGTAAAGTCACGGAAAAGTGACAAGTTGGACAGTAAGAAAGGGACTAGAAGCAGTCAGTATGTGCAGGAGAAAATATGGATATGGAAGCTGCTAACTCTACCATTGGGAGTCCTTTGATTAATGCTTGTATTTCTTTTACAGAAACATGGCCTTTTTTTACCTCTAAAGATTAGTTGATTAATCATATTGCTACCTGTTTCACAGCTTACAGAAACCATGTCTTGCTTGCCTTTGGTTCTTAAAACAGCAGTTCACACTGGATAAAAAAGTACAGCAATAGCATTAATATAGAAATAATAACATCCAAATTCACTCAGAAGTCAAATATTTTGCAATATGAGTACATCCAGCAGTTATTTCATCTTTACAAAATAACCAAACCAAGTATTGCCCATGCTAAAAAAGCAGCCCACCCCCAAACATTCAAAAATATCCTGGACTTCAAATAGGCTAACAGTAACATTGCTACATCAAGAACTTGGGAGCTTGAAGAGTTAGATGTGTCACTTACTATTCAAACTTAATTTGTCCTATGTGTACAGAGTGTATAAATTTTAATAATGGACTTACATGTCATGTGATGATTAATGAAGTAACCAGAAAATGTATCTAGACTTCTCCACTCAACTTCAGCTATTCTTTTAGTCAACACATGCTAGATTCCCCATTAAACTCCTCATTTCCCTTTATTCAGACAAAACTATCCACAGCAACTTGCTAAGACTGCCTGTCTTGACCTTGTTACACAACGTGTGTATTCCCAGAACCCGTGAGAAGCGGACAGCTTTTCCCAGCCGAGGTGCAGGTGGGGCTGAGGCCAAAGCCGGGTGCCGCGCTGCTCCCTCTGGAAGCACCTCCGTGAGATGGGTGCCCGCAGTGCTGGCAGACCAGCAAGGCATCCCGTGAGACTGAGGCGCTTCCAGCTTTATGGAGCAGCTGAACAATGTTTTTCAGGTCACAGCTTCAACGTAGCTGCCTAAGGCTCGCCAACAGGTTTTTAGCTCTAGCTGTTGCCTTCGTGGGCATATGCAATATTGCTGTTTGCATTTTTAGTTATTTATTTATCATAAAAAAAGAATGCCAAGAACAGAGCTTGGTAAAACGCCTGCTTATCTTACGGAAAAACTTGTCTGAGCTCTGTGTGATGATGTGTTTGTGTGGTGTGTGTGAACAGGACAAAATACTGCATTTTACTAAGCTTTTTTTCGTACAGGCAGTAGCTGCTGGTGGATAGTTACCTAAGGCTATGTCACTTAGAAGGCGGCACTTTTTCTACTAACATGAACTCATGACAGGGCATAGTATTTTTATACCATTACATCAGGTGTTTAATTTCAAGACTGAACCATATGAGTTGAACTGGGAGAGAGAAACTGCGATCTGCATTGCCATCTACTGGATTCCTTAGGAAGTACAAAATGTAATTTCATACTACATTTAAAGTAATTTAAAATGTAACTGTGCATGAAAGAGACAAATCTTTATAAAATTTTTATAAAATCTGTGCAGACAGAGCATAAATATGTAAGTGCTCTATTTTGAAGCTTTCTACTCGTCAGAATATGTGTGCAAATATTTTAGATAGGTATTTAAAACAGCAAAATAGAATTTAAAATATATTAATTTAAAGCAGCGAAAGAAGCAATAATGTAGTCTGTTAAAAAAACTACAGTCTTGGATTGTAATTTCAAGAATTAAAATAATAAGAAATTAAATAATAAGAATATAAATTTACATCTTGGTCCAGCTCCAAAGAACCCAACAACACAAATGATAATTTCTCTGTGCCTTGATGTAACACTTCTTGATCAATCAATGTTATAAATGGCCTCAATGTTCATTGTTTGTCCTCCTAATGATACCAGTGAGCTGTCTGAAAGGTTTAAGTTGTGTAAGGTATTTGTCATAAGTGTTCTCCAAGGCTTGCAGTTTTTGCCAAGTATATGAAGATGTGAGTAAAGCTTTGAAGAATTGCCTATCAGTAATTTTTTACTAGTTTACACTGTCAAAGTAAAATACTGAATATTCAAATGAAAATATGGTACATGTATAACACAGCTGAAGCAGGGTTTTTGTGAAATGCCTTTGAAAAAAAAGGGAGTAGGAAGCCATAATGTTTTTTTTGAGAAAAAAACAGTAGCAACCTAAACATATGATTGAGTTACATGTATATTGTAAAAGTGAGTGGGTTGAGTCACTGTAGGCATGCAAAGTGTGTATTGGTTTTTGTGCACTATGGGTGGTGATGCTGATCTCTCGTGCGTGTGGTGAAGTCCAAAGCAGCTCAGTCTCCTCCAGTATTTTAGCGACAGAAGAGTGTGGTTTAGTCATAGGAGATGTGATGTGCCCAGAGATTTTCCCATAGTGGGATCTCTTTGATCACGCAGTATGTGCCATGCCTGTGAGTGTGAAATAGCAGCACCCTCCCCAGCCACGGCAGCTCGTGCGGATGCAGCTCTTTTGCTCAGAGTGGTGGGAGGTCTGCACAAGTGAAGTACTGCGCTAATGCCTCGGGGTCAGCTAATCCTGCAAGTGCCATTTACCTCAGCAGCAGAACCAGATAAATGTTTGGGTTCATGATGAAAAATCATATGGATATGAACATATCTCCCTCTTACACAATAGTCTGGTTGCTCTTTCTGTCAGAGGGGATTGAATTGGTATCTGCCTCAAGGGTCTGCCAAGCCATTGTATCATATGCTGGTATTATGTCTTTAGTCTAACTTTTAGGTGCTTGTCTACATTAAAGAATATTTAATAGATTTAAATTTTCCTTGCATCTGATGAAAATGTGCTCAACAGCCTAGAAGTTAAGGAGCAAATCAAAATCAACCATTTGTATTTTAGTTCTTGCTTAATACTTAATATACTTCTAGATATGGCAAAACTATTGGGAGGGATTTGCTGCCGCCATTAGAGGATAACCAGAGATGCAAAGATCCAGCTTTTTCCTCAAAAATGTAGGAAAGGTAGTTGAAAAAAGATCTAATTGAACCATACCTGCTGTGAGCTGGGTAAGATTCTTTCTGCTTTGTGAAATGTGCAGTCATTTTCTCCAATTCCATTCTTGCTGTAGATAAAATGTCAGTGTTTCCTCAGTAGTGCTGGGTATGATATGCAAGATAAAGGTTTCAAACTCCTCATAGTAAAATGTGTCTTACATGGATGCAGAAATTAACAAATCTATAAACAAGTGATACTTATTTATAAAGAACTTTAATCTCATCTCACTTAAGTTTTGCCTAGTTGGTAGCATGTTCATCTACCCCCTGGTGCACACAGAAAGACAAAACATAATTGTGTTAATACTCCTCTTAAGCTTCGTATGAGATAGAAAAAATTCAAATGTAGATGGTCTAATTGGAAAAGAACAGGAAGAGGGGCAGTGCTTGCTGTTATCTTCCCTTTCCACGTTAGTGAACAGACAGGACTTTTGGTTTTACTTTAGTGGAGGAGAACTGAATTCAGTTTCCATGGTTTCATTTTTTAATAGAATATTTGATGTAATAAGAAATTTACCTACAGACCTCTTCATTATTTAATTGCATTCTTTAAGCTGGTTATTATAAAAATTCCTGAATGTTTTCAGTTGTTTTTATGCATTATAAGTGAGCAGCTGTGTAAGATAAGTTAATTCGTATGTGTAATCCAGTTATATGGCCAGAAGTATTAGCTTTCTCCAGTATTTTGCCTAATTCTTTGACCTACTATTCTCATCTTACTCAATACTGCAAAGGTTTTTTAAGCAGGCTAGTAAAAAAAAACCAAAACAAACCCCCTTGCTGCTCCTGCCAAGCTTTTTATTAGCATAAAGCATTAAGTATAATGCATCGTGTTTGTAGTGAGGGAGAATAGATTATTTGGCTGCTTAGCTTTTGCTGTTGCTGCATTCTCACTAGAATGCGCCCGTGTGAAGTTAGTGGTTTTAGTGTGAGAGCTGGTTGATTTATGTATTCACAAGCAATAATATTCCTGTCCAACTGAATTATGTGTCTTTTACCACAATTCCTGTGAGTTAAGTTGAATTGTCATGTTTTAGGCTTGAATATCAGTTTAAGTAAAAATATCCACTTCACCAAAAAAGTATTTCATACAAAGAATACAGACTACTGACATCTTTAAAACTCCAGACAAGTTCACCATATACACACATGCACACACACAGAAACATGGAATTGTGTCACTAAAAATACACTGGTTAAATGGTGTGAGTCTCAGTGCTAATTAAGGAAGTAGGTAGCTCAAAGCAGAGAGCAGAAATAAAAGATATCACCAAGACCTCTACAGACAATGCACCTACTGTTTCCATTTATTAAACACAAGATTCTCTGTTTCTCTTCATAATCTGTGTAGCTGCTCATGATTTTTTAAATGTTATCCAGGGGGATGAAGATTTGAAGCAACATCTGGAAAAGTCTGGGTTCTACATAGTGTGGTGCAAAGACCAAGTTTTGCCCTTCTGGACTCACCTCCTTAGGCTGTCTGGGGTCTTTGCCCAAGCTCATGACAATGAGGTCAGGAATTGCAGTGCTGTCCTGGTGCACCAACAGAAATGTTTCTTTCTTGTATGATTTGATGACTAGTAAGATAGGTAACAGCTAAAATATGATCCTTTTAAATTAAGCTTCAGGGTGGAGTAAATGAAGCTTCACGGCAGCTGAGCTTGATGCTGCTTTAAATAGGATGATCTAACTCTTTACTGGTCCCTTTAATTTCTGTCTTTGGGAGCTCATGTCCTACATTCCTACCAGGTCTCCAGAAGCTAAACGATGGGATTTTTTTTTTTTTTTTCTGGAGGAGAATTAGTTTTCTGTTGATTCAGGTTCAGGTTCTTGGGTTAGGCCACTGAGAGGGATCTGGTGAACATTGAAATTGGTGCCTAAGAAGGAGCTGCAGTATGCAGCCAGGGTGGGGAGAGAATCTGGATTGCCCCTTTTGGAAATGCCCAGACCTTTAGATGGTTTCCCTCTGAAATGTCATCTTTGCCAGGAAAGATTCATAGAAACAAACAGGATAACATTCTTTTCCTCAAGGAAAATGTAATAATGATAAGAAAGATTTTGTCACTAAGCATTTAATTATTATTATTATTATTATTGTTATTCCTGAGTTATAGAAGGGGGAGTGAAGGCCAGAGGGCTGTGTTCTCTTCCCCGAGCTGTGATTAGGAGGTGTGTCTGTTGTATAGCAGCATGCTTAGCCACATGGTGGGCATAGGGTCAGTGTGTTTGTTATTTGGGGCAGCTGGAGGAGAAGTGCTGTTTCTTTGAACACCAGTCTTCATCGTAGGAACCTCTGTACCTGCTAATGCTTCTCTATACTCGTACAGCTAAGCTGGAACAAATATCTGTAATGAGGGATAGCAAACCTTGAGTAGTCTCTCATACTTAACAAGAGAAAACACAACAGATTGTTAATATATAAATTTGAAATAAAAAGATGTTCTCATATGCTTGTAAGGTCAGTGTGATTGTAGACCATGTTTTGAAACATTTGTTATATGTGTTAGTAATCTAGATTTTGAAAGCACTGAAACTTAAGATTGATTTACATATTTTGATCACACCTGATGTGTAAATGAGGTTGGTTAAAAATTTGATCACACAATTACTTCTTTTATTCAGTACATGGTAGGCAATTTTGTTTAATATATGCATTTGTATCAGTTTCTTGTCAAGTGAAATGATTTGCTTGTAATCTTTAAAGTAAACTTTTAAGAATAAAGATGTCTATTATTTTTTTTTCCTTTAGATTGCCCTATACAGTCTTCTGTGTGCAGTGTGTATTTGATATGAGGTACATGTAGTATTGTGAACAGGCCCAGAATATTAGGTTGAGTTGCAAACTGAAATACAGAGTAGTAGTCTTTCCTCCTATTAGTGCTATATAAACTTTTTTCTCATCTATGCAGGAGGTTGCATCAACAATTTGAAAGCTATAAAGAGCAAGTAAGAAAGATAGGGGAAGAAGCCCGCCGTTACCAGGGAGAGCACAAGGATGATGCTCCAACATGTGGAATCTGTCATAAAACAAAGTTTGCAGATGGTTGTGGCCATTTATGCTCTTATTGCCGGACCAAGTTCTGTGCTCGATGTGGAGGTCGTGTCTCTCTGCGATCAAACAATGTAAGTCTTCTGATGCGTAATCTTAAGAAAAAGCCTCCTTGACATTGTCATGCTGCATATTGTTCACCTTAAGTTTGGCATTTCATGCTTCATTTTACTTAAGTGTTTCATTCATTTCTTCATTATGAGGTGTATATCATACAAGTAAATTAGTGTAAAATCATACAAGTAAACCAAATGCATTCAGTGATTGCCAAGGTACTTGGGAATCACAGAGTTAATTAAAGCAAAAGAATAATAGTGTCTAGTTCTACAGAGTGACAGCTTGAAGAAAACATACTTGTTTTTCATAGAATGAAAGAGGAAACCCTTTTGCTCAGCTACAACTCCACATTAATACATTTTTATTGAAGCCTTATTTAATACTATTTTTTTTATTTTCATAGAGCTTTTTATAAACATTTATAGATTTCTTTTACATTAAATCATTCAATTTTTTGGTTAGGAAAAAAACCAACCACTTCTCTTAGCATGGGGAAAGTGTTACGCCAATTTATTTAAAATTGTTTAAAGAATAAAACTTCAGATTAGTCTGGATTAAGTATCCTACTTTCAGGAAGTGAGCTGAATCGTTCTCCCTCTGATCTGCATGAGTTAGCTGCAGTAGCTTTCCACAAAACCAAACGATATCCAAGAGTACCCTCTGATCAGTCAGTCCCTTCCAAACCTCTGGCTATTTGCTCATACATGAGCAGTAGGATCTAAATTTGGAATACTGTTATCCAGCGATTATTTTTGGCTGGTCATCAAGGACTGTGGTGTGTTATAAAACATTTTACACATCTCTTTTTATTACATGAATAGTTTTGTTACCTGTCATGAGATGGGGTAACTTTCTCGTATGGCTTTAAGATGCCAGGCTTTTGTAGGGTAAATTTATTGGTGCTCTTGGTATCAAAACAAATTCACTTAGAAGTGAACACAGATTTTATAGCACATAATCCTGTTCACAAGGGACTAGTTTGTGGCCTTTTCACTTTCTTTAAGATGGACATCAACTGAATAGGCCTTCTGAAATTTCATGTAAACCAAAAATATCCCCTCAAAAAGATGCATTTTGTGGTTATTTTAGAAGTTTTCCATCGCCTCAATGTACTTGTGAGTCCATTAAATTAAATTCACATTCTGAAGAAAACTATATAGGTAACTTGAATGAAAATTTGCATGTATTAATGTATTAGGAAAAATAGATGCATTACATTTTATTACCCGTAGGTGGTGTCATTAGAGCAAGTCTCTGAAAATACAGTTTACTTTGATATATTACATTATTCTATTAATTGAGTGCATGTGATACAGCTAAACTTTATTTAGAAAAAAAAATTGAATATATATTTTAACCATTTTTCATGCACTATTTCAAGTCACAGAAATAGAAGAGTGTCACTTCATTTGTAACTTGCATTTTGTTTCTGTGGGTCAGGGTGGGAAAACGTTTTCAACATATGCAGTAATGTCATCTTTTTATTTAAAGCCTTTTTTTTTTCTTAATTTTATGTCTTTGTCTCTTCATAGGGAGTTATTAGAATTGCATTTCTTTAAAATCTGTCTATTAATACTTGCCTATTTTATTCTTTATCTCTTCTTTTTTTCTTTTCTCTTTTTATTCTGCTTCCTTGGATGCTTTCCCAAAGGAGGACAAAGTGGTTAGAATCCATGCTTTTTATAATTTATTATTATAATGTTGTTAGTTAACTGGGATACATATTAATGTGAAAAACTGAACTGAAATTTCAAAATCATCCACAGGGGAGGGGGGAAAAACAGGAATCCTGACACCCAGGCCCTACACATCCCTAGGCTGAACATAGGCCTTAAAAACAGCTCAACAAGGAAACCCAAGACTGTGTTCAAAATTATGACATTAAAAGAAATTAAGAACTGAGAATTATTTATAGGCTAAGAAGTAGAGGAGGCAATAAAGTGTAATAAAATTTTATTTCATAAATATATCTTTAGTTAACAGTTTTGACTTTTTGCATGCAAGGTCCTTCCATAAGTGTCAAGAAATCTAATTTAATTTTTTAATTGTGATTTTACTTTCTTTTGCATGGTTTGCTGTGTTTCACTTCAGGCTGCAGCAGAAATTCAGGGAATTCTTGTAAAATCAGCGTTTTGATTGATGTTTCGAATAATATATTTACGCAAACAAACTGGACATAAGTATAGTGAGCAAGGTGGAGTGAATCCTTTTTGAATGCATAGTTATAATTTCAAGACTCTGCAGAACTTTAAGGATCAAGTACAGGCATACTCAGCACTAGTGCCTGTGCCTTGTCTCAGATAGGTGAGGGTAGTTCCCGGCTCATCTCTGCACCCTGAGCAGGCAGAAGGGGTGGCAGTACTTGAGCAGAACTGTGCATGTCCATTTATCACCTCTTCTTGGGCAGCTCTGGGAAAGGTGGTAGTCCAGATTTTTGATTGGAGGATTAAGTGTGGAAATTAGCTAGCTTTTCTGGCCCTTCAGCTCAAACAAGTGTAAATTAGTTACCATCCAGTGTAGTTTTCGATGTGTTCTTTGTTGAGTTATGCTTGTGATATGAAGTGGTGTTATGCCCCCATTTAAATACTAGCATACCTGTAACCTGAAAAATAGTACTGTTCAATACCCAGAGAAAATTATTTCTATCACAGCTGAGTATTGCAGTAGGTTTTTAATATGTCAGTATTAGTGCAGTCCACTGCGCTAAAGTAGTCCGAAGACATATTCTGAAGACATATCTGACTTGTTCAATTAAATACATCCTTATTATTTGCACTTTTAGTTTAGGTTTTGCTAAAGGTTTAGGTTAGTTTAGGTGTTGAACTCCAGGCTTCAAAGAAAATGCCCTAATAATGATGTGTGAAAATAAATTCTGTATGGTGTGATAAAGCTGAGCTACATCTCTTTAACAGCGAAAAAGTTAATGGTATTCAGAGGGAAAGTATCCAATAACTAGTCCTTAATGTGTGAGAAACATGGGGAACACTTCCTTAAAGTACCATTGCTTTAGCAGTGCCTCTCTCTGAAAGTTAATGGAATATATAGCATTAATTAATTTCAAAATATTAATACATACCTAGAAATAACATGTTTTATAACAGAACAATTGGTATAATTAATATAGGGCAACATGAGAAAAATATTATTTCTTAAATATTTTCAGTGGCTCAACATTCCTGACTAATTACATATGGCAAGTTTCATATCATTAAAAACTTTTAAAACATATTTATCCCTTAGTGCCCACATGAATTTTTACCACAATAAATTGTATTAATACAAAACACATGCACCAAGTTTCTTCAGGTTAAGGGGGCATCATTTGGAATGGATGATGGAGTGTGAATTACCAAAGTGTCAACTCAGGAAAAGTCAAGTGTTAACCTAGATTCATGGTGTTTCTTTTAGAGTTGGAAAATCAATGATACCTCACCTGGGATGTTGTTTCCCATGCATTACCCATCTTTGACAAATACAAACTGTCAAAGGCACAAACAAAGCCAATCACAAGATGATCCAGGAAATGGAGAGCTGCTCATGTGAGAGAGGGTTAGAGAGATTAAGGGGACAAAAGCTAAAGCAATTATATTGATACCTGGAAGTATGGAATTGATACATAGAAATGCAAAAAATTTAAACAATTAGAATAGAGGACAGTGAATGCATGAGACCAAATGGGTATAACTTGGCCCTAAACACTCCTGTCTTGAAAAAAGATGTTTACAATCATTAGAGTAAAGCCTTGAGAATTTATTTCATGTGGCTTATTGGAAAGAAAAAGAGCCCAATAAAAGTTTAAAGGCTAAATTTAATGAGGTTAGGAAAGGATTTATGTGATGTGGTTGCTTGTGGCTGTAGGGCAATGTATAAGGTCCCGAAGAGGTCCTTGCAGCTCTTGCTTCTAGCTAAATATTTAAAAAATGTAATGCTTTGAAGCTGTTCTTGACCTTTTAAAGTAACTCCCAAATACTTTCTAAGGATTTTTTCAAATATATATAGCAGAACTTAATATGTTCTCTCCTCTTGTAAAATCATAAAGGACATCCCAAAACACCTTGTAGTGAGAGTTAGTAGGCATCCTAGGCTGATCAAGAGATGACTCCAGTACACTTACAAAATTAATTGGCAATAACTGGCATACTCTAGTGGCTAATGATTTACATAAATTTCACTGGTTCTTGTTCTAATATGTCAAAACACATACCCAAATATATTTCTTAAAGTCCTTCATATTTTTTGAGTATTGATTAGCTCTTTGCACTTCTCACCTGAGTTTGCTCGCCTTTCATACAGTTGCAGGCAGACCACATTTAATGGGTTTAATTCAATTTTTTGTGAGAAAACATTTCAGAAGGAAGTCATGTAGGTTTCTTTATTTCTAAGAAAAAGCTGACAGGAATGACCGCTTGCTTTTATTTTGGTAGAATGTTCTAGGTGGTTTTAGTTTCTTACAGAATGCCTACACTTTCACTTCGTATCCTTTTAGTTATGCTCCATAAACCAAGATTTTAATTGCCAAAATGGTAGTGGGTTTAAGTTACTTCTCTCTATTCCATTCACTCTCCCCTGTGATGTGAAATATTTTGGTTTTTAGGGCAGTGAAAAAGTCAGCAAAATGTCCAACTGGTTGTTCTCCATGGCTTGGTAAGAGATGGGAAGGGCCCAGCCTCAGTGCTCCTGACGGCCTGGCTGCCACTGCCTTCTCTGTTTTTTCCCTTCCATGGTACCACAGCCTTGTAAAGCAGAAAAACGACTGAAAATACAACTTTTGTTCTTTCGTCATTCCTGTAAAGCTTTTTCACAGTATTTGGTTAGGTAATGCAAAAAGACTATTTCCTTTGTGATCACCTGATACATGTTTCTTTCTCCTTAGAGAAAAGGAGTTACATTTTAGGGTACAAAATTAAATGAACAAATGTCGTTTCTCTGGATCAAAATTCAAGTGGTTTGTGAGGTGCTGTAGGTGTATTAAACTAAGTGAAATTTGTATGACATGGACAGAATTAGGTGGAAGATCCATGTTCTGGATTAAACCATTTATTCATCCATAGCAATCAGTCTACCATTGTACAGATTTCATTAGGATTACTATTTTTTATCAAATTGAAAATTTAAAAAGTTGGGAGCAAATGATAAAGGTAATTTTTGTCACCATTTTCCTGTGTTTTGCAGAATAGAGAAGTTTGCTTTCTCTTTTTCTGTTTACATACATAAAGGACAAGTGGTAGGAAATACAGATGTAAAATATATTATAAATATATGAAAATTTATTTCACTGAACTTAGTAGTATGTGGTTTCAGAAAATAATGTTGGTAATCAGTGCAGAAGAAAGCAATATTTCTAATCTGGCTTTCACTGAAATTGTTTTCATTTTAGTATAATGTCAGTGATTTATACTTGGAGAGAAAGACAACTGGGAAACATTTCCTTAATTGTATGTCAGGTGTTTTTTCCAGGGTGTTTGTCATTTAGTTCCTTTAAATTATGCTTAAAATTTGCTTACATAATGGCTTGCTAATTTAAGCCTTACCAACTTGAGTACATATGCCATGCAATTCAGCTGTGTACTAAGGCTTTAACAGAAGTTGGTAATATTGTCAGAACAAAATGTCTGGTTTGTCAGGATTTTTTTTACATCTCTTGAACAGAACTCTTAGGTCAAATTGCCCATTAAAAGGCTAATTTATGTATGCTCTGACTAACACAGCTGTAGAACAAAACAAAAAAATCCGACAGAAGGACGTAAAATTACAGAGCAAATTGCAAACTGATAGCAGATAAATTCTCTCTCTGTAGCATTCAATGTAATTTGTTTCCCAAAAGATATGGGGTTTATATGCATTATGAAAGAAGCACCACTTTTCAGTAATTCCTCCCTCGAACTGCTGCTTCTAGCAGAAAGAAAATAAAAAAAGGCCATCAAGAAACGGAGGAATTCTATTTCAAGTAAGATGTGGATCACTGTCCTCTGCTTCTGGGAAGTTAGTATGCTTTCAAACAAGTGTGAGTGTATAAAATTTTTAAGGAAATCCCTAAAATTGGCTTGCTCTTCACCAAGTTTGCTGAGGAAACATGTTTGCCTTGAAATACCCTTTTCATAGAGTCCAGCTAGCAAAAATGATCGATTCCTTCTTATATAAAGAGAAAAAAAAAATGCAGGCAAGTGATGCTAATGCTCTGAAGTTAACCAGATCAGAGTTTCTTCATTTAATGATGGGACTGTAGAAGAATCACTAGACAGGTGGGTTTTTCTTCCGCCATAGCCTTAAATCATCACTAAATCAGTAACCACTTGATTAAGCTCTGTGGTTTACCCAGGTTTAGAGTACCTGTTTGGCAAACTCTTGAACTGTGACTTGTCGTGTGATTCTACACTTTATGACCAAGAAAATATATTGCTACAGCAACCTTCTCTCTTAACCTGTGATAAAGAGCTCCTGAATCCTTCATGTCTGTTCTTGCCATTTTCATGCAAGCTGGGTAACAGCGATCTGTGGATATCCGACATAAAAAAATATTGGAAACTCCATGTAGTATAATGGGGCCTAAAAAAAATCACCCCAAACTTGTAATCTACCACAGTGTTATTACTTTCCATGTTATCCTATTTTTAGTCTTGTATTTTCAGTATCGTTGTTTCAATTTAACTGATTTGAGACTATGGGAATTGTTTTGAATGTCAGCAGTGTCTTTGAGTGTAATAATTCCTTCCATTGTATAAACTTGCATTAAAACAAAAAAAAAAATACAAGATTGCAAAGGCCAATTAGGTTTTTCAGGAGAAGCTTTATTCCACCTCCTCTTGCCTAATGTCATGCGTGTGTGTGTGTGTGTGTGTGTATAATATATATATTGTATGTGTATGTATAAGCATATATTATATAGATTTTTCATAAGTGAATATACATGCATGCCATATACATGCATCGTACAACATAGCCTAATACAGGAAGTACAGGGCAACCCAATTTTTTCACCTTTGAAATCTGTTAATGATTCAAGGTATTTAAATCACCTGAGGAGTTCTTATTTATCGTGACAAATAGAGATGATATGCCATAGCAGTCACAGAATCCCAGGAGGGTTGAGGTTGGAGGGAGCCTCTGGAGGTCATCTGATCCAACCCCCCTCCCAGTCAGGGCTACCTAAAGGAACTTGGTCCTTCCAGCTTGGCATACTCATGTGTCTTTTGACTTGCAGGGTGAACAATGAAAAACTCAAGGATATTTCATGTCATTTTTTTATTTATTTGGTTATTGTAACTATACACATTATAGGCTTACACAAAATCTCCTTAAGTTCTGTTAGGAAATAATTCTGTGACTTACAGCTTTGGACAAATGAATTTCAGAATTTTACAGAATCCTTTAGAAAGAATGCTAACACTATGACAATTTTTTTCAGCTCAGTGTTCAGAGAGAGAGAAAAACCAAAGCTACCAAATCAACTTGAAGGTTTTCATTTCCATCAATCTAGTATTTTTATCGTTTTAACACTCACAATCTCACATTCTGTTTGGTCCAATTAAGCTGATGAGGAGCAGGAGCAGGAGAGCCTTCCAGGGATTCTCCCAAAAATACTGTGTATCCTACTGGCTCAGAAACTTACCTGAGGTGTGGGAGATCACTGTGAGCTCCATTGTGATAAAAGCTGCTTTTCCATATGCGATACAGTGCTGTCAGTACTGAAGAGGAACATCTTCCTACCTGGCTTGGGTCAATGACAGAATACAAAATATTGAAATTATATTTATTTTTTTTGTTTTGTCCAGAAGTATACTTTGAGTTAGTATTTAGATCTTTGCTGAAATGATTTTATTGCACTTTTCTAATAAGTTCTGGTTTGAGAAAATACAACAATGTAGAAATATTTTTATTCACTTTTCTGTCAAATATGATTCATCTCTGCCCTAAATAACTGTAAGTGAAGAGATGGGATTCAGGGTCTTATGTAAAGGAAGATAATTTTAGTTAATTAGTTTCAACTGCAGATATATATTGAAAAGACAGATCAATTAAGTAAGTTACAACAATTGAAATCCGAGATTTTTTTTTTATGCAGTGCATTTTGGAGACGAAAGAGGATAATAAAGAAAGAAAATATTAGTGGTGCAACACAACAGTAAGAAGTCATGAGAAAGGCCTGGTTTCTGTTTCATATGTTCATATACCTTAATATAATCAAAATGATCCTCTAAACTGTTACTTTTTTGTAGATTCTGATCCTTCCCTGTCCAGTGAATACAGTTTTTAAAATGAAGAAGTAGGACCTTATAGATTTAATATGATAATGTATGCATATCTGGTGTAAGGTAAATAGAAAAAATGAACAGTCTAAACCAAACACAATTCTGATCATCTCTGACTAGTCAAAATATGTATACAATTTTATAAAATCAGGATAAAAAAAATCAATCAATTAAAAAAATTGCTAAAATTATATCTTTATATGCATGAAATAAAATTTTCTTTCTACATCTTAATGCTTATACCCATTAATTCTGATATACTGGAAATACATTAATAGTATTTGATCACCTTTTGCTTGCATTTGTGCCATCAAAAATGCAGATAGCTGTAGTTAGCTGCAATAATAGTGATGCATATAATTAAAATCCTAATTTTAAATGGAGCGTTTCTTCTTTAATGAGGGCTTTCTCTTGTAACAGGAACCTTTTATTCTTATAAACAAATAATTATTGCTGAATCATTATTTACATTCTCATAAATACTAAGTCTTATAAATATTTAAGGCTTATACAGTAAATATTTCAGGTTTATATCTTTTTCCAGATTTTTGAGAATAGGGTTGGTTAGCTACTGGCAGGATATCTTTTTAGACTGGTCTATGTAGATGATCATTTTCAAAGCATAGTCACTCCAGGAGTCTGTTCATGCGTCCTTCAGTTCTTTATTACTTCAGCGTGTCTCCAGTAATGTTACTATCAGTAGAAGGCAAACTCAGCCTTAAATCCCTGCAAATCCTGGAGATAGCAAGCTGCAGTTTCAGCTGGGATGTCACTATACATATTTGGAACTGTTCTTGCATCCTTTCAGTGTATTATGCACATTTACCTGTCTTAATTTTCCACAAGGTGCTAATTTTTCAAGTCCTTTAATTCGTTATATGAATTGCTTTGAGTTTATTGTTACCTCTTGCTAACAAGTCAAACCCAATCTCACTACTATTAATATCAGACTATTACCTTTATGGTATCTTAAAATCCAAAACTCCACTGGCATTTTCATTGCCACATCAAATTTGCAGTTGTTATTTCTGAATTCAGTTTGCCCTATTGCATTTCAAATCAATCCAGAAATTTTCTTTGCAAGATATTGGGTATTTGTGATATTTCTGTTATCTTCATTTCTGTAATGGGATAATTTACTTGTTACTTGCTGTGTTACTTGCTGGCACTGCAGAAATCATAGAAGAGATTAGAGATCTCTAAACCACTATATACCATATATATAATAAGCATATTATTATTTTTTTTCCTAAGGGATACAGAACTAATAAGCAAATATACTATCTTAATAAAGAAGATACAGAAAAACTATCTTCATCATCTCCAAAAATTATATTTTAAGAATGTGTTTTCCTACAATATTTAGCTGCCTTAGTTGTGCTACAAAGTATCTTTTTTTCAGTTTATAAAGAAGTCGTCTTGGAGTATTAAAACGTAAGTTTAGAATAAATAAGTGACTAATCCAGAGATTGTGTCTGGTATATGTAAATTTAATTTGTACATGTCTAGTTTATCTGCACATATTTATTATATCAACATGCTAGGGAATAAGTTCATTTCATTGAGTAGATTTACAGCTCCTTGAAACCATTGATCTGCAATGTTAGTGGAGAACAGTGGGGAAGCCTGTGTAGTCCATCTGCGTGAGAGTGGGGTGAGTCTGGATATAACCCACTTTTCCAATGTGCTTCTGTATGGCAAGTCTGATCGCTGGAAATGAATCTGTGCTGTACAGTGCTTTGGAGATAGAAATTAAGTAAAAATGCCATTATTACTGTTGAAAAACATATAATGTCTGTACTTGTGTAGAATCAGATGGTTAATCTACTTACTCAGCATTTCTTCATGTGAGAGGTGGCCTATTAATCAAGGAGGCAAATGTCAGACAGAACCCTGAATGTCATAATTTTGAGCTATTTCTTGAATGCTTCAGGTAAATGTATCCAAAATTAACACATCTATTTCTGGATGGAGAGCCACATAACAGTGTGGCATCTATTGGCAAACCAAGGGAGGTGGGTTTGTGTTTTGTCATTCCCAGTTTCAGTTGGGATGCAAAAAAAATAATCTGGAAGTGTAGAAAAAAATTATCTGGAAGCCCTCCCTGCTGTGGAGGGCTAAAGAGAAGGGATCACTTTACAAAGACATACCAGGCATTCAAATATTTCACACCATCTAAACTTTCATCTTATTCACCCAGAAGAAAGAAATCTTGATTTCTCTTCTGATTGATAATTCCAATAAAAACTTAGCTTTAGAGACTACAGGCGCCTTTTCTTTTCTTTTTTTTTTCTCCCCTCCCTCAAAAACATTGAGGGAGAACAGAGTAGCAAACATGCAGTGGCCAGGGATGTGTTTAGGCTCAGGAAGCTTGAAGAAGTGTGTTCATCTGTGAGTTGCCTGAGGGTGTATGGTGCACCAGCAGAGCTGACTGCTGATGTCCAAGCAGGGCTCAGTCAGAGCTAGTAGTCCCGTGGCAGCACCTGATGGGACTTCTTTTTATCTGAGCAATGCACCTTCCGTTTTTCCAGCAGTCATCTGTTTCCTAGATATACTTGGGTGTATTTTATTGCTCGAAGACAATCCATCTAGCACCATGTCCCTTATTTCAAACTGTACCCAGCTGTGGTGTCTGTGAAAAGTCCTCTTGTAAAAGGGTCCCATAAAATGGAAGATATCTTCTAATCATGTATCATCCTTCCCTAAAAGACTTGAGCTTTTGGCAAAACTAACCAAATCCCCTTGTTCAGCCTCTGAATACATTTGTTCCGTGTGGTCACACAACAACCAGCTGCCAGCTTCCAGGCATGTGAGAGCGTACTCATTTAAGCTCAGGCTGATTTGACAGCCCAGTGTGTGCCCCTTAAGCCCAACAAATTCTTTACTTGATCATTTTATTTCTTCTTGGAATTTGTGTCTTTCAGCTTGAATCATTGTAGCCCTCATTCATGAAAGATTGCTCTATGTGATGGGATTTTTAATGTGATATGTGGGGGTTAAGACTAAGTATGACTTCTAATATTTAAAATGTTCATAGCTATGTACACTGCCAAAGCAAAATAGTTTGGTTTTAGTCGTTTACAAAATAACATAGGAATGCTAAATGTAACTAAATTTAGTAAACTGAATTCCTGGGCTATTCTGGCACCACAAAACCAGAGAGATTTTAGCCAAAAAGAGATCTTGCTGCAAAGATAGATTTGATAAGATTTATGACCTCTTATGCATTATGAGAAATCGACAAGTAGCTGAAAAAAATTTCAAGAGAACAAAGTAATTATGAGAGATAAATGTAATCTGTGCTCTCTTACTATTTCTCTTTTTATCATAAATAACCTTAATCCTCATCCAGGATTAAAATTCAGTGTATTTTTAGCCATGCAATGTCCTAGATAAAAGATGCCTCCATCTATGTTTTTGCATCTTTGCATTCTGGAGTATTTTGTAATTTTACTTAAGAGATGGATGCTCCTGTCTGTACATCTCCAGTGCTGCAGTTAGAGAGGACATAGGATAGTTTGTCATACATATACCGGAGGTAGATGATTTTATTAAGCATAATAGAAGATAGAACTGTGTATTTCAAGCAAGCAAATCTATGGACAAATATTTTGTGAGTTTTTTCAAATTCCATTAATATAAGGACCCATCTGCAAGTCAGCCTTCCTATGGAGATAAATTAAATCTCTCTCCAAAACTGTGATTATAAAATTATATAAAGTATCTGTTACCAGTTGTTTGATGACTGGTCAGAGATTAAGTGAAAATCTGGACAAAATGTAATCTAAATTTCCTTAAAGAGCAGATAAAACCTAATAATTATTTAAATCCAGATTGAGGTTTCCAAAAGAGCTGCATGTTATTTCGGCTGAAGTTTAATCTATGTACTGTGCAATTTCAGTATTCCAGCTAAAACACCTGTCAACTAACTTACATGCAACAGTTTACGGAAACTTTGGAATTAAATGTTAATTTCTTAATAATCTATTATATTTGTTATTAATTTGTCCATAAAAAGCAGGCTCCCATAGCAAAACCTTTTGTACTGGTGAGTTTTGGGAAAGTTATTTGGGATATTGCATTCTAAAAAGTTGAGTATTACTGAGAAGTGCAGCTTAATCATAGAGATGAGCAGATGTTGCTGGGACTCTATAAATAGATAAGCATGGGAATGATGGTTGTGTTGTCATGACTGGAGGAAATTTTTGTATATTTCTGGGATTTTAATCCTGGTAGTGTAACTTTTATCTCTGCAACATGTGGTAAGTGATTAAAACTCATACCTGTGCATGCATCAGCAAAGTTAATCTTTCTCTCTACTTTTACTTCTCTGACTAAATAGCTTCTACAAATGGAGAGAGGGCAGTTGAAAGTTCATCAGCAAACTGCTCTCAAGACCTTTGTCAGCCTGACAGCTTTACCCCTCAGGATTTATTGGATCAGTCCTTTTAGCTGCAAAGAAACCTGCTTTTCTAGTCTATTTCAGGGACTCATCTCGCTGCCTTTGTGGATGGGTAAAGAGACCACAGAGGCGAGTTCTTGCCCGTGTAAGTTTAATGCAGCAGAAAAAGTAACAAGGGAATTAAACTAAGGAAGATTTCATCTACTTTATGTTTGGCTTTTTTTGCCCCCTAAGCTTTCAGCATAGATATAAACATACTCTCGCATATCTGTGAATGTCTTGTGTTGCAGATTATACCCCTTCACTCCATACACCTGATGTTTTCCTAATCAACCAGTGAGTGTTTAGTAGAGCCTATTGTTCAAGTTAGAGGAGCTGCTCTCTTGGTCACTCGTGTACCCTATTAAAGAGGAGACTGGTGAAACGTTCAAAGGAGATTAAGTCAATAAAATACCTGCCAGACTGAGTAGGAATCAGTTCCAGGTGAGAACCCCTACATTGTATGTGAGCTGGGTTTATGCTTTCATTATACCTATGGGGCGAGATCCGTGTACCCCAGAGTGCTTCAGCTTGCTCTGAACTAGACTATATTAGCTGTGAATCTTTCTCAACTGTGGCTCCTGTTTAGTGAGATAGAGCCCCAAGTCATCAAGTGTCATATAAGGTACTGCAGAGCTTTACTGTGGCTCCCAGCAGCTGCCCCAGTGAGGGGAGCTCTCATGTAATGCCCATGTCATACCTTACAGCTCCACACTCATGTTTTGGAAATGTAGGGCATTGAAGGTAGAACTGAATGCCAGTGTTGAGGCAGTTTAATCCTACAACAGATTTTCATCAGCTACAGTAGGAAATCATACAGCAGCAATGGCCTGTAGACACATTTAGAAACCTATATTTAGTCTTGTTTCAAATGAAACTCTACACGCTCAGTCTGAATCTTCTGCGCAAACCTACGCTTTCTCTCCCCTACAGGCAACCTGGCAATTCATGCACCAGCTGTTATTTTTTTAAGCCTTTTGTCTCCTACGTGAATTGACCTCCTTAAAAGAGGGTATATGGTCTTGTGCAGTCTCTGATATGTGGTATGGAAAGTTGTGAATATATTCTGCTGTAGAGAGTTCAATTTGGCTTTTTTCATCTACATTAGAGACAGTCACTGAAAGAAAAATGTTGTATGTTACTGAAAATAATACTAACCCACACTTACATTTTCAGTATTTTACTTAGGATATACTTATTAGTGTCGGTAAATTCATTTCCATTTCTTGAGTATAATTCATAGGCCTTTTTTTAGCTCTCTGACCATGCAATAAGACAGTCATAAACTCTTGTTGAAAATTTGCTATACACAATCTTCAGATAATGAGAATGGTAGAGTTCAGCTGAGTACTCAGCTTCATAAAGATCAGTCCCTTCATAAAGGGAATAAAAAGCCTTAATCAAGGATAGAATGTTTTAGCCTTCTTGAGGGTAAGATGATGATTGGGGAAAAACCAAGTTGGTCAAGTTGACTTAGGAGAAACTGCTTCTTTTTGTAAAAAGAAGGTGACAGGCAGATACTGGCTACAAAAGGCAGGTGCAGTTAGCCATGCAGCCAAGGCTAGGAGCAAGCCTAATGCTTCAAGCTACACAAGTTTCAGGCAGGTTTGGCGGGCAGTCTTATGCTAATATAGTATGTGTTTCTCAGAAACTGTGCTCCTTTTGTAATGCCCGAGAGAGATGTACACTATCAAAAGTTACTGCAGCAAAAGCTTTATGGAGTCTCAACATCTGGTGCATACTGCTAGGTACAGTTCTCTCCAGAGCATGTGTCTAAATTTCCAAGTTATCCATTGAAAAGAGAGTTGACAGCTTGACAGATCTGGGCCTCTATTAGCGAGACCCAATGATAAATAGAAATTAATGCTTCAGTGACTGTAATTCCATGAAAAAACTTGATTTTTAAATCTGTTGATATGGAAGTTCATGTCTAAGTTAAATTTTTTTAAGAAGGCTGTTAAATCTATGCCGCTGAAATGCATCCAGATGATTTTTTCTTCCATTGAAAACTATGGGGATAAACTCTTAGGATTCCAAGGACTGTAGATGGACTTTCAGTCCTTTGTAAAAAACCATTATGCAGTTTGTTTCACAAATACAAAATTTATGCATTTCTTGGTTTTGCAAGTCTTGTTAGAGAAGCTTCTGTGGTGAATTGACCTTGTCTGGCTGCTAGAGGCTCCAACAGGACAAGGGGATAAAATAAGATTGAAAAGCTCACGGGCTGACACAAAAACAGGGAGTTGGTTCATCAACTACCACCACAGGTAAAACAGACTCAGCTTGGGAAAGGTTAATTTAATTTACTGCCAACTAAAATAGAGTTGGATTGTGAGAAGCAAAGACAAAACCTAAAATATCTCCCCACTCTTCATTTCTTCCCAGTCTCAACTTTACTCCTCCATTCCCGACTCCTCTGCCTTGTCCAGCTGCATGGCACAGGGCATCAGGCATGGGCTGGGACCAGTCCATAGTATCTCCCCTCTGTTACACCCTCCTCCTCCAGCTTGGAGCCCTCCATGGGCTGCAGTCTTTCAGCAGAAATACCTGCTCCCATGTGGATTCTCCAGGGGCTGCATCTTCTGCCAGGAAAACCTTCCCCAGCATGGTCTTCTCTACAGGATGTAGTGGAACCCCTGCTCAGGGGACTGCAGTACTTCCTCCCCTGTTCCTTCCCTCACCTTGGGGCTGGCAAGGCTGTTTCTCACAGTTTCCCTCTCACTCCTCGCTGCCTGTGTTGTGTTTTTGCTTTTCTTCCACCCATTGCCCCCGAGGCGCTCCTGCCTCGGCCGTGGGCTCGTGGGCTCAGCCGTGTCCAGTGGTGGATGTGTTGGAGCTTCTGGAACCGGCCGTGTCTGGCACGGAGCAGCCTGGGGCTCCCTGCAGCTCCTGCTGCTGCTGCCCTGGGGCACCTGCATCCCTCATGGCTTCAGCCCTGGCCTCTGCTGGCCTCTGCTGGCCTGGTTAGTCCTCAGACTATATTCTCTTTCTTTCTTAGCCATTTCTTTTCATAGCTCTGCATGTCATGGGATCAGCTTGCCATGTTCTACTGAATCACTTCCTTTTCTTTGGCCATAAGTACCTGTAGTTAGTACTGTCTTCAGTGAACTGACTGGATTTAACCCTTGGATTTATGGCTGAAACAATAGCTTGTTTTCAAGCAAATGATACAGATTTTTAAAGCATTACTTTGGAAGACTTCCCTTTTTTCTTAATTTTCTATCCTTTTTTTAAAAGTAGAAGATCCTTTATACAGTCAATGGCGCATGGGTTGCAATCATCCTTATTCACTTGCTTTCATTTCTCATTTTGTTCTCAGCTTCTGTTAATTTTTCTGATTACAGTTAAATTTTGAAACCATATCATGGCAAGTTTTGAGGCAGTGTTACAGGCTTTATTTCCATTATAAGCTAATTTACAATTAAATATTTAGTAGATAATAATGATGCACTCAGCATCCCACTGTTACATTACACGTTGTGTCATAAATTAGAATCATACAAAAGCAACTTTGTATACACCATGTGGATGAAAATGAGTTAAATGATGATCACAGAACTAACTGTAAACTACCATCAACATAAAATGGCTGTCTTTCTATTTTAGCCCCAGAAGGATCACACTTGGGGTTTAACTATTTTAACATTTGCTTTTAAAAGCCACTCTTTTGGAAGTGCTAAATTATGACAAGAAGAGCTTCCTGATATACAACACCTTATACTTCATGTAAGTTGGCTGTTTTCTCAAAACTCATCTGACACAGGGTGCTCTGTGCCCTTTCACTCAGTTAAGGCCTTCGGTTTGTTTGGTAGGAATCTGCATTTTAGTGTTTTCTTAGATGATCATTGCCAACTAATATCTCTATTTTTTGCCATATCTATGTTATAAATGTAGCTACCACAATGTTTCTCGCAGGCTAAGAAAATCACCTTTTCCTCCTTGCTTCTATTTTGGTTTTATTTTTCTGTCCTTTTAAGTATATAACCTCTCCAGCATATATTTTAACAGTAATTGCTATTTCTTAGCAGTTTATCTTACTGAATAGCTGAAAGGTATGTACTCTCTCATTCTTTTTTCCTTCTTTATTTCTGATAGCTTTCTGGATGGCTGACTTTAGCTGCCCAGTAATTTCCTTTTTCAATTTAAATGTCACATATTATTGTATTAAATGAGTGCAAAGAACTTAGATTCCTGTACTTAAAACAGCAAGGTAAGAGAGCATAGGTCAATAATAATGTAGTATACAGCAATTCTTAGGCTTCTCTATAATAAACATTTTGGGATGGCTAAGTTTAGCAAATACCATAAACGTTTCAAAAATAAAAATTCGTTGTGCTTGCACAGCAAGTGACATGGCATAGCCTCAGCGACTCTTTCAAACAAAGTGCTTAAATCTAATTATATAGTAGAGAGGATGAAAAATAAACATACGTAGATTTAGAAATTGAAGAGTCACTTCTGCTTTGATTTAATTTGAAAGACAGCCATTAAAATCATACAGAGGACTTAGTACTATAGTCTGACTTATGCAGAGCATGACATTCAATGCAGATCTTAAACCTTTTAGTCCTGTCATAGTCTGCAAGCAGTAAATTCTTACAAGGGTAGCAATACTCTCATCTCTTGTGCTTAGGGCAAAAAAATAGAGGTCTCTTCTAGTGGTTGAACGTTAAACTTCAGAATAGGTTGTTTAAAGTAAGCAGGGGGGAAAAAGTGAAGGATTTGCAGATCAAAGACTGCAGTGCTGCATGATTATTTAAAAAGCTGGTGGACGTGCTTTTTTGCATTTAGAGCTTTAGTGTCTCACATCCAATCTGCTGCTGGTTTCTGCTGTGCACTGAGAGTCCTGGTAAGCTCATTTGTAAGATGGCTTCTTGTAATGCACATGTGTGTGTGTAAGCTTAGTAATGTCTTATGCTGATTATGCCTGAAGAGATGAAAAGCTCACCTAAAAGCATTTCTCTTAAAAGACAACCCTGAATCCCCAAATGCCTTTTTTCTTTTCTGAAGAAACACAAAGAAAAAAACATAAACTGAGGAAAGGAAGTAGAGTTTTCTCTGAAGTAAGTTTTATTTGTCCGTGTGTCATCTCTGTTCCAAATGCAATAACTTTTTCTACATGACAACAAAATAATCCAATTTTGTTGCTTTTCCAGCACATCAGTTTCCTCATAATCCCTGATAGTTGTCCTACTTTCTTCCTATTGTCTGTCTCAAATTTTTTGCTCAACTTGTTGCCTCTCTATCTCTCTTCACCCTACTTTGAACCTTTCTATCTGTTTGTCCTCTTGGACATTCGTTCTTCCTGGCCACCTCATCTCACAAATCTTCTCTTCTTCCCTGTATTCTTTTGTCTAAAGAACTGAAGTGGTTAAGGGAAAGTTATTAAAGACAACAAGGCTAGAAGAGTCTGACCTCCAGTAAACCAGTCGTATTTAAGCTGGGATAAACCGCTGGTTTTAGTATAATCACCTAAAACTGACAGAGACAACCAGAATAAAACAGTACTAACCTTATTAATATGTAGTCTACTGACCTGATTTCAGTGTAAAGTTAAAATTAATTATAAACTAGAGAGAAATACAAAGAAATAATTAAACTCAGATTCTAGAAGGAGCAGATATTACTGAAATAAAATCTTCTAGAAACCTCCCATAAAACCCAGTAGCTACGGATGAGGTTGGAATTGTCTGATTTGTCTATTATGTCTGTTTTGGATGTAAGTAACTGGAGTTGATTTGTTTGGCTGAGATCATTCTGCTGGCTGTGTTACATAATGTGAATTAAAAAAGCTCAAAGATGGAGTCACAAGAACATGCAAGGATCAAATCAAAACTGAGAGGAACAGTACTGAGCATAGAATGTTTATCCCACAGCTTGGTCAAAATTATCTTTGCAGTTCACAAAATGGGCACCGTCTTTGAACCCAGCAGAAGGCTGATGTGTCTGAAAGTTATTTTTTTGATATACAATGTGATGAGAGGTACTCCTGCTTCCTGCAAACTCCGTGTTTGTGTTTAGTGTTCAGCTACTTTAAATATGGCTGAATACTGAACAGCAAGTATCAGTATGCAGGAAAGGTGATCCAAGTTTAGGCAATAGTAGATGGACCTCACCAGCTCTGGAGGCTGTTGCTATGGCAAGGCGACCTTCTACCAAGCAGGGAATAAGAAAGTTCTCTCCTTAGCTGCTGACATGATTCTCTTTCTTTTATGCAAGGGATCTAGCTGGCCGTTCAATTTAACTCCTGACACACACAGAAACCTGCAACACACAAATCCCCTACCTGATGAAAAAGACGGCTTGCTTCTGTTGAACAGGCATTTGAACACAAGTCCAGCTCATGGTCCCTGTATTTGTACCACCATGGAGTGGGCATCCCTCTATTTCAGATAATAAAGAGGCAAAATATCCTTAACTGTTGCCTCTTCCCCAAATAGTCTGGTCACTGCACTATATACCTTTTATTTGTTTAGGAAATACAAAGCCTCATTAGATATCTGAGAATATACAGGTAAGTGCAGAAGATCAGAATGGTCCTCCTCATCTAGCAAAGTTCTGATCTCAAATTTTAACCTGTTTTTGTAACAGTAGCTTCATCAGATAACGAAATATCATAACTGTTTGATTTTTCTAAGTGTATTGTTCTGCACTGCATTACATCATCTTACCTTATTGAAACTTCCCTCTTTCCCTGTGTGGTCTGCCAGTAGTATTGCAAATTCAGAACAGTAAACCTCTGATATTAGTACTGGGTATAGTCTGTAAATTGGCTGTCAACAATGTGCTGTTTAGATCAGTTAAAAAATTGTAATATTCTTACACTGGCACAAAATTCCTAGTGCATTTTCCTGCCCCATTTTCCTTTTCCTTATCTTTTAAATCTTCCATATTCAAACCCACAGTTGTTTAACCCTTTCTCAGTCTCCCACAGTCCTTGCTTTCCTAAAAATCTACACTTTTCCTTACCAAAAACATTGTTTTCCCCAGTTTTTTTTTTTTATAAATCTGAAATATCCACTCAAATTTGTTGTAGAACACTGATATTCTCTCTTCCCCTTCCTCAAATCTTCCATCCCAGATTTACTGAGATTCCTTTGTGCTCGAGCTTGATAGCACAAATAGCACAGACTTAATCAACTTAGCCTCAGACTCTGCACCTGGAGCGAGAGGTGGGAGAATTAAAAGAAAGGACCATGGACATCTCAGAAGGTAGGATCAACAAAGATGAAATTTAAAGAAACCCAAACAACAAAAAGCAAAAAAACCTGTGTCATCCTTTTGGTAAGGGAGTAACTGCAAATCAGATGTTGAGCCAACTCTTACAGTATGTTGTGGTTCCTCAGGATACACTGGTAGCTTTTTTGTAAGAGGAGATCAGGTTGCTGGTTCGTATAAGGTAGAATGTTTTACAAATAAAGTGTATGTTTGTTTTAAAAGTAGCTGTTTTAAACATACAAGAAGGTGCTGTGATGATATCAGTGGGACAAATCTGCTTTCTGTAATTATAAGCATTCCATGCATTTACATTCATAACAAAAGTCAGGCTTAAGTATTTCTAACTGTGTGAAGAAAACTATAAACTTAAGGATCAGTTTGGGCTAGATGGTGAAGCATGAATATATGTAACATGTATAGGGCATAATCCTATTTGGTGCTTTGTCAAAACCCTTACTGGGCAGTAGTAGTTGTTGCAAAATAGTAAAGGTAACCTATGATGCTCAACGTTCCCCAAGCATGAAAAGTTCTCTCCAGCTAAGTTTACCCCTTGGTGCCTTTTTTTTTTCATTCTGAAAACAAAGTCTTTCAAAAATCTTAATTTGTGAATTTTACTCTTTCACTAAGAATTTATTTTCTTTCACCGAGAGCTTTCTTTTGTTTTCTTAAGAAAAGTTAAAACATGCAGGATCAACCTGGTGGAGGTTTGTAATAATTTTGTTTAAGCTTACATTTCCAGGTTTATCCGGATTATGTTTAATACTTTTATCTGTATGTGATGTAAAAAAAGTATTTGTAACAGATCAGAAACCGTTCCACATCTTTGTGCTCAGCCTCGGGAGGACTGTCCCAGACAGTGGTGGTGAGCCAGGGCTGTGTGTGGAGCTGCCCAGGCACAGGAGGAATCATATGCTTGGTGCCACTCTCCTCCCACTGTATCACTCACAAATTAGATGCCTAATTTCACAATCTGGTTGTAAGGCTCTGACAGCCTCATTCTAGGCTTTGTGTGGACTTGGGAGTGTGGGAGCTCTGAGCAAAACTCAGCAGCCAGAACTTCTGAGCATAGGAGTTGATGGAGAACAGAGGAAAATTCTGTCTAAGCAGAGTTCATCTTCAGAAATCCTGATTCTCTGCGAGTGGAAAGATGATCAATCCAAGTGGTCAGAGCAGATTTCTGTCAAGATGCATGGCAAAGATCACTGCAATGAGATGATCCTGCAATATGTCAAAAGTATACTTTTTCTTCCCCAGACATTTTGTTCTTCCAAACAGGATCTTGGGCATTTGTTGTAACTGACAGATCCAAATGTGCTGCACATGTTCCCTTATGTTCCCTTGGCAGCTTGTTGCGTCATCCATAAAAATCTTTGTCCTAACATGATTGTCACTGTGCTGTATATTCAGCCCATTCCCTCTAGGAGTATTCCTGAACTGCCAGCCATTCTCTGTTGCCTTCTATCGCTATTTACACAGCCAGTGATAATCCTCCTCTTCCTCACAGCCCCTGAATTTTTGCATCATGTCCTCATAGTGCTCTGTTAGTCTCAGCTCCACTGTCTCTTCCTATGGATCCAAGCAGTGTCTGTAAGCTTTGCTCATTTCCTGTGTCCATTTTTCTTTCCCATAAATTGCCTCTGTGGACAGAGGTGCCCAGAACACACCTCCTGGTGACCCCATGCTCCTGGTGGCTGTCAAGGCCAGTACGTTCCTCTCATTAACTCGGCAGTGATAGGCATTGTACAGGTTGGGGACCTCAAATACGTGTTTTAGGTCCTCTCAAACCTCGAGGGGGTGCCATCAGCTGTTCACACCTTACTTCAACACAGGATAGAGAGACTTAATCTCTGAACTCTCTGAAGATATGTGTATATATATATATATACATACATATATATATATGTATATATATATATATATACGGACACATATATGCTGTAAATGTAAGACAATCACTTGGATCTCACTATATCATATTGGAAGTTTTCCAGCACTCAGTCACTCCATCAGCTTTTGGTAGAAGTAATCTTAAGCTCTTGGACAGGTGGGGAAGTAGCTCTGTTCATTGCTATGTTAATACATCAAGGTGTGTACTCTGGGAAGAAAATGGGTCAGCATGCTGTGGGCTTTCCCCAGTCCCTCGTGTGAGTACAGTGCCTCTCCACTCAGAACTTCAGGTTGTATGTGTGGTTTGCTTTAGGGCAGAAGCCTGTGTAGATAGTGAGACAAGAAAGAGATAAACCTTCTAGCAGTAAAGCATGTAACATAGCTGAAGAACAACAAGTCTATTTCTCAGTGCTTTATTCTTTAGAGAATCACTGAATTGTTGATGTTTGAAGGTGCCTCTGGAGATCATCGAGTCCAAATCCTTGCTTAGAGCAGGCCCAAGTAGATCAGGTTGCCAGGACTGTGTCCTTTTGGGTTTTGAATGTCTCTAAAGATGTAGAATCCATAACACTATTTTAAATTTTTTTTTGCGTATTTTAAGAATACAAAATCAAAATTTATTTCATGCCTGTCAATTCCCCTATGACCTGCACCAGTTGACCCACTGACTTTCATTTTCATGAGCTTTTTATAGTTATATATATATATAAGATGTGTGGTATTATATGAGAGTATAAAAAAATAAATAATGGTGTTGTAGTGCAAGCTCCCACAGAAATGATGAACACACCCATCCACTATTAAAGACAGTCTGGTTCTGAGCACTTCTATATTTTTACTGCAGTTTGTAAATATGTAAGTGGATAAATGGAGTGGAAAGCTTCTGGTGAGTTGTCTCTGTTTTATGAATAGCAACTAAAACTTTACGTCAGTCCTGACTGTAAGCTGTTTCATGCCATTTACCTTAATTTTGTTAGATTTTTGTAATGTAAAAAAAATATTTGTGTTCTGTATGTGTCTGTAACTACGGAAACCATGAAGTGATTAAGAGGAGTACAGCTTCTGTGGCTCATCAAGACAGCCAAATGGTCAAATAGACACACAAAACTTTTTGGGGTTTTTTTGAGGAAGGTTAGAAGAATACACAAAAATTATCTATGGCATAATAATTTCTAGGGTAACTTAATGGTCTGTGAAAAATGGAGATTGTTGTAACAGAAAATGTGACTAGCAATTCATGGCTACTGTGTTATCAGAAGAAAATGAAAGAAATTCAGGCAAGAGAAATAAAGTTGAAATAGAAACTAGTCTATGAGGAAAGAGTGAGACCAAAGCTATAGTTTAGCTTTAGAAGATCACAGCTGTAACTATGACAATGCAGTTTTCTTAGTATTTTTTTAGTACTGTGTGTTAACTAATTTATTTCTGTAGCAGATTTATAAAAGAACTTGCAGGAGAAGAATAAATTAGTGCATGTAAATGTGCTGGTGTGAATTTTTAGACACAACTACTGCCTTCACCACTAGTGATTTTGCTTTCTTCCTTGAACTCCAAAGGTGTTCTCGGAGAAGTACATTGAGATCGTGTCTGGAATGTGGCTGTGTGCTGTTTTAGAGATGACTAGTAATACTGTTGCTAACAGCAGTGGCAACAAAACCAGCATGAAATGCCCTTTTGATGTTAACTCCTGGAATCACTGCTCAACTGCATCTTTTCCGCCTCCTATAGGCAGTTGGTAGTTTTGGGTTTAGAAACCTAGGCCAGGAATATGATTAGGACCAGTATGTGAACTGTGTGCTCAGTTGCCTAAAAGCAGGCATCTGATGCCATCTTTGATGTGCCATGTACGTAAGACACATAGGTATGGGTGGCACATGGGACCTAACTCCTGTGGCAGCGAGGTGGGATATGCTGACTTACCGCTAAAGGCACTACGCTATCATTAGCCATAGGATTTGATTTTATTTCACTGCTTCTACGCGAAAGTGAGTGGACTCTCTTCGGCTGGAAACCTAAATACCTGACATGCCTATAGTCATTTCAGTGCAGACAGAAACAATTTAGGCATCTTACTCGAATGCTTATTTGTACACATAGAATCTCATTTGAAAATGTAACATCTCGGCTGACTGAAAGGCAAGCAGAAAAAGAGTAGGAGGTGCAGTCTCTTGTGCAAGTGGAAAAGTCTGGTAAGGCAGACTTCTAAACATCCCTCCTGGAAGCTCTCAGTCAAGCTTGTTAATGGCACCACAGGCTTTAAGGCAACAGGTAGTTCTGTGAGCAGCTTCATTTGCTATGAACATGTCTTGTGGTTGAATTGCTGTGTCGATTCTGTGGCGCCAAAAAAGATTGCACTGATGAAATATTTATAGGGCTTTTACGGAACTGCATGTTTCATGTAACTTTTAAGAATATAATCACTTGAAAACTTCCATGCCGGTGCAAAATTTTATTGCATTTGTCCAGTGGGGTAACACATTATTGTAGGGCGTGGGCAGAAAACGGGGAAGAACCCAGTCAGCTGTCTGCAAAATCTTCGTTTTCTTGCCAAACTGGAATAAAAATATCTAGCTGAAAACTTCAGTTCTGAAGAAAATCTGCTCTGGAAGAAGCAGATTCCATAGGAACGGAAGAACAAGAGTAATAAAATGGCTTTAATGTCACTATCCTGAAATGGCTGAGCCCTGCCTGATGACCATCAACATGGGCGAAGTAGTCCTCTCTCTGATTGGAGAGGTGGGCAGCAGAGAATTGCATGGTCCTATTGAACCTTTCAGTCTAGAGGAGAGGCTTTAAAAAAAACAGAACCTAGACTCCTAGACTGCTTCTTTACTAACAAATTAAACGTAATATGGGACTATTCCTAGGTTTTAGAGTATCAATGTGAATAAACTGACACAAGGCTGCTTGGCACACTCTTGGCTTTCTGCCTTTAGCACTTTCTTATGTAGATTTCCTGGAAGTTGGAGAGTTGGAGTGTTCTGTGGTGCACCTCCAGGAAGCAACTTGTTTGGAGTCATCTTGATTTGAAGTAGAGCAGAGATCCTAGCACAGATACTGGTTATTTTGTGTCATTTGGCTTCAGTGCTCAAAAATGTTTCTGTGCAAGTTTAGTGTGCTAGTATTGGTGTCATTTCAAGATGTAATTTAATGGGAGATGGTGAGACAGTGCTGTAGGCAAAACATACCCTTATCCCCACTCGCCTTTGTTTCTGGTCACATGATTTCACTACTCATCATTCCCTCCATGAAAAAAATAGATGGGACAGAGAAGGAAACCAGTTTAAGAAAATACAGATAAGTTTCTGCTAAGAAAGTACAAGTGTCTCCTGGGAGAATCCGACAGTCAGGGAGCAGTATACAAGTGAGTATGTGGCACAGGGAACCTTCCTGTGAGCAAGAAAGGGAGAGAACAAAGCCAGATAGGAAGAAAGGAGGACAAGAGAGGAGTGAGTTGGGGAGAAGACCTTCCCTTTTGCTGAGCAGGAGCTGTTGGATGAACCCAGCTGTCTGTACATTTCGAAAAATACGTTTAATGGAATCTTGGACTCCCGAGCACACTTTCATTAGAAAGGCGGAGTTGTTTACTTATTAAGATTTTGGATTAATGTAAGTATTCAAGTAGATTTTCAGCTTTTAATGGAGTGAAGCGATCATGACATTTTAGCTATGATTTTATTACAGAAATCATTTTGATATAGAAGAAGAGATAAATGAAATGCTGTATAATAATTTCACGGTTTGCTGCATGTTTTTATATTATCTCAGAAACATTAAGTGATACATAATCTAACTTAATTTTGTGAATGAAAGTTTTGTAAGAGCTAATTATTATCATTTCTTCCCTCTGACTTTCAAGAGATGACTTGTAGGGTGGTGGCAGAGCTCTGCTGAAGTTAATAGTGCCTCAGGCAGTGAAGAGAGTCTGCCTAATTAGATCTGTCTGAAATAACTAGTGTCCTGCAAAAGTGCGTAGAAGGAATGTAAATTAAATCAGTAACCTGAAAAAATGTTGTGTGTACACCCTTCAGAAGGGAAATAATTAAGATAGCGTGGAAGTTCAGTAAGGAATAGCTTGTGGCCTGCTCTATTAGCACACTTGTTACCTAATTTGCTGCACAGGGATGAAGCAGGATGCAGGGAGCCAGCCTAACTGTGGGATTGCAATTTCTAAACTCAGGAAGCATAAAGGAGTGTGCTCCTTATGGACCCTCCTCAGAATCCGGGCTTGGGTGAAGGATTTCGGGACCTTGCTCTGACCTCAGTCTGAGTTTTGCCTGGCATGTGTCACATAAATTTGGTATAACTTTTGCGCCCCCCACAATGTGACTTTAGCCTCCCAATGCATGTTTGGAAGTTTCCGAATTTGAAAAAAAGCCTTTTTTCTGCATTCTAAAATGCAGGTTTGAAAGATGTAATTATGTAGAATTGTTCTTATTTTAGTAACTGAAAATGCTTTTTCTGTGTGTATAGTTATATATTTATATTACTTACTACGGGCTCTTTCAAGTTGGAATTTCATGTTGTGTTAGTACAGGAATACTGTTCCTCCTCATTGTGGATCACATTCAGCAGTACCTGTAAGAGTAAGTTTGAGGATATTTTTTCTGTGAATGAAATACTCTGTATTCCACATGAAGGCAAGCATGGGATCCTTCTAGCATGTTTTCACGCAGCCTGTAAAGTTTCCACATGAATCTGTGTGGGAACTGTTGACCCACCTGTGCTGAGTCCTGTGTGTGCCACTGGTCTTTTTTGTTATGTAGCAGTAAAGCCCAGAACCCTTTGCTATGCTGTGAAAATGCACCTTTTTCCAGAGCCATGCATATGAACCCTTTGAATGAAGAACACCCTTTTCCTGGTTCTCCTTAATAGCTTCATGTGTGAAATTGCATTGACGTGTGCAAGGATGCAATAAACCAGAAACAAACCCAGAAACAAAAACCAGACTCTGGATGTCTTGAATGACTCAATGTAGCACTGCATCAGAGCTCACTGTCCAGAGGAGAGTAAACAGAAACTATTTTTGAAGTGACAGGCCAGAGTAAAATTGTCTAACACTCTTCATTTTACTGATGCATCGCGTGGAGGTCCAGAAGCCACATTAGAGAACTGTAATCCTTCACCAGAGCATTTGTTTGGTTGCCTAACATCTGTGGATTGTTAAGATAAGTTATTACACAGACCTGCTTTAGTTTAGATTAGTTTGGACCACATCCCAGTATATTCAATCAGGATATAATTCCTGCATGCTGCTAAATTGCTTGCTCCACATACTTCTCTAAAAATGTTTTTCAATATACAGTTTTGTCACTGAAACTCTTCTGTCACCTCAATTTTTGATTTTTTTTTTCCTTTTTAAAGAAGAGATTGTATTATTTTTCCTTTTGGACTGAATAGATCTCAAGGCAACTGTAGCATTTTTAAATTCCTGAAGAGATACTACAGGAATGGTAGTATAGCTTCTATGTGAGTATAATACAGATTTCCTACGTGTGTAATCTGTGGTGATTGGTACGTACTGTGTCCAAGATGCAGAGTTTAAAAATAGCTGTAAGAAAATGGGTTTGTATTTACTTGTCTAGTATTTCTTCTTTCAGTATTCTGTATTTTTCGGAGTCTCTTTGTGCATTAGCTATTCTTATTTGTTTGTATCTCATAATAGTTCACATAAAATTAATTACAGTATCAAAAGTGATTATGTAAATTAACAGTATTTTCTTGGAGTTTATTACATAATTTATACATATTTAAAATTATTGAATACATTAAGTTATAAAGGAAGTATGTTATTGGGCTTGCATACATACACATGTATGCAATTTAATTAGGATAATTTACTTTTACTTTAGTATTCCTTATCCTTTAAGCAAACTCTAGTTGATTAATTTTGTTATTAACACTTTTTTCAACCTTTCTTGGAAACTGATAAAATACAGGTAATGACATTTTTTGTTACTGGCTTTGGTTTATAGCATTGACATAGATTTTATGCACAGACACATTTGCATGCACACTCTTGCTGTCTAATGAGCTAACAGCTGTGGCAGATCCTATAGGAGCATTTTAAAATGTGGCTTTTTTTCCTTTTAGCCTTGCTGGGATTTTTGAATACTTGTAATAATAATCTGATAGACTAAAAGTCTGTTCTATTTAGAACAGATAGTCTAATAAACTGAATTGCTGGTTTGTGAGGTGTACTAGGTGGAATAAATTAGACATTTTGGAATCAAGGGCTTTTGTTGTTTGTTAAAGGTCTAGCATTTATCTTTGTCAAAGTTGCTGTTTCTATTATCCTACTGAGTGTTACCTGTTTTCATCATGATATATGTTTATGCCCCTGTTGGAATAACTGTAGCTTTTGATTAAGGTTGGGGTTTTTTAAATTAATGTATTAGTGGATACTTTATTATCCTTCTTAAATAGAAGAAATAGAACAGTCATCTCTTGATAAAGGTAAAGTCCTGACAGAGGGTTAAGAGTTGGATGTCTTCTCTGTGTGGTTTGGTCAAACAGTGCAGAAATGCACTTGGAAGTTCTGATGTAGTTTTTAGACCTAAAAAGATAGTCTATTCTGGAGTGTTTTAAATAAATCTTAATTATTTTAAATATGTAAAATGCCTAAAGTTTTCATTGTGCCTTGTAAGCCATGCACTTCCTCAGCAGGCCAGAGAGTAAAAGAGCTCAGTAACAGAACTTTGTCATGCTTCAATTTCTTCCATGAAGTGGTTTTTTCCTTTTTGATTTTAAGCGCTGTATAATTTTGTTGCATCATTCCTGTGTTTACACAAAATAATTTAAGCATATTTTTCCTTCCAACTTTTGTCATCCTTCTTAGCCTCGTTACAATTTTACCCATTCCTGTGTACTTTCCATATTAAATTAAGGTATTTTCTTTACCATTTTCCTTAATAATAATCAGCTTTGTTTCCTCTCATCTGTATTTTTATTTCTGACAAAAATCCTCTCTCTTCTATATCCTTCATGCATTTTGCCCATTTTTCTTTTTTCTGAAAACTGCTTTTTTCTTTGTCTCAATTTTTTCTTAAATTTTCACATACTTTATTCTTGGTTAATCACTTATTTTTTCTCTGGTGAGTTGCTCCTGTACATAAGACTGTCTCTACAGTATACAGGCTGGAACCATAGAGTCTTGCTTTAATGTGTGTGCTCCTGTATATCTGTGTGTAAGGAATTAAAACCCCCAATTAAAAAAAAAATTCCTAAGCACCACAGTCTATGCACAGAGCTTAATTGTGATTTACAGGGACACATGTTTGTAAATTTATTATTTGCAGCTATAACTCAGAGAGATAATGATGATAATTTCCAGGTAGTCCAAAATATGGTAGTTTTACATTCTTTTCATTGGTGTATTTAGTTTTCTGTTAGTAGATTTCTTTAGGTTTTACTTTACACCTCTGATAAGCAGTTGCAGTAGGTGTAGCTAAAATCATGCACAGTACATGCTGAATTTATTTGCAGGATAATGTTGAGCTATTTAATGTGAGAAAATGTAATCACAAGGAAATACTGTGTCAGTATTCCGTGAGCACGGAAGCTGGGAGTGAGCTGGGCAGGACACTGCCCCCTGAGGTAGAAGTCTGGTGGGCTTGTCTGTCCTGACAGCGATCCACACCCGTGAGAACAACCCAACCCGCCCCCCGCTGCATCAACCCCCCCAACAAGCGCTGGTCGTGTTGTTGGTGTGTGTTCAGAGGAGAACTAGGGCTGGGCTGAGGGAGGATTGCCGCAGGTAGGACTGATGTATATTGCCAAGACATTTTGGAGAAGCTCGCATAGCATGTGCCTGTAGGATGCTTGGCTCTAGCCAGTGGAGAAGCATGCTCTGGGTCCTGTCGTGAGCACCAGCCTCACTAGTTGAGAGAGCGAGAGGTCGTACCTGCTCTGCGGGTGTCAGCATGCGTTCCAGGCTCCGGGAGGTAGCTGCACTGACTCTTCTTGTTGTCTTCAACTAGGTTATGTGGGTATGCAATCTATGTCGAAAGCAACAAGAAATCCTAACGAAATCTGGAGCGTGGTTTTTTGGGAGCGGACCACAGCCCTCACCGAGTCAGGACGGAACGCTGAGTGATACGGCGACTGGCGCGAGCTCGGATGCACCGAGAGAAAAGAAAGCAAGACTTCAGGAGCGGTCGAGGTCACAGACTCCCTTAAGTACAGCAGCTGCCTCATCGCAGGAAATCTCTTCTTCCAGTGTGCAGCCTGACCGTAGGAAAGGAGCAGAGGTGTCGCAGCCAGCTATGGGCCCGGACCAAAAGCAAGCTTCAAGGTCTAGAAGTGAACCTCCAAAAGAGAGGTAATGCCTTCTGTCTGGATAGAGCCTCCAATTATAAATGCTAGTTCAGCTGGGCCTTCTCTATGTTTGTTACTGTGCAAAAACAAAGAGTAAATTGATTTATTGACCAGGGAAGGATAAATTTTTGCTAGCAAATACATTGTCTATTTTGGTCTGTGCAACAAAAATGAAGAAAAAAATGTATTTTATGGATATTCCCATATACTTCAATGCATTTTGGTGTACACTTTTAATATAGAATTGTAGGTTACTTTTAAATTTTAAATTTGGTATTTTAAAGTTATTAAATGAAGAACAAGCCTTTAGCTTTACTTGAATTTTTAAAGCAACACTCTCCTGAAAAATCCACACCTAAGCAATCAGAAAACACACCGCGTGGAATTCTTTCAGATAACCTTATGTGTTACCTCTTTATCAATGATATTTCCAATTTTATTGTTAATAATAATACAATTAAAAAACCTCATTTACATGTGCAAGGTTGACATTCATGTAGAACAGCAATAGTACCATCTTGAATTCAGAGCGAGGTTTTTGCAAGAGTAAAGCAACCAGAAGCAAACTATTTTAAGTGAATAAAGGAGTTAATTCCTGAGCTGCATTCCATGTGATGAATGGGTTGAGGAGTAGCAAATCAAGAGAGGCTAATGCGATGAAACAGTTGCTGTTCTTTTGGCTGCTGCCTGGCAGATGGCAGAGCGGTTGAGGAGGGAGCCTGTGGCAACAAAACAAGAGCCTGCCATAGAAGATTCTCCAGATTCTGGCCAAAATGGTCGATGATTTTTTGTTCCCTAGCTATTGGAGCTGAAAATGGATGATGAGCAGTGGCTAGTGACTTACAGTGTGGGTGAGATCTGTCTGGGTTCAACTGTATCAAATTCAGGTTAGTGTTATGTGTATGGATTGTGTAAATGAACACATGATGCCCTCACCTAGTTCTGTTGACTTTTGTCCCCCAGCACAGGGAAGGCCTCCAAAGCAGTTATCGCTTTTATAGCAGCAAAACACTTTATATTTCTGCTTTGCTGCCCAGAAGTGAGATGTTCATATTAATTATACAAATTAGTGTTCTTTACTTGTCACTGAGAGTTTCCAATGAATTCCAAGCTTTCTGATTGAAGACCATCTATAGTATGCCCAGGTCCCATTTATCGCCAAAAACTCAGGAGGAACAGGAGATGGTGGGAAAAAAAAGGGGGGCTTAATGTGGATGATATCCAACTTTGTTCTTTGTGAGGGTCTTTGATATGTAATCCAAAGATGTGTCAGTTGTGGAAGGGAAGATTCAGTGCCACAAAACAAAGTCCTAGTGACTTTGTCCCGGTGTGTGTTCTTCTTAAATACTCTATATAGCTGTATTCATCCTTCTTCAAAATCAATGGATTCATATGTGAACTGCTAAATGAAAGGGTGACTGCAATGATGAGAGAAATAAAAATATCCAGCATAAGGGAATTTTATGATCCTTTGGCTGGCTCATTTTCCCAAAGCAGAATATGAAAGAGAAAAAAAAAATTTTTGCGCAGCCTCATTATTTATTGTTTTATACTTTCTCTGCATAGAGAAATAAACTTTTCATCCTCTTTTATTACTAGAGAAAGGAATGCCATTAATTTATCTCAAGGCATCAGTTAGCTTTCTTTTAAATGCTTATGAAACAGGCACTTATTTTTTGAGTTTTAGTAAGATAAATCAAACTATTTTAAATATTTTTTCTGGATATATTATCTTTTGCATTTTTTTATATCAATATTACTTCTTTCTGTAGTATTATTGTGGTAGATACTCCATTTGGTGGTATTTATATCTGTGCTGTCAGGGCACTTGAAGTGAATTGTGTGGTTAGTCTGTTACTCTCACGAATGTTGCCAGATGAATGGGGAACATATTCCAGTACTCTGTCATAATGCTGCAGTTACTGCAAAGACAACTCTGAGTCTTCTTACTTACATGGGTAAATTATCTCTATCCATGTCAATATTTTTTTTCTTTATTTCACTCATTAATTGGACCATTCATAATTTATGTTTTTGTGGACTCTGGAGGTTGTTCGCTATTGGAAAATAAAATTAAGATGGAAGGATTAATAGATTTAATTTGTGTTAATGGATTCAGTACTTTTCTGTTTTGCCGTATCTTATCCTGGTTTCGAATTTGTTTTCCGTAACTGTATGCAAGTGTTTCTATTTTCCATTCAATTCTTCATATTACTATACTCCTTTTCATTGTAGGAAGAAGGCAGTATTGGTTTCTGACCAGAATGGCAAAGGTGTAAAGAGTGAGCGTAAGCGTGTGCCAAAATCCTCACTTCAAAAAGAAGGACCAACAGATGACAGGGAGCGTAAAGAGCGGCATGAAGGTAGAAGGCTGGAGAAAGGCAAGTCACAGGATTACCCAGACTTGCCAGAGAAACTTGAGGAAGGCAAAGTGCCTGATGATGAAAAACAGAGGAAGGAAGATGAATATCATACCCGTTACAGGAGTGACCCCAATCTGGCAAGATATCCTGTAAAACCACACCCTGAGGAGCAGCAGATGCGCATGCACGCGAAAGTTTCTAAAGCACGACACGAGAGAAGACACAGTGATGTAGCTTTGCCACACACAGAAATGGAGGAAGCGGAGGTACCTGAGAATAAATTAGGAAAACGCTCACAATTACAGGGAACTCAGGACAGAAAATCTCTTGTGGAAACTCAGAGGTCGTACTCTATAGACAGAACAGGTGATGTAAGAATTTCTGTTTCTAAACAATTAACTAATCATAGCCCACCAACTCCCAGGCATAGTCCAGTTCCTATAGAACACGTAGAATACAAGAACCACGATTCCTTTATAAAACAGAGCCGCCTTGATCCTAGCTCTGCTATTCTCATGCGAAAAGCAAAGCGGGAGAAAATGGAGACCATGCTAAGGAATGATTCCCTTAGCTCTGACCAGTCGGAATCAGTGCGGCCATCCCCTCCAAAGCCTCATAGAGCAAAAAGAGGCGGAAAGAAAAGGCAGATGTCAGTTAGTAGCTCAGAGGAAGAAGGGGCATCAACACCAGAATATACTAGCTGTGAAGATGTGGAGATAGAAAGTGAAAGTGTCAGTGAAAAAGGTAAGGACTTTTCTGTATATTATGCACATGGCCATGATTTGGGGAAAAAAAAATCTGTATTTTTCTCTCTCTTTTCCTCTCTTTAATCATACACTTATTTCCCCTTGCCTTTCTTTTTTTTCCAACTGAGAAGTGTCTTATACCTGATTACATTTGCTTTACAATGTTTCCTTTTGCATTCTTAGATGAGGTGGTTACAGGTAGCATCAGCTGATGAGTTTCCTTTTCATTCTCTTCCCTCTTTCACCTGGAAGTGACAGAATTCAAGAGTTCTAGTTTACTCTCTTTATGATATTTGTACTCCTTCAGTCATTACTTCATTCTTTTGTCTGTATGTAGACCAGTTTTCTGTGGACAGATTGAAATAAAAAGTGAGTTCTGTAACAATCAGAGGAGACCATTATAAAGCATCGTAAGATATGCACATTTTTACTACATTTAATAAAATATCAAAAATCTGCCAGAGCTCATTGTTACTAAGGACAAGATATGGGGCAAAGGGAGTGTAATGTAGAAAAGAAATGAGAATTGACAAAGTTGTTGTCTAGATGAATTTTCTCTCTAGCTAAGAAGTATGTTTAAAATCTGTTACTTCAGTTTGTCTTCATCTGTTGATGGTAACACTCAGCAGCAAGGAGTAAGTTGTAGTACACTGTGTGCTTTTTAAAAAAAGCCTTTCTTCTGGCTGAAAAAGTTACTCAAATTCAGGAATGGCAAACAGATAAAATAAGCATTGTCAGAAAAGACTGTGGCAGAACTTAGCAACAGTCTTATAATCCTACTTTGTCTTTAAGTGTCAGTACAGTGAGCTGAAAGCTTTTTGTGTCTTGGGAAGTAGCTTTTAGCTCGTTAGTTTAACTGTCTGTGTTTGTACCTTGAAAGTTTCCTGCTGGTATTCATACTGAAAATGCCAAAGGCTTGTCTGCATTGCCTTTTAGTTCCTGGCACTGTTTCCTGACATGTCTGTGATTCATATATGCTAACCTGTCTGTCTATCTTTATCTGATGTTGTGGTTTCCTAGCATCACCTAAAGCTCCAGGTATACATAGCAAAGACAGCAGATTTCTCTCCTATCCCATCTGAATAGCTGCTTGTTTTAACTTTCTAAGCACGAGCTTTTCCATTCAAAATATGGAAACTTGCATTTCTGCTCGTTTTTCAGGAGGAATGGTGATCATACTCTGAAATTGTTTTCCAGATTCCACTAAAACATAAAAAATCTCTCACTTATTTGACTGAATTTTGTCAAATGCTGGAATGTATTGAACAGAGATTTGTAAAGTCTCCATCCTTGGACATGCTCAAAACTGAAATGGAGAAGGCCCTGAGCAATCTGCTCTGCTGACAGCACTTTTGAGGAAGGGTATTTGAACTAGGGACTTACAGAGGTCCCTTCCAGTCTCAACTATTCTGTCTTTCTAAGACAACACATCTCTTTCCCTTATTTTGTGGCAATGTTTTAAGCTGACATTTGGATTTGTGTAATTTTCCCCGACTCCATCTGTTGGTAGTAGAAGTCTGTAATATAGCATTTCTTTTCCATCTTTCTCTTTTGCTTTTGTTATGTTTATCAATTTGAGGTTACTTATGAAACAGACAGAATTTCCCATAATCAGTGTAGGATGTTCTTACAAACTCAAGGGTTGTTGTTATGAAAGTCAAGTCCAGGCTGAAAGTTACTGATACTGATATCAATATGTTGATATAGTTTGTGTTCTAATAATCTTCCATAAGTAAAATCTTTCAGTAGCTGCTTTCAGGCTTATGACACTGATCTCAGCTTTTGACCAATTTCCCAGTGTGTTTTTAAAACATTAAGGGTTGGATTTTTTTTCCTTTAGTGTTATGAATTCCAGGGGATTTCAAATGTTGCTAAAGGCTTAGGTTCTCAATGAGTGAATCAAGTTCTTGGTTACCTCCGAGGCACATGTTTAAGGGTCCCCCTTACAGAGTGGAAGCCTTGCTTTGTATCATATCGGAGTGCTACCTCACTGTATTTGAATAAAAATTATTGTTAGGTGTATGTTAGGGACCTGTCTGACCACTGACCTCCACATACGTGATTTACATTGTTGAGCATTCCTTGAGATTTTTAATCTAATTGTCAGCATAAATATATGTGTGTGTATATATATGTGCGTGTGTGTGTGTATGGAGGGGTATTCAGTGCATTAATTACAGAGGTATATTTATTAATTTAATAGCTATTAAAAAACCCATTAGGTTTTTTTTGCCTGATTTTTAATAAGACTTTTCTTTTCCGTAGTAAGGATTATAAATGGAAAGCCTTTGAAGATGGGGGTGTATAGCCCGTAAAAAAGAGATAGGAAATGTGAATGCAAATGAGAAAGCAGAAGCATTTTTGATAGTAAAGTATCCGATTATTTTTACAGTTACATTTTCATCAGTACTGGAAATGCTCTGGAGTATTTCGTAAAAATAGATGGAAAGGCAGGAGATTTTGCTACCTAAGAAAATATTTTAGAAATCCCCCAATACTCTAAAAGAATATGTGCTACAGTAAAAGGGTGCAGTTTTAAAGAAAGATATATATAAATAATTTTTAAATGCTGCTATTACAACCCTGGTCATAATCCCATTCTTTGCAATTTAGCACCATTGTTACAAAACAGAATTTCACCAGAATTTCTTCAGTTCTTTGCTTGTAACTTGGGAGAGATACTGCACAGGTTCAAAGTTATAGTGCTTTACTTTATAAGCCCAGGAGGGTCTGGAATCCATCCTCTCTTATCTAAATGTCAGCTCAGTCAGAAACCTGGTGCCAAAGTAATATAGACGGAGCTAGAAACTTTGAATGGCTGTATAAAAAAAACCCCAAGATCTTAAAATTAATGTTTGCATTTGATGAGTGCCAATATGAAACAATCCGCAACTAAGTAATAAAGATGTACCATTTTCAGTTCTATGTTGAACAAATAAAATAGAAGTTTCTATGAGAAACTTACAGAGCTTACAGAGATGTTTAAAAGCAAATGATACCCCATGGAAAGATACAATATAGGTAGAGCAGTAAGACTGTATTGAAAATCAATAGCCAAAAATGTCGTATAAAGTAGATATTGTGCAAATGTTTTTTTTTAACATTTGCATTTCCTAGAAACAGATTAGTATTCCATTACCCTGTCTTCTGAGCCCAAAAAGCCTTCAAAAAAAGCAACCTTATTTAGTTCGTAGATCCCCTGCTATTTACTGTAACCAATTAATATGTATTTCTTCAAGATTATTTTTAAAAATATGCACAAACACTGGGACATAGTTTCTTTCCAAAAAATAAATGTCTTTTGTAATCCACCAGGATTTTACTTCTTTGGTGGAGGATCCAAAGATTTATGTCAGATTGTTTCCATGTTGGAGTAAATCTAGGGAAAGAGCTCTTTAGCAGTGTCCAAAAAAAAAAAAAATTGGTGAGTGTCATCTGAAATTATTATTAAATTATCTGCACCCTTTACAGGACGCTACAGATTGCTGATAATAATTTTCATTCTATTATTAATAAAGTCTGTAGGACTCCTTTTTCTGAAATCTCTAATAGTTGAACAATAGGTGGACTGAGTTTCCAGTGAAGTGCTGGCAAGGTGAAAGGAATCCTCATAGAAGGCATAAATTGCATTCATACTTGCTTCAAAGACGAGCTAGAATAACATAAACCAGACTATTAAAAATTAAATCCAGACCTCATTTTTAAACTAACAGTTTCTGCCTACTGCCATCCAGTGAAGAATGCAAATTGTATTTGGCATAAGTTTGAGAAAAAGTATTTTCTTTGAAGTTGAAAAATAAGAATTGGTGTAGAACTAGTAGATTTGTGTCCAGATGAGGTTGTACAAAACTTATTTTATCCATTGATGGATACAAGAGATATTCCAGAATTTTGTCATGCAACCTTTGAAACTGGAAGATAAAGTAATGTTGGAAATTGGAGCAATGTTGAGGAGGTACTGCTCCAGTACTTTTATGTAAATAAATGTGCTAATGATTTTACATTTTGCATACTTACTGTTCATATTTGCCAAAATATGTATTTTGTTCACACTCTTTAGGCTTGAAATTACGACTAATACTCACAAATTGGTAGTAAAATGTTGAAAACCTAGATAAAACTCACTCTGTATACTTGCCAATGGATTTATTTGAGAGTGAGGAGAGCATGATAGAATTGGCGCCTTGTTTGAAAAACAAACTCCTGAAATAGCTTTCTGTTTTCTTTCAGTGAAGATGTCATTGTTTAATTCATAATGCCCTTCTCACGGTACTGTGAGGAACAGGGTGAAGCAATTTAATTTAATTTCATCCTTATGATGCTAACTTCTGGTTAGTAAATGTTACGGGCAGGAATCTTGCTGTTTTCTTGGTTTATTCCCAGGTGTGAGGCAGGGGGTTGTGAGTAGGAGGAGAGGATGTGGAGGTCAGGAGTAGGAAGGGATGCTGTGGTTGTGTCAAATGTGTCAGTGCTGGCTCAGCTCCAGGAGGAAAGGATCTGGCCCCTTCCTCCATCCTTTTCTGGTGTTTCGAATGTCCCTTTGGGTGCTTGTGCTTAGGAGCACTCCCAGGGGAAGGAGAGAATAAATTATATCCCTGCCCCCATGATTTATTCCAAGCTCTGTAAGCATTGTTGACACGGGAGGTAGCTTGGGGGCTGAGAGAGAAACCACACACGTGCAGTAGGGCCTCTAAAGGGACCGAAACAAAACATCAGGAAAAGGCTGTAGAGAAGAGGAGGCTGGTTTGAAATGTTTTTAGTTAAGCTTGTTGACTGAGGTATTTTCAATCTGGCATGTAGGCAAGTCAAATTGTACTGTAACATCTGCTAGCATATTGTAACATCTGTTTGTGTGGAGACTTGGGCATGGAGTTTAACACTGGAGCAGAATTTGTTTAAAAGCGCGGCTGAGATTTAACTTAGTGTAAAACAAAATACCCTTCCTAGGAAGATTGTTAGGTTTTAGAAATAAGTTCAAATTTATCTTCTAGTCCTTGTGCAGTAATTTAGACCTACATCTGATTCAGATTTTAATGAAAATATAATTTAAAATTACTCTGGTTCCAGAGTTTTGTTCATTGCTAACTTTATTCAATGCTATCAGTATTCAATGCTTTCGAGCAGCTGAAATTATTTACAATGCTTGTGGAGCTGTAAATAAGTGCTTGTTAAATTAGAGTTGGGCAGTAAAAAATCTGGTTTGTGTACATGAAATTATTTAAAGTACATGCATATACAAATGAGATAAGCTGAAAACAAGTGGGGAAAAAAGTCAAATTGTTTCCAAGATATCCTGCATTTCAAGGAAGTATTTAACCGTATGAATGAGGATGTCATGGAAGATACGTGGCTGAATTTTTCTCTAAAGTTTACCTTAAGAAGGTTGTGAGCATGCTGGAGGGAGTTCAGAGGAAACAGCAAAGTATCACCAAGGTCTATAAAACATGATAAATCAGGAAAGGTGGGATGGATTGTAGTTGAACAATTTAGGAAAGAAACGGGGCAGGGGGAAAAAGAAAACAGAAAGAAATAGCTGGAGGGACAGAGGTTGAGTGAGTGCTCCTCTCTTCCCCTGGAAGGCTGAGTTACTGCTAGGAAGGTTGAAGCTTGCTGCTAGAAACCATGTTAAGCCTGAGGACAGATAAGCAAAATTAAAGAAAACTGTAATCATAATTTCTTACTCAGTTGAAATGGAGGATTCCTGAAAATAAAAATCAGTTTCTTCAAAGCCTGCACTGAGATTGCTGTATGTTAGAAATGCTGCTGCTGCTCCTGTGGCAGGATCTGAGCTAAGTTGGGAACATCTGGGGCTAAATTCAGCGTACCCCTATCTGTACCTTATTCTTTTTTTTGTCAGCCTATAAGCCATTTCCAGTAAAAATTTACATAATAATCTGGGTTTTGAAAAGGAAAAAAGAAATGCACCTTTTGCCTTGTCAAGATGATGCAACAAACTGTTAAGTCTTGATTTCTTTCATATCTATCACAGTTGGCAAGACCTTATGTTTCATTGCTATTAATATGCTCTGTCTTCTGGATTGCTTGATTTTTCACAAGTTCATGATTTTATTAACTGTTTGTTCTTTGTCACTTACCTTTCTTCTGCACATCTAATTCATGAAAAAGCAACAAATTTGTCCTGATTGTAATTTTTCCAGTAGTAAGATGGTTATTTTCATTACAAAAGGGCAGATACTAAAGCATGGACGGATTGGAGTCTTACGTTCAAAAACAATGTTTGACATCAGGGTACCTTTACTTTCAGGAGCTGTGAGAGTGTTAGAATTCGTAGAAAAACCCAAGAGTTCTACAGGCTTCTCCATGAAAGATCAGTTCTCAAGAACATTCAGCAGTCAGTTTTTTCCATACAAAAACCTTTGGAGGTAGCAGGCATCAGAATGTGAGCGTGAGCTCTGGGTCGTGGAGCACTTTTTAAGGGTCTGAGAGGGAGATGAAAAAGCTTTTCAGAAGCTTGCCCTAACTTTAGCTGCTGAGCAGTACTTTTCAAAGTTACGTTATGGAGTTAACTGGACTTAAAACTCAGTAACTTGATACATGGCATGGTGTAATAGTCAGAGGATGATTCTTCCCTACACTTCTGCAATTCAGTAATTTTTATATGCGTATTTTTTTTGTATACCATAAAAGTTATGTGAACTGCTACTCAGCATTTACTGTTACTCTTTTGATCTGAGACCTTAGAGAAAAAGATGAGATGTGAAGGATGAACGAAACTGAGTTTGGTAAATCTGCATAACTGGATGATCTGTGCAGTGTATTGAAGGTCTTGAAGATGAGTTTAGGTCTTGAAACCGAAATCCAAACCTTTGCTTTTTTTCCACCTGTATGAAAAATCTGCCCCACTTTGGGTGAAAAATGAAAGCCTGTGGAAGAAAAAGGTAGATTAATTATTGGCTTCTAGAACAATATGTGTGCTGTTATTGATTTTAATTTTAGTTAATTATAGTTATCTAGGAAGAAACAAGGATCTGATTCTATTTTCTGAAGATGTTCATTCTGTGTCCTTTTCTTAGTGTATTCATTCTGATCATGCTGTTGACTCCAAACGTAGGATTATACTGTGAGGTACTGAATATTATTGGCTAGTACTTTGTGCTAATATTGCTCCGATAGTTTTCCATATATTTTTTAGTGTATAATAACACACTTAATTACTGTAATACATAGGAACCATCCCAGTTTCTTTCTTTAAGCATTACTTTGAGTAGATAGACTGGTCTATATGAGTTTTCTAAAATCAGTATACTTATAAATAGCTCTAGGAAAAATTTGATTGTGTCAGAAAGAAGGTTAATAATGATGAGATGCCTGTGTTTCCTTTGAATAAACATGCATGGTTTCATCCTGTTCCTGTCCACTTTGAATGGCCCTCTGAAAATCGTTTTCCAATATTTGCTCATGTGTTTTTGCATTTTTTCTGATGGTTTCTTTGTTCCTTCTTTCTCCTGTACATGTGAGCTCCAAAATCAGGGACTCCCCACCTACACTTTGTAATCTCTTAAGCTGATTCTTATCTCCATTTCACCTGTGATGCCAAGCACAACGTGTGTTATGGCTTCAAATATGCCCATCTCATTGGTGATATTTACTGACTAGTAAATGAAAGAGCCATTCTTTGGCTTTGTTGGCCAAGAAATGAATTGCAGCGCATTCTTGAATTCCTCAAGAGAAGGGTGCATGGAAGCTGCCTGTTAGGGTTTATTCTTGGCCTGTGTCCTGCCTAATAGTAAACAGAGAGTGCTAGTTGAACCAAGGCACAGCTGTTCCAGGGGTTACTCTAAAGTCACAGTATGAATGACAACCCTTTTGGCACTGGCTAACACAGTGGTATAAGTTGTAGTCACTTGTTCCTTATTTTTTTGTCTGCTGTTTTATTGCCTTGCATTAAAATTGCAAGTTCAGTGGAGTCCATATTTTCTTTTTATGATTGTACATTGCCTAATTTTGCAAGATTTCAGCATGACTGAGACTCCAGATTGCCTTGATGATAATAAATTAGAATGCTTATTTAGCTCAAGGATATATTATTACTAAGTACCTTTTTGTTCCATTTGTCAGCATCCAGCAGAATTTCAGGTTACTTTCTAGTGTCCTCTGACATGCTTGCATTCTCTCCTAGATAGCTGCAGGTTGCCTCATGAGTCTAGATGTCTGTTTTCACTACCTACTAATTTGTTGCTAATCTGCTAAATTACCCTTTTATTTGCCTGTTTGGTTTCTCATCAGGTATCAAAGTGACTCATGTTTGTATAATCTGTATACTTCTATGTTTATAAAAACATTGTGAAACTCTTTCATTTTCTTCAGACCTTATAGCCTTTTTCATCCTTTGGTTTGGTGTCTTTTCAGTTTGTTTTTGGTTATTTTGGTTTTGTGGGCCTTTTTTAAATGGAGTTGTGGGGTTTTGTTTTGACTTTGTTTGTTAGTTTGTTTATTTTACTGATGGAGCCACCACTAAAAGATACAACAGTGTGGCAGTTGTGTGCATCGGACCTTTCTACTCTTTTAATTTTTTACACACAAACAACACACCNCAACCTCCCCATTTTCAAGACCTTAATATAATGATTCTGATAACTGATCATGTTTCTTTTCTGGTCCAAGAAAAAGACTCTTCTTTTAGTTCAAAGGGAGGCAGGGGTTTTATTTTGGCTTGCCGTTCATCTTGAAGATAAGTAAGGACAGGGCAGAGTTTCACAGTTCTATTTTCAGTTTGGTAGGTGTTTTTGTCTTTCCTACATAAGTTTGCTGTGAGAATAGAAAGCCTGCAAGCACGACATGTGCAAAGTTTAGTATGCAGCAGTGATTATTGATTGGCTAAGGCTCGTAGTAGACAGGTAGGACCAACATGCTGCTGGTCCAGCATGCTGTTGGTCAGTTGCCACTCCCTCTGCAGATACTCAACTGCTCTAGATGTTGAGAGTTGAATTAGTTACTTTTCTAGGTATTCCAGCACTTTAAATCTCTGCATTTGTACACGTCTAACGTCTTTAAAATACCTCTTTCTTATGCATGAGTTCCTCAGCACGTACCCTTGACTGACTGCAAAAACTGCATATGAAGAGCTTTCTAAATGTTAAACAACTTCAAGCTTTGAGGTATTTTGTAAGAGAATGGAAGTCTTGGAAATACTGTGATGCTATGCAGTAAATGCATGCTCACATCAGTATTGTTTTAGACCCTCAGTATTAATTATTTTATTACACATTTTTTTAAGCCATGAGGGAACTTCTAATAAAAGATTCTATTTAGAATAATTTCTTTCTACATTTTCTTCCTCTCTGTAAACATGACCTTTTCTATTTTAAAAAAGAAAATATCAGCATTCTTTACTTTGTGACCTGTGGCTTTGCTGTACCTTATATGCAAATCGGACCAAGTCTAACTTGCTCCATTGAGCAAGTTAAGAAATGTGTATTGGATGGTTCATTTGGGCCATAACTAGCGTGGGATTATTTTGCAATTTTCAATGCAGATCTGCAGAGAATTTAAGGATATGTTTAAATTCCATTACATAGAGGTTTTAAATGCATATCGGGTCCTAGCTTAATATATATCTGATATTAGTTGGGGAAACTATGTGTGCTAAAGGAATCAGAAAAATGGTTATATTCATAGAATGGCTTGGGTTGGAAGGGACCCCAAAGATCATCTGCCATGGGCAGGGACCCATGCACTAGATGTGCTCAATTCCCCATCCAACCTGCCCTTGAACACCTCAAGGGATGGGGCATCCACAGCTTCTCTGGGCGACCTGTTCCAATGCCTCACTACCCTCTGAGTAAAGATTTTCTTTCTAACATCTAATTTAAATCTCTTCTCTTTTAGTTGGAAACTATTCCTCCTTGTCCTACGATTATCTGCCTGAGTAAAAAGTCACTCTCCCTCTATTATGTATTTCTTGGCTACCTCTCACGCATGTGTAATTCAAGACAAAATGTTTTCAGACATGCAGCAACATGTACACATTAATTTCTAGAATTTAAAGTTCTAGTTTTTGTAACCTAGTCCTCAATTTCATAATTCTTTCCTCTGCAACATGAGCTTAAATTCTACTTAGCTATTCTCAAAATGATTGCTGGAAAAAAGTTCTATTTAAAGCAACTTGTCATGTTATTTTACTAGTCTTCCAAAGAACCCAAGTTCTCGGTGTTTTTTAGAATTTTCATGGAATAGACTTGTGTAGACTTAAGGGCACACACTTATTTTTTTCTCTAAAACTCAGTGAGTGCTCTAGATCTGCTTAGGAGTTGTCAGTCGCGGAGTAGAAGTCACTTTCTGAATCAGAAATGAGCTTTGCAATTTACTTCTTGTAGTAACAAGTCAGTGTATATGTTTTAATGGTTGGCTTGTTATTAATTTTGCTCTTTTAGTGAAAACGTAGGTACCTTTTCACTGGAAATGTAAACTCAAATATAAATGTAACTTGCTATAAATTCAAAAGAACAATTTGTAAAACTTTGCTGGTTTTAATAAAGTTTATTAACTAAATAGCATAAATCAGCTAATAAATAGAAATAATCTTCAAATATAAAATAAAATTACATCAAAGTTTCATATAGTTAGGTTCATAAAAGTAGGTAAATATTTCTACATTTTTATGCTATGATATTAAAATACTTAGGTTCTAAGAACTACTTTTTCCCTGTTGCTCAGAGAAAACAAAAACTCCATACATGGCCCTTTTTAACCCATTAGGCCACATGTTCTTAAACCATTAAAATTGTGCTTAATGAGCCACTAGATGGAGCAGTCAAATCTCACTTTTTTTATCAGCCTCTATGCAAGACAGTTTCTCTCTCAGCATAGAGAGAATCTGGAAATGCAGGCAGACTTTGCTACTTGAACCAGTAATTTAAAAACCTTTTGCAGATCTTATCTCCATGTGCATTTTTTTCCTTAGGCAGATTTATGTTGTCCTGTAGCTTTAGTGTTGCACGTGATGTATGGGACGTATTCTGCATATGGAGGTTACACTGACACAAAGAGCTCTATGGAAGCTGTTATTTATTTCTTGAATTGAGTCCTATCCTCAGGGAAAAAAACCCAAAACATACCAAGGTACTCTTGTTTGAGCATCACGAGCCAGATTTTCAAAATCTGGGAGGTTTAGAGTTAGACATTTACACATGACTCTCTATGTTTGTTCTTAAAAAATCTTGGTGAAGTTGCATATTCTCTTCATACTTCCCCAAAGTATCCTTCCAACCTAATTTTCTAATGCATAAAAACCACTTGTTTAATGAGACCACATTATATGCGTCGGGAATGCTGCAGTAAAGTGGTTTCAGGAGCAAAAAGGAAATATAAAATTATGTATATGGATGTTTTCATATTCTTTGTTTTACTGTAGTTTCATAGCATTACTAAGACGAGATTTTTTTGGGAGGTATGCAAGTTTGTGAATGTATTTGTTAATATGAAATAGAATGTATGTGTGGTATTAGAAGGCACTCCAGTGAGTCTGTTCCAGTTAAATATTACAGGGATCATGATACGTTACAGTTACATTATCCCAGAGGCAGGGAATAGAGCTATGTGTGAATATAAAATCCTGCAGATTTTTGTTTTATTCATTGCCTTTGTCATGTCTTTGAAAGTCAGAATATTCTGCATTAAAGATCATCAGCAGGTGTCACAAGAGAGGAAATGTCATTCTGAAGCTGCTGGATACAGTCCTTGGAGTGTCTCAGCCCTGCTCCCGCCTCTCAGGTGGGAATTGCAGATCCTGGCACTGGTGTCCTGTCAGTTTTGGGTAGCAGTGACACATAGCCTTGCAGAGCAGGAACCTCATGCTGTGCAAAGCAGTGCTCCCCAGGTGACTCTCTTTAACCCGTGTGCACTTTATACAGTTCTCACCTGAATTATGAGATGAGAAAAACTTCTGCTCTGGCAGTGAATACTAATCAGTGTCATGAGCTGAAGGCCAGTGATAGCCACATTTCTTTCAACTCTGCTGAGTCCTGGGTCATTCAAAAGTGTAATGGCAGTTCTTGCCTGCCATGATCCAGAGCGCTACCACAGCAAATTAGTGTAAGTTTATATCAAAATACATAGTCTGCCAAGGAATTCTGTATTCTCTACAGGCTCAGATTTTACTTGAAAAATAGTATAAAAGTGACTTGCGCTTACAGATAAAATAAGACCTTACGAAGGAGCTCAGAAATTCAATTTTAAATAGATGTAGGTTCTCAAAACTTTCTGGTGTTTGCTCTTTCTGCCAGTTTTTGTGTAACATGCTGAACCTTATGAGTGTACCCAGGTAGAGTTATCTCCCATGGGAGAGGCATTATGGATTTGCCAGTAGGGGAGTTGTCATTCTCTTTAAGCACAGACTGTCTGGAGGAGGGCAAAACAGTCCCCTGTGAATGGAACTGGAACTCAGTGTTTAGGAATAAATCCAGTTGTGCTGCTGCTGGCTCTTTTCCACAGAAAGGTTGCTCTGAAATCAGTTATAAAACAAGTTGGTTAATCTGTTCCTGTTACCAAGTTTTAAATATCACTGCTAAGAAAGTCTTAGGGAATGACTATTCCTACAAGCCACTGAAACACTTAGGAAGACATTATTTTTCCCAGTGAGAAGTCGTTTGTTTTTCTTAAGCAAATGTACCATTTACATTTTGACTTCAAATATATCCTTAAAAATTCTAATCTATCAGTATCATTTCCCTTAAAAAAAAAGCTACAACAACAAATATTGCTATTAATTTTAGGCATGTTGCCATCATAACATCAGTTGTCTCTGCTATTGTGGACCTAATCTTACTTTGCCCCAGAAAATTTTTATAAGGATTAGGAATGAATTTTCTGACAATGCTTAAATCACATGGTCACCATTAAACCCTGCATTTCGAGTGTGGTCTTAGCAATTTTTTTTTTGCTTGTGTGGATGGTATATAACATTTTAAAGTAATAGAAAATGCTACTTAATAGAGGTTCCTTTTGGAATGGTCAGTATGTATGGTACTGCTGCTTTAATTTCTAGGTTTAAACCTAACATTTTTTAGAACTAATGGATCTGGGACGAATCTGAATTGTAGTATTCAGAAATTAAACCATGTCTACATCCACTTAAGTAGTAGGGAAAAGAAAAGAAAAGAACGTGAATTAAATTGTGAAATTAATCCTGAAATAGAGAAACAGAATAAAATAGTGACCACAGATGTCTATCACCCATAGCTGTATAACATTTCAATCATAGCCTATACAGGAACTGGTTCAGAACATGTGTTGTCTTTTGATTTTTTACTTTGTAATGGGGGTGGAGAGTTTTTAAACAGGAAAAAAAAAATGTTGCTTTAAGGAATTTTGGTAAGGTTATGTGGCTGAATTAAATAAGCTGTGAGGACATTGTCACCTTAGGTTGATTCTCCTATTTTCGCTGTAGTCCGGGTTTGAAGGTGACACATTTTGCTGGACTTCTCTTTTGGCAGGAAAACTCAAGTGCAGGTAGATGCCTGCAGTCTCTTCCTACAGGCTGAACTTGCAGCAATTTGGTTCTGTGAGTTCAAGCCTGTACCTGAGCATGGCTATCAAAAGTGGTGCTGGCATACCATCCTTCATACCAGCTTACTCTGCATCAGGCAGGGAAGGGACTTTGAATATGGGTCTTCCACATCCAGTGTGCTGTGGGGTGTGAGAGCTGCAGGAAATCTGTCCCTGCAGAAACAGTAACGCAACTAGAAACACTAGTTAAAGTTAGGAACAAAAAGAATATTTTGATGCCATTGATCAGTAAATTGAAAAGTCAGTGCCTGCATATTGGTCATTTAACTGAAAATATCTGGCTTTGGTTAGCAATTGAATAGCTGAGCAAACTGTTTGAATTAGAGTTTGTTTAAAGATGACCTTTGGCTCTAAAAAACGCTATCCAGCATGTCTTCCATAAGTATTATAAGTTAATATGTTACTTACTGCCCTTGTCAAGAAAAAAAGTACTCCACAAAATCTTCTTACACACACAGGTCAGTTCATCATCCTGTGATGTCAGAGGAAGTCCAGAAATCTGTAAATCTGGCAGTGGCTGCACTGTTAGATTTGCACTGATGTTCTCTCTTGATGTCAGTAGATCCTCCTCAGTCAAGGCCAATTATCAAAATTATCTATCTGAGGAGTTGCTGACTGTAGATAAGGTAACTAAGATAAATACATTGCAAAATTACTGGATCATGAAGGTTGGATAGCAAAGATCTCAGCCACTGCACCTATGGAATTGAAAGTCCAGCACAGGTTTTCTAGTGTGAGTGTTCAACTTTTCTCTTTCCAGTTTCACTGTCATGATCATCTTCCTCAGAGGAGTCAAGAACAATCAAGTCAATCACAGGTGGAGGAAGGGGAAATGAAATATCAGTGGCAGCACAGTAGTAAACAATTGACAGTGGAACTTGGAGTGCTGGATACAGAAGCAATAAATAGCAGGGTGTTTCTTTACTAACTGTTTTAGACCTTGTGTGCTTGAAGGGGTTCCTATCACTTGGTTGTGCAGAAATGCTGTTCTTTCTTCCAGTCTGCTGCGAAATGGTGGGTGATGTTCTGTAAAACTCCCCTAGAGGACCTTTAGAAACAGTGTGGTCAAGCCGTTATTCTGGGATGCCGGTGGGAGGCACACCACAGCCTGCTCCCAATGTGTGCTTTTACATGGTGGTGTTCAGATGGATGCCAAGTTACTTCTCTTTCACTTTGAATTGATTAGCTTGGATCAAGGTTTGAAGTGAAAGCTGTGGAGCAGCCACAGCATGACATTGATTTAGCCCAAACTAAATAAAAGACCAAACTTATTAGCTTCAGCATATTACTCTGTTGATGTGACAACCTAATTTCTGCTTTTCAAATTTTTTTGTTACCTGGCTAGGGATATAAACAGAATGTGCTCATGCCTGAAAGGAAAGGAACTTTGATAAGCTCTAATAAGTTTGACGTGTGTTTAAGGGCAGACATTTCTTTAAGGAGCTATATGTCTTTTTCACCAGAGGTTCTTAACCTCTGATTTTTTTCAGTAGTTATGAAAAATTTCACAATTGGTGCTATGTCAATCTGTTACTCCTTCTTCAGAAGTGTGTGAATATATGTATTTGTGTATTTATGTATAGAAGTCTTTCTGTGGTAAATGGTCAAACATTGTCTTTGCAAAGTTGTAACTATTTTGCCAAAGAATCTGAAAAAGGACCCTGAAAAACATTCAGTCCCTTCATTGGGCAGTACTTTACTGAAGAGATGTACTTACGCTGCAAGTGTTTTAATTAGCTCAGTCTCAGCTAAACACTGCACTTAACCCTATCAGAAGCAAGTATGGTTTTTCTGATGAGTTTAATTCTGGGTGCACAGCCAAGGACTACTTCAAGCTTTCTATGATCTCAGTAGAGCATTTTGTGGTCTGGAGTGCTGCTCGCAGAGGAAAGGAAAGCCTTGTTTCTTCCCCGTGCATCCTTGTTCTGGTCCTTTTTTATGTGTCTAACATTTTACCACCAGCCAAACTCCAGTCTTTTGTCCATCACTTGAGTCAATGGTTAGGTCAGTTTTCCAGCCACTTCACAGTTCACCCATCAATCCGTAGCTCTCTGGTTTGACTGGAAGGATATTGTGAGACACTTGGTTGGAAGCTGTGCTACTGTTACGTTAAAAAACATCTGCTGCTCTCCCCTTGCCTGCACATCCAGAAACCACATTGGTCAGGCAATTTGCCCTTGGTAAAGCTATGCTTCTTGGCCTTCATGTGCTCAGGGCGGCATTCCAGAAGGATTTGCTCCATAACCCTCTCAGTATGTAGTTTCCCAGTCCATTTTCTTGCCCTGCTTGTAGAGGTGTGGTGTTTGGCTTGTCCGATCACTGTTCATCTCCCACAATAGCCAGGAACTTTTGGAAGTGGATCAGACTGGGATACAGTGCAAAATGTTGCATACAAAACCTAATACTGTATCTAAGACTCCTGCAATTGTATTAGAATATCTTCCCCACTGTAACTTGGCTTTGAGATCTGGAGACTGTAACATGGATCTTTTTTGTTGTTTCTCTCATTTTCTAATTTAAATTCCAACTTTAAGCATAAGGGTTTCTTTACTTGAATTGCTCTTTTTGTGCTACTGAATTAAACTTGGGACCATTCTCTGACTTGCTTCTTTCCAAAAAAGTGTTGTAAAACTTTTGGTTTAGAGGGCAGTTGCATTTTCACCCAGGCATAAAGCTGAAGAGTATATTTAATGTTTGGAATTTGTTCTCTTAAAACTTGAATAATGGTAGACTTGTGTGAGATTGAACAATCTCATGCTTTTCTAATGGTCTTAGAAAGTTTTATAAATGCAGGAGTATCATACACAGATTAAGATCTAGAATGACTATTAGCAGGAAGATTGTGAAGGGCTAAAGTATGGTGGTCAAGATCTAACTATCAGGTGCGTAGTGTAATGTGCCTCAGAAGATAGTGGCAATAAAATCATTTGCAAGAGTAAAACCTGCAGAGATTATGAAGGCAATGCTATCCTGAGCAAAGTTTGAAAGTGTTATAACTTAATTATGTATTTTTACTAGGAAAATGGAATGGTGTCCAGATTTCCACTTAGTTTCCTACTGTTTTGATATCATTAACAGATGTAAAAGTAAATAGACCAACTGTTAGCACTTGATTCTCAAGCTGTCAGATGAGCCTTTGGGGCAGCCAGAAAGGCTCAATGTGACTGGGGCTGGGTGGAATGAAATCCACCCTTAGGGATGCGCAACGGATGCTGGAGTTGGTGGTACTGTTCTTTTCTGCAAAATGCCCTTTCTGGCCTCAGAACATTCTTCTGTTGCTCCTCTCTTCCCTTACTTTTCAGCAAATACTTGCAGACACCTCTGCCATCTGAAGCTGTTAGGCTGGACTACTTAGGCAGGACTTGGGCAGAACTCATAGCTAGGGATAGCAGTGGGTAAAATGGGCATTGAGGACTGCCTGCTGGAGGAGCAGGGAGGGGTTATCACGTAGGGGAGTGGGAGACGGTGAGAGCTTTAACAACACCGTGAGGCACAAACAACCTTTCTAAATGCATTTGGGAAAACAGTTCATGATTTTTTTCACAGACTTGTGTATGCCATGGGCATGACAGGAACACTTGAAAGAAGTCAGAAAACAAGCCCCGTATAGTGCAGTCTCATTTACAAATTCTGAGATTGTAGCAAGCGAGAATTTTTCATCTGTTGATTTGCAGTATGAAAAAATCCCCTGCCTTGTTTAGTATGTGCAGTGAGGTGAGGTGAGTGTTCAGGACCAGGTGTGCTATGTTCTGAAAGTGACGCAAAGCCCTCAATGCCTGCCCTGGCAGAGGGGGAGGTCATCCTTCAAGGAGTAATGCAGAAGGGTCAATGGATGTGCTGTGGGAGCATTGGGCATTTGGCATACTTGGTCTTTTGTTTCTTTTACAAGATATGTTTCTGGCTTTAGGAGAAAGCTGGGTATATGTTCCTTGGTCAGTAGCAGATAATCACTGTCTCTTGAAATATATAAAGACTGGACACTGCCCTCCTCCGAAAAACCATCTCCTAACAAGAGCGTGTCCATGAAAAAAAGCAGAATTAGACAGTTGTATTTTCCTCCTGCTGATACAGTGCTGTTGGGGACACTTAAAGTCAGCAGTGGCCAGGGATGTTGTCTGTGGCTGTTGCTGTTGACTGACATGTGGGAGTGTGCAAGAGAGGGTTCAGTACCTTGGGTTTGATCCAGAACTACAGGGAAACAACTTGATTAAAAGTGTATTTTCATTATTACTAATAGATCCATACATTGTTAAGTATGAAAGAGCTGTAAGCTCTCATTAGCTTTATTATTTATATTTTATCACTTCTAAGCTTCTCTTTGTTTGCTTTGCTTGCTCATATTAAAGTTTCTGAACAGCAGTATTTTTGTGTTTTGGATGTCCTGCATTGTATTTTGGAAGTCCTGCAGTATGTAGATAGGCTGCAGAGAAACATCTGTTTGTACAGAGGAAGACTACCTCTGCCACAGAAATAGTTTTATTGTTGTATCACTTGGATGTGATTACAATAGATGAAATACTTCAATAAATTCTATTAGGTATAATTCTCTAATCATCTGGCTTTTGCAGATATAGGTTCTGCTTTTCTGTTTTATCTCGAACATGTAATTGGGAATATGAAATTTTATTTCCTGGGGATTTTTATTTGGATGATATTTTTCTTACATAAAATTATTTTTCCAAGCACACATCTAGTATATATGAAAATAATTAAATTATTCTATTAATTTGTAAAAAGTGTTAAGTTTTTCTCCAGGGCCATTTGTGTTTTCAGTGTGCTAGAAGTAAATCTGCAGATTGGATGTTTTACATAGATTAAAAGAGCCACATTTCCTTTACACAATTGCTTCGTCTATGCAGTTGATTAAACTTGTTCAGTGCACCACTGCTGAATATAAATAATAACTGCAGCAGTAGTATTGATTACTTAGGTGCCTGAGCTTGTGTCTACTGTTGTCTTTAAAGCACTAAGAAACTTCTTTCCTGTTCTATCCAGAGAGGAAGGAGCCTTTTTCCCCCCGCCCCCATCTTGTTTCCTGAGGATCGTTGATTCTGGATTCCTAAAATCATTAACTCTTTCTAAAGACTGAAACTCCTTGTCATTGCAGCGACCGTGTACGAACTAATGCAGTAATCGATGCTTGCACTACACTGCAGAGATTTGTTTTGATGACAAGAGCTCTCGTTAGCCCTGTTTGGTGTCACCGGTGTTGGATGTTTGACACTGCAGAATAATTTGGCTTAGAATCAGGACGCAAGGACCTTATGACTTCTTTTGTATCGTCTCCTTCACACTGAAGTGGATTTTTGCTGGCATTACGGTTTTGCTACAGTTGCAGGCTGGATTCAGCAACCTACTAGATGCCAGTTGTGCTTTAAATATTCTCTTGCTGAAGCTGCTATGTTTGCTGGGTTTCTTCAGTTTCTGCTCCATACGTTGCATTCAGGGACAGGTAAATAAGGAGCTGTATAGTGCTGAGGTTTTAGTTATGTTTTTATATTTCATATTTTTAAACAAAAATTATGTCCTTTTATGAACAGATTTATTTAACTGTGCAGTTTTAGTGGAGATGTATCCTTGGAATGTTAAAGTGTTAATTGTAGCATATATTCAGCTTAAAGATGGAATAAAGAACCATTTTGCTTTTAAGTCTGTTTCAGTTATGTTTATACTTTGAAAGCTCATGTGTCAAATATAATTTGACAGTAGTGATGCTATGTGGAATGAGCTTTTAAACAAAAATCTGTATTTTGGAAGTCCACATAATAATATAAATGTGTTTTTGAAAAGTAATAATAATATTCCTATTGCACTATGAGTTCTGCATTTTGGAGAAGTCAAGGATAAAGAATTTAGAAATTTACTTCAGGAAACAAATGAACATTCCTGTGTGTTATTTCTTTTTGGCAGAAAACAATTGATATGTCCTTGATATCCTGAATTATTCCATTCTTAGGAGCTTTAAAAAGTTCAGAATAGAATGTGATTCTGTTACTTTTCTTTTTGCATATTATTTAGGGGGAAAAATAATCAAACCTATGTCCACAGAATAAAAATATGTTTGTTTAGCATAAGATACAGTTATGGTTATAATAATATATAGGTTATAGTAAATGTACAGTTCTGCTTATTTTGTGCATTATTTCTGCATGATCATATTGATGCATTGCACTTTCTGATCAGGGAGGACATCAGCTTCTCCCCTTTGTACTTGAAATAAGGTCCTCAGTTAAATCACTGAAGGATCACAGGAGAAAGTGGAGTGGGAGGAAGCATTCATCGTTGCAAGCTCCTTGGGGATTATGCAGTGTGTTGAGAATAATATCTTTAAAATCCTATATCTAAGTAGTTGATAAAACTGTCTATAAAATAAATTGATTTTGAAAAGTAGTTTTTTCACTAGAAGAATTAATCCTAAAGATGTATGATAGAATGAGTCATGAAAGAGGTTTTATCCTCTTGAAAATAATGTGTTAGATACTATATTTTAAGAAATACATGTTGGAGATCTGTTTAATTTCAGCAGAGTTTAGAGGAGAATTAGAGTTTACTGAGGGCATGATATTGAGGGATGCATTGGAGAAAATGTGATTTAATAGCAGTCAAAACAGAGATGGAGCAGAAACAGCAGCAGGAATATCAGGAAGACAAAATGCTGAGGTTGGGAAGAGACAATGGTCAGCCTTCGCTCTGCATGGAGTTTAAAGGATAAGACTGGAGAAAAAAGCCTTAAACTCTCTCATGCTTAATAAATTGTTTATAGCTGCATAGAGAAGATAAATTCCTGTTTCTTCTTCAAGCTGTTCACTGTGGTAGATGGCTGTAAGCTGCATTCCAGATATCTCTTGCACATCTTGGCAAAAGTAGATGAAGAAGGTGAAATAAGATTGAGATTGAGAAATACAAAGCAGTGACACCCTGCATTGTGGTGATTCAAGGCTGTGCTGTGGGCCATGGACAAAAAGCAGCATGTCTCTAGCCTTTGGAATAGCACGGAACTGGGAGGTCTAAAAGATGCTTTAAAATGACACTGAGCCCCACATCTCCTGGTCCAGTTTTGGTCTCTCTTAAGAAAATTTGAGACTTTTGTGTATTAGACTATAGAGACATAATGGACTATTAAACCAGGCTATCTATAGCTCTCTTTCCATTAAATTTATATCATCTCTCCCCCATAATGACACTTCAATATCCTAAATATTCCTCTCTGAAAATTGAACTGTGTACTGCAAGGACAGAAACTGAGAGAATGAGCTGTCATCAAGGTCAGCTCTTGTGTCAGGGTATTGGTTAAGTGCAAAGCTGCCCAAAACACATGATGGACAATAAGACAAAACAAAGTCCCCCAAACTAACAGCAAAACCTTAAGTTCCTCACCCGTCTGACCTTTGGAGGTATTTTGTTGCAAAAGTAGGAAAGGCACAGGAGTCTTGGTCTCTGTCCAACCCTGTAGCTCCCAAAGGACAGGGATAGTGGTTTTCCAGCAGCAGCCAGGCTTGTATGCTGTCCTCTCCTGTTACCATTGTGATCGATTATATCCACCTCATCATCCTCTGCACTGCTAGTTCTCAACTGGTGGAGCTCTACCTGTTTCTACTCTTGTTTATCCTGGTCTGAGTGTGGAGCCATTTCCTTGTCTACTCTGAGCCTGATCCCATTTTTCCAGGTTGTTCTTTCTAGTTTGTCAGGATAGCTTTGACGTCTGGTTCTGGCCTCCTATAAAAAGCCACTCCTTTGTCCTTGGTGTCAAGTCACTTACAAATCCAATATGTTTCTGTTTTATTACACAGAACAGTAGTGTGAGTGCTGACTGCTACTATATTCCAGACAAACACTACAGACCCTGCTTAATGAATACTTCAGGGGGTATTTTTTACCGATTTTAGCCAAATATGGTTAGAATATGTTTAGAATGTGACTGTCTGAATAGGTTTTTACCCTATGCTAGACATTATTTCTGGTGTGGCTCTTAACATGGCATGCTCGTAAACAAAACTCCTGCTCAACTGAATGTATTTGACATCTGCTGATAGAGCCAAATAGCAGCAGATTCTTTCCATAGTGTTCTAGATTGGCAACTACTTGGTACGAGATACGAAGTAGTAGGGACTAAATAGTTGCAGAATTACCTCAGTTGTTTTTGCATACTTTGCTGTTTGCATTATATTTTGTGTTTCTAGTTTTGTCTTGTGTGCTTCCTGGTACTTGATCACTGTGAGTTACACACTCAAAGGGAACTTTCCATTGATTCTTCCGGAAAATGAAACGTTTACGGTTTAGTTGTTCAGTCATTGACTGCATTTCTCCCTCTTCTGAATTGGGCTGGTTCTGCTTCTAATGTTGGTATTATTTCTTAAATTCTTCCATGATTGCTGGACTCCTTTTACTGTTGTGGCTGCTTCCTTATTTTCTCTAAGGTTGGAGTGCTTTGGTTTGGTTATTTGGCTTTGGTATTTTGTTTGGTTTGGTTTTTTTGTGGGAAGGTTTTTGGCTTTTTTCTGCTCGGCTTCATTTCCTTTTTGAAGATCAAAAAGTTTATTCATGTTCACATTCTTAACTATTTCCTCTCTGCTTGTGGGAAGCAAAGCTCCAGAGATCCTTTGCTCATTGTTTTGCTAGTGTCAGTGATCTCTCTGAGTGCACTCCAAAGATTCTCCCTGCAGTATTCCCATCTGAACTGGAGAAACAAAACACCTCATTATCTTCTACTGCAGCATAATTAAGGATACTCATGAATGATAGTTAAAAAACCCAAAACAAACAGAAAAAACAACAACAAAACCACAAAAAAGACCAAATCAAGAAAAAACTAAACCAAAAAACCCCTCACCGGGCTTAATCTTCTTAATTTGGTCTTCTGGAATATGACCCCATCATGGTACTGCTGAAGTGCTTTTCTCTTTAATTAGAGAATTTCCTCTGCTGTGTTTCCTTCTACAGGCCTGAAGCTCATAACAACCAGGAGCCTTTTTTTTTTTTCCCATTCTCAGACTTTCTTTTTCATTGGGTTATTAATTATGTCCCTCAGTTTTCCTGAAGATGAAATTATAACTTTGATCATGAAATATAATCTTGTTATTTCTCAAGTATCTTGTGCAGGTTTGCATGGTGGACTCTGTGTGTGCATTGGACAACAGAAGGGCCCAGTGTCATTCTCCCTTTCCCTGCTCCTGTGGATAACGAGGAGCTTTGCTTTCATTTGCTGTTGTTTCTATCAGCATGTCTATGAACACTGTGTGTTTTCTTCTGTATCTGAGCAGAAATGCCTTTTTGCTTTCCACACCATAGTAGAAAGAGTGTGTTTGAATATGTTTCTCTGGGCATTGCCTGTTTTGTTCACCTTGTTTGCAGTGTGCGCTACCAGGTCACTGATGCCTTACTGGGCGTTGTATCCATGGGACTTCTCGTGTGTGGGCTGCTGTTTTACAGCCTTAAAATTTTTCCTGTTTCCTTGTTAAAATTTCTAGCTATTGACAGTATAGAAACAGCCTAGGGTTTGAGGAGAGTTTATTTTCAGCTTTGATTTTCAATGGTAATTTGTTAATAAATCAGTTTTTAACAAACACTAAAATCAAAAATGTAGTATTTTTAAAACTCTCAGAGGAGAGAAACCAAAGGAGACCAAAATGGAAATATTACCTTTTTTTTTTGCAGTTAACACCTACTCAATTAGTTTAATATGCACAGGAGATAGGGAAAAAACCCCAAACCAACCCACAGGAAAAAAATTGTGTTTTGCTGAACAACAGCATGGTGTATCTGAAGTGCTGGGAATTCTTTCAACAGCAGAAAAAGTACTAAGAACTGCTCAGGCTTTTAGTGTACTAGGTATCTATGTGTATCTATGTGTACATATGTATCCAAAAAGTGACTTTTTGAGATAACTTGCTATACATTTTTCAAATTTCATTATACACTGAACCAAAATATTATCAAGAAATCATGTCAAAGCTGAAAGTGTTAATTGTATGAAACAAACAGGAACTCAGTGAAACTGTTGACACAAGTTAGTGTCAATATTGAATTGGAATTAAATAGCAGTAATAAATTTATTTAGAGAAGCTCTAAATTTCCAAAAGGAGGTCTTCCATCCATCTACAAAGTTAGATTCCACTCAAGAGAGTGATCCCAGTCAGAAAAATCGGAGACAACGAGGCAGCAAAGTTTTCCTTATATCCTTAAATAACACAGTATCAATATCAAAATGTTTGCCTGTTGATTTTAAGTTTCTGGTGCTAACTATTTTTCTGGTGACCTCACGAAAATATTTTTAATGAACTTTGTAAAATAACTTTCAGTTTAATGGAAGTTCATGCATTTTGTTTAATATTTTACATCTCTAAGTCTGTCACACTTTGTGATGACCCTACAGAATATGCTTTTGAGGACCATTCCTCTGTGAATCATACATATTCTTGGACTCACATGCTTGCAGTAAGACTCAGACATCCTCAGAATAGCAGTTTAGGTGGTCTTTGAGATAAAAATAAGAATGTAGCCGAAAAGGGGTTGATGAACTTTTGAAGACTCTTAGTGTTTGAGTGAAGTTACCAAATAATGTTGGCTCAGGGAGTTAATGAGAAGATTCCCTAGACATTCAGGAAACTTACAACAGGTTCCTTGTTTTGTCCCTTGTGTCCATGTTAAATATTTTAGAAACATTTAAAAATCCTCAGTTTGTTTACTAGATAGGTTGTGATTTTTGGCTTTAAGCTTCCATTGGCAAGATTAGGAACCCTTGCTTTCAGTAATTTATGAAGCCTTGAAACAGCACTGAAATAATTCAGGTAGGAAGTCCATTTTGTGAAACATAGAAATGGGCCTAGTTGTTTTTGTGTTGGAAGGTCTTTTGCAACAAAGACCTCTTGAGAAAGATCTTTTAAGAAACCTTCAGCCATCAATCAACACAAGTGCAATACTTCGTTATAAAAAAGTATGCGTCTAAACTGTACACCTAGTTAAAAGCAAATCACAATTGATGAAATAAAAAGTCTTTTTAAATAAATACCTGGATAACAAACTCGCACTGTATTTTAAACAGTTCACAGAAAACTCACCCTGTGCCCAGGTTAAAAAAAAAAAAAAGAATACACTGAAAGACTTTTTCATAATCAGCAACTGAAAAATCTTTCCTTTACAAAATAAAAAATAATTATGAATTTGCAAACTCTTGTAAAGGAACAGCTTTGCCATGGTAACTAGGGGAGAAGTCAAATGGATTTTCCTTTTCACTAGATTTTTAGCTTAATATTAGTGCGTTTAACTATCTAGATAATATTTCCTAAGTTCTCTACTTCCTTGTCTAATTATTTCTGTATTTCTTGTTTGCAAATATCAATCAGTATCACTTTGTTCACAATGTAACTACCACTTTAAAAAAAGTTTTTCAAACTAAGGGGTTTGTTTCAAATAAAAAAAGTGTTAATTTTGTATGAGAAAGAGTATGAAATGTCCTTATCTTCTAAACATAAAAGTAAGAAATAACCACTTATTTTCAGTTTGTATTGAATAAGCCCAGGTTGTCAGTTTTCTAAATCTGAAAGCCTAGTGCTTGATAAAGCTGTGTAGACCATTTTCCAATGGTTTTTTGTTACTCAGAAATTTAATTAAGATATGGAAAAGTAATTTTATATTTCATCATTAAGTGAAAAAACCTAATTAAATATTGAATTGAGGGAGCAATTTAAGAGGCTGGTTCTGATTTTGGAGCTATGTGCCACATTTGTATCTGAAATAGGAGTATTATATATATAAATTGTCACTTCTAAGGAGTACTAGTCTTTATTTTAACTTTGGAGTCTTACAGTATGTTAATATTCAGTGCTAAGGGCATTTGCCAGCAGGGAACTAAAGTCCAGTGCAATTATATATTTTCACGACAAAAGGAAACCTAAATTTCACAGCCTTGTGATGCATTCTTCCCACAAACTGCATGAGCCAGCCCATCCTTGAACTGTGTAGATGGTAAAACACAGATCTTGTCCTGCAAGGATTTCAGTTCTTAACTGTAGACATCTGAAGTGGGTTGGTTTGAGACTAAAAGATAATGAGCATTTTTGTGAAGCTGTTTGTATAAATAGGCAATAGATAGCTTTTGAATTCTCTGCTTGCATCATGAATGTGAGGGCTGTTTGCAAAGCCAGGGTACTCACGTATGCTCTTTATGTGGTTAGTTAGCAGCTTGAACTAGAATGATTTAAGCATATGTTGTTTATACACGGTATTATTTTTCTGATAAAATGATAGAATTTTTTTTCCTGGGTGTAGAAGTACTTTCCTGCTTCACAATAGGATGTACCACATCTGTACAGCAGCTCACCAGAGAGATTGTCCAAGCAGCCAGGGATCAGGTTAGGAAAGCTAAACCCCTGACAGAATTAAATCTGTCTGGGGACATCAAGGGCAACAAGGAAAGTGGCTATAGGTGTATCAGTAATGAAAGGAAGACTAGAGAAAATGCAGGCCCTCTCCAGAAGGAAACAGGAGGCCTGGTTACCTGGGGTATGGAGAAGGCTGAGGTACTGAATTACTTTTCCCCTCAGCCTTCACTGACAAGTGCTCCAGCCGCACTGCCCAGGCTGCCACAGACAAAGGCAGGAACTGGGAGCAGCTGAGGAACTGCCCAGTCCATTGTAGCAGATCAGGTTTGAGACCATCTGAGGAACAGGGAAGTGAACACTCCCGTGAGGCCTGAGGAGATGCGGCTGCGACTCCTGAGGAAACTGGTAGATGAAGTGGCTAAGCCACTATCCGTCATATTTATGGAGTTGTGGCAGTCTGGTGAGGTTCCCACTGCCTGGAAAAGTGGAAACATAACCCTCATTTTTAAAAAGAGAAAAAAGGTAGATGTTGGGAACTACAGGCCAGTCAGCCTGACCTTTGTGCCCAGCAAGATCATAGAGCGGATCATCCTGGAAACTGTGCTGAGGAACACGGGAAATAAGGAGTTGATTGGTGACAGCCAACATGGCTTCACTAAAGGCGAATAATGCTTGACAAATTTAGTTGCCTTCTACAATGAGGTGACAGCATAAAGGAGAGCAACATCAGATAAAAACTTGCGAGAGGAATTTGACAGTATCCCATATGGCATCCTTGCCTCTAAGGTGGAGAGATGTGGATTTAATCAAAGGACCACAAGTACATGCTGCTAATGGTCGCTTAAGTGCCTGACATGGGCTGACTGACTCTTACCATTTGATTCTGCTTCTTGTCTTAAGTAACTCCTGCATATCCAGTGCATATGGATTTGAGCAAATTGCTGAAGCACATTCTTTGCTGAATATCAGTAGTCTCTGAATACAGTCTGGATGGCTTTGGGCAAACATCTTGGGGTACTTTATCTCCAGTATTCAAGATGCTTTGGAAATCAGCATGACTGTTCATACACAATAACAGACTCTCTCATATTTTGTGCTTCTTTTGGCTTTGCAAGAGAGACAAGGCTGGTGTTTCCAGCACTTCTCAGCTTTTCAGGATCTCACTTGAAATCACAGTACCCCAACATTAGCTTTTGGTATGGATTGTGCTGCTGAAGACAAAGTATTTTCGAGAAAAATGGATTTTTGGTGGTATGAGTTCAGCTTTCCCTTTATTTTGAAATCACACATATTACGGATATAAAAACAATGAGAATTTATTAAGAGTTTTACTCCCCACCTTGAATTTTGATGGAGGGTTGCAAAAGACTTGTGGAAAGTAATTAAACGGCAGCATGTTAATAGGAAAAACNCTGCAAAATACTTGTGGAAAAAGCTCAACACATTTGTGTCTTGTAATTGATTATTGCATCCACATGCATCCAAGAGTAAAGTAATTGAGCGGCAGCATGTTAATAGGAAAAACATTAGGAAACCTTAGGAAAAGTTTTACAAATGTATACTCCATTTCACTCGGTTGGTCTAAAGGAAATCATACATTAAAACTGCAAATGCATTTTTAATAATATGTTTTAGGAATACATCAGTAATGTACAAAAAATAATGATACAGTATATGTGTCTTTTCATAGGGGCTTATTATTTTTGAGTTGTTCGTGTTTTTAAATAATGGTTTAAAAAGAATTTAAAAGCAGTTTAAGCCTATAAAGCAATTATTTGCTCCTTATGAAAGTAGGTTTTTTTCTCTATATAATGTCTTAAATTTTTCTTATTTTACTAGTTATTTTTAATGACTTTTACCAGTGGAAAGTGTTCTCTGTGCACAGGGATTTTTGTTCTCAGTTTTGGTGGGTGCTTTTTGGAGAAAAGCTGTAATTTTGAAGCTATGCTCTTAGTAAGTTTTTTCATGTTATTTACCTATTCCTGGATCTCTATAATGCTAGTGCAGTGAAGTTATTTTGTGCAATTAAATGAAGAGTGAGTTCTGGAGTATGGCAGTGCAAGAATGGCATAAATAGGCATTAGGCAAAGAAGCAGCAATGGCTTAGGATGACCAAGGAGAAATTATTTTTAAAGATATACCAGAGTACTGAGCTGCAGATGTCCCTAGTATCAGAGTTGCAGGCATAAAATATTTTTAATGCCCATTTGGGGAGTTTTTTCATTTGCGTCTTAACTTTTATGTTCTATTTGATGAGTGTTTATGAATAGATTAACTGACATTTTCCACTGTATAACCTTTTTTATAGTTGTAAATTCCGCCTGAAAATTTGTGTGCCAGTGCTCTGTATCATACTGAATTTTAATGGAAATTTTAAAATTGGGTCATTTTTAAAGAATGTGTACTTTTCTCTTCCCAATTCACGTCTTTTTGCAGCTTTTAAAGTATTCACTAAATGGTAGGCTTACCACTTCCAGTGACTTTCAGTCAAGATGTTTGATTTGATAGCTACCTTTATAGCTTCTGAGCCTATCATTCATGTTCCAGCTCAGTAGAGCTGCATTTGCAGTGCAGTTCCTGCTCTCAGCTTCTGAGAGCAGAGAGTGAGAGCACTGGTGTTGTGGATGCAGCTGATGGCTTGGAATCTAGCAAATGATGGTACAGACAGAAAGGGGAAAAGGGACAGGCACCAAAAGGTTTAGATGTGGGAAGGAGGGTGCAGGAATGTAGTTTCGTATCAAAGGATTTGAGGTTAAGGAGGGATTAAAATACAGAACCTTAAGAAAGGCCACCAAAGCCAGAAGCAGACCGAAGATGGATGACAGAAAAAAATGGGCAGGGGAGGAAAGGCAGCAAAGGGTAGGTAGATGGTGAGAACAGGAGAATCAGCAGGTTAGCCAAGACAGAAGATGTATGAGAGGATCTTGCTACAGCAAGAGCTTGGTGGAGAAGAATGCTAGGTGCATGAATTAAATGGTCACGGATCTGCAGTAACCAGGAGGAGGACCAGCAAGGAAACTAGGAGCAAGAAGCTGAATTTAGGAAGGAAGATGGGAAAAGAAAGCAGGGAACAATGGGGATGAGCAGAAATGTTTTTGAGCACTTAGATCATCTTCGTGCTGGAGCTGACATTTATTCCCTTCTGAACATTTTTCTGTTGCTGAGCAAATAGCTGTGAAGCAAGAAGACAAAGTGTCTTGTGTTTGGCCTGTGGCAGGCCAGCCCACACAGGAGAAAGTTGATTTTTGGTGTTGCTGTTGAGTCCATTACTGAAACTTGGAGAGCTCTGTACTACAGAATTGAGCTTACTGCCAGCACTGCAGGTGTCAGTGGAGTTTGTGGGTTTGTTGTTGTTCTTGTAATTTTGAAGTTTATAAAGGCACAAGGAAGGATCCTAAAAATAAAACTGAAAGATCTTTAATGTGATTTAATGTGTTTTCCAAACCTGCAGAACTGCAGTAGCTAATGAAACCACAAACTGCCTCATGTGGTTATGCATATGATAGTAATATGCTGTTAAAAATAACCTTGTGCATATGATCATGTAGATGGTAAGCTGTTAAAGATTTTATGAGTTATAGAGAATGGTACAACTTGTATTTCATATTTGGCATCTAAATATTTGTAGAGAAAGAATAAAAAATAATCTCTTAGTGTAAAGGTATCTTCTTCTCCCTTGCATGCTTTGTTTGGGCTTCTATTAGATCACTACTCATACTAGAACAGAGGCATCTAACAATAGTGTTATAGAGATCTGTTTTAAAAGTAAGATATTGAAGATACATTGCCTGAAGTGCCCTCCTTGTCCTGATAGGCTGATGGCTTCCTGACCTCTGTAATTTGTGGGCTTTTTCTTGATGTACATAGCATATAAGTTTGTCCCAGGTGAAAAGGAAGATTGCAGCCTTGTACCTGCTGTTGGTACTATTTGCTGTATTTGTGTGGCTGTTCTCTCTGCTGCTCTATTACTAGCTCCTGTGCCTCTCCTTCTGTACAGTACCTGTTGTCACAGCATTGATCTTTGCAAATTCTAGAGCATGGTTGACTGTTCTGTCCTCAACTAACTTAGCCTTAACTTAGGCTAAGTGCCTATTTTGTGGAGCATTGCCTCTCGTGTCGTCATTAGCTGTAGTCCTGTGTGTTTGTTACAGAGATGGTGGGGAGGAGGAGGGCTGTGAATGTCATGCTTTGGGACTTTCTTGGACTGAGCACACGTAAAAATAGACAGTGTGCACAACCAATTCTAAGGTGAAATTCATGAAAAAGCAGAGGTCCAAATAAATGTATTCTTTTAGTGATTGCATTTTTATATTAATACGCTATATGGTTTTCAAATTGATACGTTGGTTTGAATCATAATAAAGGTTTTGTATTTGCTTCATCAAACTACTGCACGTTAAAATTCATGCATGCAGAAGTAATCATTCATACATCTTTCTCTGTTTGAGAGATTACACATTTCTTTCTATTCATATTCTTCCAGGTGACTTGGATTATTACTGGCTGGATCCTGCCACGTGGCACAGCAGGGAGACGTCCCCTATTAGCTCGGTAAGAAACAGAAAAATAGGGGTCATAAGTATGAGTTAAAATGTTTGCTGATTATTTCAGTTCAACATAGGTACTTGGCTGTAAAAAAATATTCTACACAAATCATATAAAAATTTGTTTTAGAGGACCATGGAAATGGAAATCAGAAAGAAAGTTTTATCAAAATGCATATTTGTAAAACTGCCTGAATTTTAACTTGACTTTAATTCCTTTATAGACATGACACTTAATTTCACTATGGACCACAGAAAAAGCATTTGTGAGTGTGATGCTGCTCTAGGAAAGATTAGTGCTTTTTTTTACGACTTGGAAAGTATAATTTTGATTTTATTATATAATGAACCCTCATATGGTAGACCTGCATAACATGTATTATTCTAAAGAACAGAATTTCTGAATGCACTTTTCAGAGTTGTGTAATTTAAAAGTAAATATTTAATTTGATTACCTAAGGTGTGTTAAATATGTTTAATTGTATTGAGGTTAAGGGATTATAATTCTATCTGTAGCCTTAATGCTGAGATTTTTTTACAAGAGGCATAAATGTTAAATACAGCCAGGGTCCAACAGATATAATCACAGAAAGCTCAGGTGCAATATGTAACGCATCTGAAGGATCTTTGTGTCTACTGTGACACGATGATACAGTCATTTCATTGGTTTACGCATGTGCATCTAAATACTGGAAGATGGTCACACTTTTTTAATTACTCTGCTTGTTTTTTAACAGCATCCCGTAACGTGGCAGCCTTCCAAAGAGGGAGATCGCTTAATTGGGCGTGTTATTCTTAACAAGAGAACAACCATGCCTAAAGAATCAGGTGCATTACTGGGGCTGAAAGTAAGTATTACATGATTTAAGTGCTAAATGAAAGAATGTTCCACTGACCTTAGTCATGGAGGTGTAACACATTAAATCAGAGGACACTCCAATCATATGGTCTTTTGACAAAAAATGTATTCCTCTCTTTTAGTAAATTTTGAAAGTTATGCAGATAAATTATGGCTAAAATACATTTAATCCTTTTGTACCATCCTCAGTTGTCCATGACAAAGGGGCTGAACCATTTTGGTTAAAAAGGGTATGTTTATTCAGCTTCCTGTCTGCAAGATATATACTGCACATGGCAGTGCACTAATGGAGTCCTGCCTTCTCTAGCTCTGCTGTTTGCAATTTAGTCAAGTAATTCATCTTATAATCCACATACATAAATGTCATCTGGATGCAAATGCTTACAAGGTCAGTGTTTAAAAGCCACAAAGCCATTTGAAAACAGAAGTTTTGTAGAAAGAAAGTAAATATTTACACAAAAATTTGCAAAACCCCCTCTTAAATCATAGTAGAGGTTATATTAAATTTAATTCCAGTTAATCTAGCACCCCAAAACTGAGATATTTGCAACACTGTCCAGTTGATTTAAATCCCTAATTTACATTTGTATTAGACTTTTAGGTTCATGTGTATAAATTGCCAGAATACTTAAAAGAGAGAGAGTGCTGTTTCTGAAGCTAGTGAGGAATACAGTGTACCAGTTCAAACATTTCTCTCTCTGTATATATTTTTAAATCTATGGAGCAACAAAGATGACTGAGAGAAATTAATTTGGGTGTCCTTCCCTCTCCATTGAGAACAGCAGAAGCAATGCAAAATCTGAAATATTCCCACCTTGAAGTGAGATAGTGTGGCATGGTAATACAAAGGAAGAAAACAGCTTCACTCTACTAAATGTTTAGTAGTCTATAGCACATAGCTGATTTTTGCTGCCAGTAAACAATTCTGTTTGAATATGTGAGAAAAAAAGGTTGGTCCTAGTAGGAAATTTAGATTGTAGAGTTGTAGAGTTTCACTTTGATTTTTAAAGTTTCAATTGTACGTGATATGAACTATGGCCCTCACTGATAAATTTTACATATTATCATGTGACAATGTTGTTGGCAGATAGACTTCTGGATCTCTTTTTTGTATTAAAGCTCCTGCTAGTTATTGTGATTGCAACATGGGGAAGTAATACCTAATGAACCATTATTCTACTGTTTCATGTAATTATAAAACTCCTCCAGGATATTCCTGACCAAAAAAAAAAATCCAAAACCCCTCAACTGACTGGAGAAAGTAAGATAGTTAAAGAGAACAGCAAATCATCAAGACTACATTTTCTTTGTATTTTATTTAAAATCTGGTCTCTTGAGTGCGCTTGGTTTTTTTCTGATGTTCCTGATCTCTGTATCATGTAGTTATCTTCAAAAACAGATCTCTTCAGTTCTGTTCAACAAAAGCCAGAAGCTGCTGGTTTGTCCTGTCATGTTCTTGGATGAGAGTGCCTATGTTTTAGCAGTATCAACATTCTTGTGAGCTCATTTGCCCATATTTAATTGTAGTGTATTTGCTGAGTTTTCAATTGAGGTACCAACTGCATTTTGGGATTTCATACACTTGAACTGATGTGAACTTGCAATTTAAATTTGAGTACATGACACACAATTATTTGTGAAAAGTGCATTTGCCTGGTTATTTACTAGGAAGTGTTCTTTCTGCAACAAATGTAGGTCCTTAGCAAACTACATAAGATTGATTACTCAGTCACAGTAAAAGGAATATCAATTTTATTAATTCTGTATCGGCTTTACTTCTTTTTGTCTTTAAGCCTCTCTAAAACCCAAGTTGACAATAGGTTTGCCTATGCACATTTCAGGTGTAAATTTAAAAACAATGTGAAACCGATTACTCTATATATTTGTGCTTGATATGACATCTGGTTTGTGGCTTGGAGACTCAAAAATTTGTGATTAACTAGGTTGTTGGAGGAAAAATGACAGAATTAGGACGACTCGGTGCCTTCATTACCAAAGTGAAGAAAGGTAGCTTGGCTGATGTGGTGGGGCATCTCAGAGCAGGTAAATCAATCAGTTACATGTAAAATATACTGTCTTTTAGTAATGGCCTATTGAATGCGACCTTTAATTTATACTAGCATTTTTCGTGTGTTATGGTAATATTTTTTAAATATAGAACAATACTGTAATGTTATTATGAAATGCCATGGTTGCCTTAATTTCTAATTTATTATGAACTCCAGTTGCTTGGATGTATGAGCAAAACAAAAGACATTCCTGAGGAATGCTGGTATCAGCACTGAGTGTCACCGATAAATTTTTGTTTTCTAGCTCAGGAGCTGCTTATTACACTCTACAGAAGCAACGCAAACATTTTTTTTAAAACTGATTGTGGCAAACTCACATCACTGAAGGATGTTACACTTCATACACAGTGGATTTCATTAGTGTACCTTTCAGTGTTAACTGTTACAAATGAAAATGGAAAACAAGCCAAGGAAACGATCCTAAAATATTTAATTTCTATCAGATGTATATATTGCACTAACAAATAAATGGATGTGCTAATGGCACTTTTAAAGCTTCTAAATGAAGTGAGAATTATGCACAGCATTTGGTTTTCAAAGTCACTTCTTAATGGCTTATATTTTTACCATAGCTCTAATCAACTACTTTTCAAGTGTTGTAGTAGTGCCTTAAGAACCCAGAAGCTCCAGTGCCAATGTGTATGGCTTTAGGATAATTGTGTGAAGGAGGTAATAATAGAGAAGTAGAAAGGATGATGTGTCTCTAATGATATTCTACTTTTTTTGGCATTTTAAATTTTTTCTTTCCTACGCAGTCAATATATGTGGGGTTGATAGCACCAAGTATTATAGTTGTTTATAGATTTTAAATGCAGATTATAATTACAGAAAATAAATTTGTCTCCACTAATCTTAAACTATTTGGGCTGAAATCCTAATTTTCTATTTCTGGTCTAGGTCTATTTGAGGTTTTTTAATGAAAGCTATTTTTAATTTCTAAAAGTATTTTTAGAGCCAAAATTATTTCCCAGAAAAAATACATTGTTTTGCACATTTCCAATGACTGAAAGTCTGTTCATCCTATTGTATGGGACTAGAACACACCAAAAAACCATGGATAAGTCCTTGCTATTAGCAAAAAACACTTTAGTCCTTATAAAAACCTCCAAAATTTGGGTAGTTGATAAAACTTTGAGTAATTGTACAAACTGCATAAATTTTAATAATGGCAAATATGAAGTCTTGCATGAGGTACAGAACATCCCTGTGCAAGAGTAAGCACTGGGAGCCAACCAGCTAGAAAGCACCTTGTCAGGAAATGTCTGAAGGTTTCAGTACAGCTCTTCCATGATTTTAAATTATTTTTATGTTACTTGATAATATAAATTTCATTCTTTGTAAAAGAATATGAAAGTGAGATAAACTTCTCTTTAAATTCAAGGGGACGAAGTTCTAGAATGGAATGGTAAACCCTTGCCTGGAGCTACAAATGAAGAAGTTTACAACATTATTTTAGAATCAAAATCAGAACCTCAAGTTGAAATTATTGTTTCAAGGCCTATTGGGTAAGGCTAAAGACTTGCTTCTTAAGCATAGTTATTACTTCTGTTGATGGGAGTTTTAAAGGGATTATTTGTGAGTTAATTATTTTTTATTGCTTAATTATGGGATATGATTCACTTCCTATTATTGACATTCTGTTTAGTCTGTTTTCTTCACTGCAATTTACAATCTTGTGCCTTTGCAGTGACAGATATGTATAAGCATAAATGTTGTTTTCTGTGTGGTCAAAGTACTATAAAGGTTTTTGCCAAGTGGCAAAGGAAAATTGGTGGATTAGGTACACCTGTGCATGAGAAAATTCTGTGTTTCAGGCTTTCAGCCTGCTAGATCAGAATAACTTGTAAAGGTCATCATGAGTGGAGGGAAGTATTGCAGGATTCTAATAAGCTAATACTAGTAGGATTTTAAACAAGCCTTCTTTAAAGAGCTAAAAAAGGAAACATAAAACTCAAAAAGACTGTCTTTACCCTTAAATGATTGTTATTGAAGCCAAATGTGGAAGCAAAAAGTTTAATCAAAAATTAGCATTAATGTGTTATGTTTATAATCTCTATTTTTATTTATTATGAACCCAGGTTTGGGGTTTTGTGACAATTCTTGTATTCTCAATTTCCCAAATAAACCTTAAAATCTGTTCAAACTGATAAAATTAGGGGGATTTCCCTGCATTAGTCATAGTAGTTTTAGTGATATCAAGAATGTTTTGAGCTAAGTCTTGCAGCATTGAATATGAATCATTTATTGTAAATTCACATTTACCTTGCAAAACAGAATCACATGATTAACAATAAAAAGTGATTCTTTTGAATTTTTTATTTTCATCTTAATTATAATTTCTGCTTGTCTCAAATATACTTTTTCAGTTTTAGAAACAAAAAACTATTTGTTTTCTTTCTGACTGAAGTATTCTTCTTTTACATTTTGATTATTGATTTTGTCTGTACTATGTGAGTGTAGCTATATTTTGCAAATAAGTTTTGCCTTTTTAATAGCAATCTCTATTAAAAGTACTTAAATGAAATTGACATTAATAGGTAATTCCACCTATCACTTTGACCTTCTAATGGAAAATGAAAGTTTGATGCAATAATAGTGGCTGTTAAATGCTAAAATTACCATCCAGATGAAGACTGTGGAGGAGTAGAGGCTTTACTTTGATTTTTTTGAGTCAGATAAATTAGGAGATACTCTTAAAAGAAAATTGCAAATTCAGTCATACATCTTTGTAGTTAAAAATAACACACCTTAAGGAGATTTTGGGAAGTCTAATGTTTATATTTAAATCAGCAAAAATGAAATATGTTGATACCAGACACGACTTGGACTCCACATCTCAGTTGAAGAAAACATGGAAATGGACTTGTACACCTGTACAACTGATGTAAAAGGAAAGTGCTAAAGTAGCATTTTAAACAATGGACTTTAGGTATATTTATTGCTGCCAGTATAACTGCAAATGTTGTGTGCACTTAAACTTCTAAGATAACTTCAGTATCAAACCAAATATATTCTTTTAGTTTAGAAATTTGACACATCTGTTAGTTTAGAAAAATGAAGTACAAGGTGACTGCATTCCAGTGACACATTCCTGAAGAAAAGCTGAGAAAACTCCACCCTTTTTTTGAAGCGTGTTCAAAATCAAAGAATGTTCCTGAATCTGAACTGTGGATTTTACACTAGAATAGTGCACCCAGAGGTAGTACCAGTAAAGTGTAAAGTTTTGCTTTGGATGACCCATCCTTTTTTTTTCAATATATAGTCAAAAATAGAGCACATCAGATTCTGCTTTTATTTTGAGATAAATGGAGTCTTGGCACGGAGGTTTTTACATAATAGAATGTATTATTCTTGTAGAGTTGTCTCACTAGATTTTTAAATTTTTTTTCTTTGGCTTGAGGGTCAGGTTATTTTTTGGGGATTTTATGAGAACAAATAAATATCCCTAGAGCATAGAACTTTGAAATTTAAAGACAGTTCCCTTTAATCCTCTATTAATGAGCCAAAGTCCAGTTGTTTTATATCAGATTGGGATTTACCTGTCTGTCATCTGAAAATAACCGAAAATTTCAGGCATTGTACAACAGAGGAAATCCTGATAGTAGTTATCAAAAGAAAGAGCATGCTACACAAGATTTTCTTTTTCCTTTTTTTTTCTCTTTTCTTAACAATCATGATCTATGTAAATTGTGTTGTGTAATGGAAAGTGGTTTGCTTATGCTAACATTTTGTCCCTAGCTTCACTTTGTCTTGTTTTCCACACTGTGTGATGGTTTCAAATTCATGACAGGGAATTTTATTTCATCCCGTCCAACGAATCTAGTATTTCAAAGTTTGGTTGGTACTTTAGGTGCTGACTAAGCAAAATTGAAGTTGCTGGATACAGCATTACGTGATAATCCATTACAGCTGAAATTCCTGTGAGGGACTAAGTTCCCGAAAGGCCTGAAAATGGTATTTCATCTACATAATTTAAGTGTTTTCATCTCTCAGTATTAATAATGCAAATAATGTATGAGCACTTTTAATGGTCTTGATTTAAAAATTCTTAGCATATTAGGTCTAAAAAGCCCAAATATGACACAGTTTGCCTTAAGTGAATAATGGAAGGACTGTAAGTCCACAAATTAGACTGCCCACAAATTAGACTGCCAGTTACAAAATTGCGGTCTAAACAATTTGCTCAGTCTTGTAAATTTGGATTTCTGTGTCTGCCAGCAAATGTAATTTTAAGTAATGGATAATTGTAGCATGTTTATTAGAGAAAAATGTGAAGCACGTAACACTATCAGGAGGTAAAGGCATAACAACAATAAACAATATAACCGCAATAGTACCGTGGAAACTCCATAAAAACTAATTGACACTAATTCTAATGGCTGCAACACAAGGTAGATAAGAAACCTATAAAAAGTAGAATTAGTGGGTTGGCTATCTCAATATGAGGGGAAGAATTACCTATGAATATGCATACAATGTGAGAGGTGGTAAACATAGGACAGCACAGAAAATCCTCTGGCAGTATACTTTTTGGAGAAGAAGCGTGGCATGGTAACTAGCTCACCATCTCTTGTGTGCTCTATGGGATAGTCCAGGTAAAACAAATGTTTTTTCATATGTCTCTGTTTTCCTTGTCAGATGCTAGCTATCTTTGCTTAGATTTCTGCAGATAATGCTGCCAAAACTGGTGTCTCTCTGGTATGATTCAGTTCCTCTGCGCAGGGTCTGTTACTGTGCTCTGGGTCCTGGCAAGGAGGTTGAACCTCCATCACAAACCAGGCAGTGCTGAACTCCAGAAAGCTGCTCGAGTAACGTAATTAGTGCGAGCTGCAGATTGATCTACAGCTTCTGATAGGAAGGAATGGTTTTGGAAATAGCAGGATGAGCACTGGGGAGAGGAACTCAGAAACTCTTTAGAAACTCTCTTGGGTGTAGAAGATGATACATCTGTTCCTAGAACAACCTAAAAAGTGTGCGTTACAACCACATTTGAATTTTGTTTGTCTTCAGTGATCAAGCTCTTGACTATATCCCTCAGTGAAATTGTAGCTGTTCCTGTGCAAAATAGTGATTCTCACAAACCTTATATCTGCACAGAGTAGTTTCAACCTAAGGTATAGTTTGGTTTAATTTATGTTTTCATTGGGGCGTGGAAGGATCAGACATAAGATGGTAATAATATATTATATCATGTAAGACCACAAAGTACCTTTGTCTTCCAAGGTAGAGATAGAAAGACAAAGCTTGGTGTTGGCAACTCTTCACTGGATTTGTGTCTTACACTACTTTTCTCAAGTTTGTATTGCTCCAAAAAGGGAGTAAAATTTTGTTACTGTATTAGATAAGCAGTTGTGCAACTTTTCACTTTGTTTTTCTTTGACTAGTCTAGTTTTGAATATTTTAAGTCATGAGCTACTGTTTCTTCTAAAGAGCTTTTTTGTAAATCATATGTCAGAATATTTTCTGCTGTGCAAAGTTAAAAGCAAGTTAGATAAGACTAGTTTTCTTATATAAAAAGTTTTAGATTATAGTTTCTTTTTAAAATGTTCATTCTCTAATTAAAATGCCAATATTTAATCCTCTTGTAAACTGTGTGGACCTTTTTATCACGCTGATTTATTATTAAATTTTGCTGTGTTGGTTGCAATAGAGTGACAGTGCCTTAGCATAAATATTAGTCAGTTATTAAGTGTTTATATGTGTAATCAATATTTGAAGTTTACTTTTAGCCCTTTTTTTTTCTAACATATTGTTGATAATACAAAAAAATCCAAACAGAATTAGTTTTAGTGTCTTTCTTTAACCACGCCAGGATTATAGAACTTGACACTGTTGCTGGTACTTTCCATGTTGAAAGACTCCTTGAACATGTGAACCTTCATTTAGATATCCTAAAGGTGATGTTATTACAAACAGTGCAGATGAGAGCATTTTTATTCTAGCACAAGAAAATACTTCAAACATAACATTGTATTGAACAGAAAAATCTGTTTGTTTACGGTTAGTAAATACTTTAGACTGATGAGAAATGCCCTGGAAAGTCTGACCTGGAAAAAAAGAAGATATTAAGAGGAAGAAGTCTGGGCTGCTGTGCAACAGGTCATTAATCTGTTCATATGTTTGTAAAGTAGTACTGTGCCATGTCAAGAGTGACTAATTCAGCTATAATTCCATGAGTTGAGGAAACCACATTATACTTGACTCATGAAGTCAAGACAAGGAGAAGCACATTCTTGTTTAGTGATGGGAGGTTTAAGCTGGTTTGAGACTAACACAGAGCTGAAATAGTCTATTTTAAAAAAACAGGCACCACAAGTTTAAATTGTAGGACATGAAAAGTGAATTTAAGGCTCAGCGATTGGGCACTGTTGCATTCCTCTTTGATAAAAGTGTCTGTTTCTTTTTCATAAGTGACTTTTATATACCTAGGAGTCTTAGTTTTATTGACTTCCAAGTCAGAAAGATTTCTGTGTTTCACTGAGCAGACAGATGTCTGAATACCTTTAAAATTCTCAACTAGAGACTTAAAATCTTGTAAATGTTCTTCAGAAATGTTATTGCAGTTCCAATTTTGGATTAGTCTGTGTGGATGAAAATACATTCAAGTAATTAACTGAAGAGTTTTGTTTCCATTTCCCAGCTCTGCTGCTTTGCTAAGATTTGTGAAATACTAGGTGTTTCTTGCTCTTGTAATGTATTTTCGATGATGGCTGAGAGTAGAAAGAGCCAAGAACTAGCATAATTCAGATTTTGATGGAAGAGTAAATTTGTTGACAGGAAAATGATGATAGATGTGTGTGGACTTAACCAGTTCCTCTTGCTTATATCTGTATATGTGTTGGATATGTTTGTGTTGAAAAATGTCCATACCCAATTGTAATATATTTTGATTTTCTTTTATTCTTTGGAGAAATGCATTATTCTTTTGTTTTTTAACTTTGCTAATGTTCTTTATTTTCCTTTTTTATTAATGTAAGACATTTTCATCAGTTTCATTCTCTGAACTCCTTGAGACGTTTATATAAAAATTACTAGTGAGTTAATCTTTGTCTTATTTTTTGGATTTTTGTTCCTCCAAAAAATAGTTGAACAACCACAGCTGTACTTCCTTTTGCCACCTTTCTCTTCCTAAAAGCTGTCTTTCCATGTTGCTGTAGTTGTAAAAGTATCATGTAATCCATCCAAAATGTTAACATTGTAGTGCTCATATTGTTATACCTGCTAGTTCCTTAACCTGAGGGTAGTTTGCGTTAGTGCGATTTTCATGAACGCTAGTGGAAAGTATGTCTTTAAGTATTTCCTCTTTCTTTCCTTGTAACCTTCTAGAACAGAAACAGAACCATGTTTCTAAAAACCTATCCCAGCGATGTATTTGTCACAGCCAAAGGTCATCTCTGTTGTTTCTAATTACTATGTATTCACATTTTAGTGATATTCCACGGATTCCCGAGACTTCCCACCCCCCATTAGAGTCTAGTGAGTACACACCTTGTTCCTTTCTTTAAGCATGATCTTGTACCCAGCACAATTATGTCAGCTATGAAATTTCTGAAAGATGATCTGTGGATATGCATTGGCTCTGAGGTTTTTGTGTGACAAAATTCAATGGGTTTTGGTCTTGTGCGTTAAATTTGGAACAATATGGATGTTATTAAACATAAACAGATTTCAAATGTTGGTAGAATTCTATTTTTTTATTCTATATCTTGCATTGTTAGTACAAAAATAATAATTTACTTCCCCTAACATAAGAGAGAAAACAGGTATAAGGGACTGCCAAAGGTACAAATGGTGTCAGGATTTCACCTCCTGCACCATCCAGAGTAAGTCCAGAGTTCTTGTTTCTCTTTTTTTTTTTTAACAAGAAAACCTTGGTTAGGTGAATTTTTTGTGCATCGTACTTCAAAAGACTGGTGTTCTTTTTAACTATGCCATTTGAACGTTTTCAGCCAGAGTATTTGAGGGCCATGACTCCCAGTCCTTTCCCATCGGAGCCTTTCCTGAGATGCAGCTAGAAACCTTCCCTGGGACAGGGAAGGTGTGTTCACTTGTCACAAGCTCATGTCATTAGTGAGAGCTCTGTTTCACTAGTGGAGAACTGATGATGTCCAGCAGTAACTGAAATATCCTACATGCCAGATGCATGTCCTGCATGTCTTTCTGTTAAAATTTCAGAGGCCATCGGGAGTAAAATTCCTACAACAGATGTGGTTTATTCATCAAAGACTTATGATCATAGAATCAGAGTAGTTTTCATGGGAAGGGAGATGTGTAATTCAGTCAGAGAACAGTATTTTATTGAAAACACTTGCTTTGCTTTGTCAATTATGTATGAGGAACACCTTTGTTCTATGTTATTTCAAATAAACCGAAAAATGACAGGTTTAATCTGGGATGTAGGGGTTAACAAACAGTCTTTTCATTATGCATTCTACACCGGCTTTATGCAATTCAAAGAAAAAGCAATTAATAAGTTATCCCAATTTTGGATGGTACGTTCATGTGTTTCTCGTGTGGTTTTAGGTTCAAGTTCTTTTGAATCTCAGAAGATGGAAAGGCCTTCTATTTCTGTTATATCTCCGACTAGCCCTGGAGCTCTACGGGATGCACCTCAGGTCCTACCAGGGCAGCTTTCTGTGAGCATATTTTGTTTTTCTTGAGTTGTGAATGGAAATCAGTGAAGTGCTGGTTTCTCAGCCCTGCACATTCCCAAGGCCTATTGGGAAGTCAAGAGAAATGTTCAGTGTTAGTAAAGATTGACGTATTTCAAAAGTTTTTTGACACCCTCTGTATGCACTAAAAAGCCATCACTGTAATCATAGCAGACATAAGAAATTGCTGTCTCAATACACCAAAAAGTGCAAGGATTTTAATTGAGAGGAGCCTGTAAAAGTTCCTTGAAACTTGTCATTTTGTAGCTTCTGCATTGAAAATAGTGACTTTGCTGTACACATCCAGTAATCTGCAGATAACAAGCATAGTATCTCTATTTTCTTTATGGGAGCATTTAAAGAGCTGTGTATTTGTTAAGCATTGCACTGTTCAGTAATGCATTTTAATTTAGATACATCTTGGAACTTTCTTGTAGTACTAATTGAAGTCCTGCTTATTAAATATATAAGTACTTAGACTTTGTTTTCTACAGTCTTATGGTTTTTATATTGATCATATTAATTCATGAGTATACAGCAGGCTTAAAAATTTCCTAACATTATAATTCTCTTAAGAAATCATATAGCTGTATATTACTGTTTTCATAAAAACTTTTGGAAGGGTTGCAAATCTGAGTAGATAGATTTTGACTATGCCTTGAGATTAGATGCAGGCAGAGCTTCCTATTTAATGTAGCTTTTAAGGTGCAGAGCTAAGACATGCTGGTTTAAGTACACTTACAAATCGAAGATTATGCAGTGAGTACAGTAAACAATGTAAGTATAATCAGGCACCATAATTCTATTCAGCTGTGATAAATGTAACAGTCTTTGGTATGCGCCATCATATTTTCCATCTAACCTAATTAAATATTAAAGGAATTTGAAATGCAATATATCTCATTGTCTCTGGGAAAAAAAATCAATGGTTACTTTTACGTTGTGGGTATTTTTGATGCAGTCTGAAAATTCTGTTTCTTCTCCGTTTTCAGTAATGTTTTCTGGTAACTTGATTCCTGTAGGTTAAACTCTGGTATGACAAAGTGGGACATCAGTTAATAGTAAATGTTCTACAAGCAACAGATTTGCCACCAAGAGTAGATGGACGCCCCAGAAACCCATATGTAAAAATGTATTTTCTTCCAGACAGAAGGTAACAGTATTCCAGTTTAGAAAATTATGTTTTAATGTATCATGTATTGAATCAAGTTTTAATGAATGCTTATGAAGAACTCCTTTTTACATTTTTTTATAGCTAGATTAATTATAACAAAAAATTGCACTAGAATCATGCAAGTCAGTATCGATTTAACTTTGTGGTCTTCTGTAAGAATGTGATCCACTGTGCAGAAAATGCTTTCTTTGTTTAGGCGTTATTGCCCAAGAGAGAATGAAAACAGTTAAGTGCTGATAAATTTTCTGATTTCCCTCCATGAATAATTTATAAAAAATATTTATGTTTCAGTGATAAAAGTAAAAGAAGGACCAAAACAGTAAAGAAAAGTCTAGAGCCAAAATGGAATCAAACTTTTCTCTACTCACATGTACATCGTAGAGATTTTAGAGAACGAATGCTTGAAATTACTGTATGGGATCAGCCGAGAGTACAAGAAGAAGAGAGTGAATTTCTTGGAGAGGTGATGCATACAATCACATTTCTTCTGAGTTCATTGTTTGGTTTTGAATACATGTGCACGTGTATTTTGTATATGTGTTTCTGTGTGTGCCTTCAAAGTAAAATTGAAACCTGATGATTTTTCTGCTAGATTCTTATAGAGCTGGAGACAGCACTTTTAGATGATGAACCACATTGGTATAAGCTACAGACACATGATGAATCTTCACTACCTCTGCCTCAGCCATCACCATTCATGCCAAGAAGACATGTTCATGGTGGAGAAAGCACTAGCAAAAAATTACAAAGTAGGTCCAAATTCCATTAAGGTCTCTTAAATTTTAGATTAGACATGCTGGATGTGGTGTAATGGTATTTAAATTCCAAATAAAATTAAAAAAAGATACTATTTCATAGTCTTTAAAAATTATGAAAATGTGTGTCAGAAAGGCAATTTAAATTATGACATTATGACATGTCAGCCTTACACCTGTGACGTATAACTTTCAGGTATGAGAAACCTGCTGGAATTGATTTGGCTTTCAATAGCAAAACAAAATTGTTCAAGGACTTTTTTTTTTCATAAATTTCCTTTTAAATAGAAAGATGAAGTCTATAATTATTGGATGCTTTCAAAAATATTAAAAGCATTTTATTTTTAAAATTGAGTCTTTAAAGACTTACAAGGCTTAAAAACACTTTTCATCATAAAGTTAGTCTCCAATATGCTCATTAAAGTGTACTTTTGCAGGAAAGAGAAATGTATTCATGTATTTGGGAGGTACAGTTGTTTCCATGAGTCTGATTTCAGGTTTGTATGAGGCATGTTAAAAGAAGGAGATATTTCAACATTGTAGTTTCTCTGTTCATTTAAATTAAGATTTACTTAGAAATATGAAAAATGTAGGGGATTACTTTAAAATACATTTCCAAGCTACTTTTCTGATTTTTCTAAAACATGGAAGTCATTCACTCCAGCCAATGCATAGGAAATCGGTGCACATTCAGGAATGAACTATAAACATGTGATACTGCTGTAATTGCTGCATAGATGCCCAAACAGAGGATATGTATAGAGAGAGCAAATTAAAGGGTACTTTTCATGAGATATTTGAGCTTTTCTAAAAGCTGGCAGTGCTGTTTCCTCTTCCGCTCTCTCACCATATGCTGCCTCATCTCCTTTCCTGTTCAGCAAGCTGATTCAGCATATTCACTGAAATAGCACAGAAGTTTTTTTTTTTTTCCTTCACTTGAATTTCACTTTTGGAGGCTTAGTGAGATGAACTATTCTAATAGAGGATTACTGAGGACTTGAGGGGAAGAGAAAGGGAAAGGAGGCTGCAGCAGCTGTAAGATGTTAAATTGGCTCACCTGTCTTGTAAAGCATCAATTAGTCACTGCAGTTGAATTCTCCTTCTCTATTGTTTTGACTTAAAATCATCTTTTTGGTTTCATGATTATGTTAAATGAGCATATTCTTACGTTTTATAACATGACCAGATGTTCAGGTATTTGTTTACCTTACTGTTGTGCAGGATCTCGGCCAATCAGTGATAGTGACATCTCAGATTTTGATGTTGATGATGGTATTGGAGTTGTTCCTCCAGGTGCGTGGATGAACAGCATGGTCCTGCTTTCTTTTTCTTCTTCTTCTTTTTGCTTGTTTCAGTTTTTTTTTCTTTATAATATTTTGGAATATTGAGGATACTGGTTTTGGAGAGTGCATTGTGGAAAAAACAGTTTTCCTGATTATTCCATGGTACCTGTCTCATACCTGGGGAATTAAAAGATTCTACTATTCATTCATTTATATTTATTTTGCTTATCATTCTTCATATGTGAACCACTGGTTGGTTCAAATTGGTTAATTTTTTACTGTGTAATGCTCCAAGCATTATTTAAAATGCAAATTACATTTAAAAGACCCTCACATTTTAAAATAGTTAAGATTTCAGTTTTTATTGAAAGCATTTTTTTATTATTTTGCTTTTTGCTTGAAACTTAGCTATAATGCAATCTCCCACAGACTTTATTGATAATGCATGGCTATAGATTGAGTTGCATGTAGCATGGCTATATCTTTTATAGTTTTCATAAGCCTTCATGAACTATCATTACCCTAAATGTTCATAAATATATACTTGTAGAGACTGTCATGGTTTGACTTTTAGTTCAGCATTCCTACATACTGAAAATCTTGGGGATTATCTTGGATACCACATTCTTCTAGTTCTTGTTCACTGTTGCCACAAGTCAGATAAATACGTTTCCCAATTGTCCCAAGCTAACTGAAGAGCCACTGTGTCATTGCCAGCACTAAATCAGTGTTTCTGTGGATCTTCTTGATGAAAACCACTGAATTACATCATGGTGGGACTCAGAAAGCTTTCTATCTATCTTCCTTCAGTGTTTAAAATAATCTCACAATTTATTTATCCACTATATAACTGTACAAATAAATCCCATATTTTATTAATGCAGTATCATCTTGATGTTAACTGAGACAAATTCTCCTTCCTTTGATACTGATTGGGTTCTTTTCTTACTTTATATACTTTGCATCTCAATTGCTAAGTGAGAAACTCATTCGTGTATGCCTAGTTGTGATATTTGATATTTTTACATCAGCAGAGTGAGCATTTAAAATTAAATACAAATAATAGACCCTAAATATTTTTCCTGGGCTTTTTTATTGTTTTTTGGGGTATCTTTGTAGTTGACAATGTAGATACTGGTATATTATTGAAGACTTACTTATGTTTAGAGTTTCAGTATGTTCAATTAAGAACTGGGGCTTTTTTTCAGCTGCCAGTCCTTCCATGCATCCATTTGAAATAAATAGTTTTCCACCTGACAGGAAGCATTCAAAATGGTTCAGCTGAACATACTGGACTTTGTTCACTGGGCCAGCATTTGAATAACTGATTCTTATTGAAATTTTCTTGGACTTCATGCCCAGGTGTGCCTTTGATGAATGCACAGATCCAAACTTTCTCAGGGATCACTGTAGAAAATAGCAGGATTTAATTTTTAGAACTCTATTTGCAATGATCTGAGAGCCTCCAAGTTAAAAATTGAAGGACATAGTGAGGAAACTCCTTCTGAAGTCCACCTAATCAGAAACATTCTGTTAGTTCACTCAACCAAGCACAAATTTGTCCATTTTGAGTTTAATTGATGGCTTTGTTTGGCAATTCTAAGTGGAGTTCATCTGTTTGTGATTCCTATGTGAAGTGGTTATGCATATAAGTGTGTGGGGTTTGTTTGCATATGCAGCCTAAATTCTTAAAAGGGAATTAGACTTTAGGCACAGGGACAAAGAAAATTTGGGTCATCAGCCACAAATCTATGAAAGCCTAGAGAGCGTATGGAAATGTGTTTTGCAGAAAGACCTGGAGAAGGTTGCCAGTCCCAATGTCTGTTGAAATGTTCAAGAACCTTAGGCACAGATTCACAAATGTGACTGGAGATCAAGTTTTGCATTTCTACCCTCCTGTCCAACCTTCCTAACGTGCCACATTCCTAAATTGCTAAGCCTTTGGACTGCTCCCTTCGTTTGCACTGAATGAATTGTGCGGTATCTTCTCCATAAAACAGGCTCCTCTGTTGAAACTAAGTTCCATGCAAGTTCCTTGATGTTCTGCAGGGACTCCACCCTTGCCCTCCTCCTGCCCTTCAATACCATGGTCCTCACCAGAGTGCACCCCAGCTCTTGGCTGGTTCAGATTTCCCACACATTCTCTTGCACATTGTGCATGTGGGAAGGAACAGAAAATATCCATATTTTCCAGTAATGTAGTATGGTGATGCACCATTTTGGAATAGCCTCTATTGGCTTCAATCAGATTAGTCCAGGTTTAAGCTATGCCTTCTCAAGAGAAGTAAGAGTATCAAAATTGAGTTTAAACCATTTGATGTATAAGAAAATATTTCACCTAAAAGACCTGTCTAAGCCATAGGCTGCCAGCTTCTCCAGGAGAATCCTGGGGAAACAGTGTAAAAGATTTAAATAATTTAAGGTAAACAACATCCACAGTCTTTCCCTCATCCACTGAGATGGTGACCTTTTCAGAGATGGAGATCAGGTTAGTCAGAATCTTCCTCAAAGTTACTAATTTACTCTTTTTCCTGAAGTATTGGGGAAAAAAATGAAGTTATTTTGCCCCCTTAATATCTCAAGATTTTCATACAGGTTATTGCTCATTTTCTAGTAAATAAACACATAACTAAAAAATGTAAAAGCACAAAATTTCACTTCATCTCCATGAAAGCTAAAAACATGAAGGAAAATAGTTTTGCTAATTTTACTAACCTTAAAAGTCCTTAAAACTATAGTTTCAAATTTTTAACGAATTGCTAAGGCAAATGCAATATTAGAATTTAGTAATAACAAAGAAAACTATTTTCCTAGAAGTTTCAGCAGCTGCAAAGAATCACTTCTTGTCAGTGGAAGTAAAGATTGTTGCATCAAAAATAGTGGTACTTTATTAAATTCCAAAATATTTTAAGAAAAGTATTTTTCCCTTGTCATAGAACTAATGAATCTTATCTTTCATGTAATTGTACCATCCTCATTTATTAGTAGTACCTTGCAGTGATATACGTATCTTTTTTTTAATAAGCTCATAGATGTGTTCATAAAATTTTATATCAACAGCTGAAAGTAACTTTAATTTGAAGCTCAGGTTTAACAAAAACTATTTGGACAGCGTTTTTGTGGTATGCTGACATCCGTTTACATGAAGAAAATATTATTTTAAGTCTCTCAATCTCTGCATATTTGAGAGATGCTCAAGTCTCTTAAGTATGTTTGTGATCCTGAGCTGTTCTTAAACCAGTCACTCTGGGTCTCTATTGTACTGGGCAGCCCAGTACTCCATAAGGCTCAGTGAAGGTCTTAATAAAACCTGAACATGTTTTGAGACCAGTCTGTTTAACGAAAGCTTCAGTAACTTTCTTAATTAAAAACAAAACCAAAAAATAGCTGATATACAGTTGACAATATCCCCAGTGGTATTTTTAACAAGCTGCATTGATTATGCTATGGGTAACTCTTCAAAGCAGTTTATTTTTCTGTCACAGGTAACCTGTATAAATGGTTGCATTGTATTTACCTTCCTTCTGTAGCAACACCATGTCATTGTCTGTACTGTCTCTAAGAAAAAATAATGTAATTCTGGTATCAAGTGTTTGCTGGAACCATTTTTATCATCCATCCTGCATTCATTTCCTGTCACACCTGACAGTTTCCCATGAGCAACTGAGAAACTTCTGCATAAACCCCCATCAGCTTGGTTGCTGCTATCATGCTGGTCCATGCAAAATTTTTCTCTGCTCACCCTGAAGAGCAGAGAGCCTTTGTATTTGAGGATATGAGGAAATGTTACTGTTGCTGTCACTGTCATGGTCACTGTGAAAGTATGGGTGTGATTTGACCAATTCAACAATTCTTGAATTAATAGTTAGGATAAGTATGAATTACTATTGCTCTGTCTTTTCTGTAAGCTTTGTGTACACGCACTTCATAAGTTTCGGGTATTGTTCCTTAGATGGCTTGTCTATATGCAAAATATATAACATAAAATCTTTCTAGACTAGACTTCTGAGTTTACAGGATAATCCTACGTGCAGTTTTTTGGGGAGACTAGAAATGCTCTAGAAGTATATTTTAAGTTTAAATTTATATTTAATTTTTTAAAACTTAAATTGTATGTATTTCAGTTCAATTGCCTGAAGGTTGGAAAGAAGTTTAGGATTTCTTTGGTTTTAGTGTTTAGTAAACTGCTCTTCCTTCTGATAGAGATGACAGGATTTTTTCTAACACAAGCTTATTTGGACAATGAAATATCTTTTTGCAAATACAGTTTAGATTTAGTTATCCTGGGAAAGGGAACACATCCAGCTTTTGTCATATATATTCTTCCTCTGGCAAAAAACCTAGATATTTTCTGCAGCAATCCTGGTTCATGAATCTCCATTGAAGTCCTGAGGGAGTCCCTTTTTTGCTTCAAAATTTGCACCCAATCCTTGTCCTGAGATCAGGGAGATCCTCCTGTTTCTTTATAATTTTATTACAGAACTCTGAGACACTTTTTTGGCAGGTGAGGTACTCCAGCATCATAGCATATCAAAACCCATGGAACGTTGCAGTCCTACTTTGTTAAAAGGTTGCTCAACCCCAGTAGATACTTTCATGCATGTTGTCAACTTTTAGAGGCCGTTAGAGTACACTGGTAAACTCTTACACATTTTGGGAAAAAAGTGTGAATGCTTCTTTGGTGTTTGTGGTCAGGGTTCAGACCTGCAGCTAAAGAGGTTATTAAATGCCATTGAATACACGATCAAGCCTGATGCAGGCTCTGTATACAGGCCACACTTTTAAAAGAGGGCCTGTTTGTAATTTGGTAGAAGACCAGAGCTAGAAGAATTATACAAATCATACAAAATATGAAAAGAAAAACCCCAAAGTTAAAACGCTGTAGTGAGATCCATAAAAAGTGAAATTTATTTAATTTATTTAATTTCTCTAATTGACAATTGGGTGACAAAATCATAGTCTTTTCCTGCATGAAAAGAAGGTTTCTGATATAGGCTGTTTTTTTAGCTGAACGAAATCACACATTACAGTAACTTTAATGCTAGACCAATTCAGAGAAGAAGCAAAGTTATTATTTTGATACCTAAGCAAGAATTTGTGAAGTGATTAAGGGATGATTTAAGGGATGACTTTATCATTAAGGGATTTTCTGTCAAGGGATTCTTGTAATCTAATTTAAATGTCTAGAAATGAGCAAGTGAAGTCTGAGCAGATCTCCTTAGGCTCTTTTGGAAAGATAACAAGTACCTTTTGAAAGGTGTTATCTTACTGAGCTTCATTGTCTGTTTTAGGATGGGATTCAAAATGTGTAACAAGGCAAAGAGTGTGCTACATAGAAAAAGGACAACAATATTGAAATATTGAAAATGTACTAACATTCTACTGATTTTTTTTTTAATCCTATGTAAGAATACTATGAGAAATTTTGCTGCTTAACTGTAGTATTTGGAAAAAAATTCTGCAAAGTATGCAACACCCATTATTTGGTACAATATATTCTAAATCCTAGTAGTTTTTTTAAGTAGGTGGCTTCGGCCAAGTTCGGTAGGAGAATGTCTTTGAGATTAACTGAGAGAAGAGGCAGAAAGATGCTTTATATAGGAGCTGCCCTGTGTGAGTCTGTGCTGTTGTACGCAAGCATGGTTTCTCCATTATTTAAATGAGGTAAACCTACCTTGTTTAGATTCCTTTCAAATATTTTTTTTATATACACAAGATAGCCAGAATACTCTTCCCCAGGTAAGAAAACTGCTCCACATCTTCCAGTACATAAAAAAAGTCTAATTTTTCAGTCTCTGTACATGTAGACATTTAAAGGTAATGCTAGTAATTTATTCTGCATGAGGCATCGGGATGTACAACAGCGGAATGATGACATAAAAGTTGTGTAAGTGTTTAGATACGTGCTCCTGGAAGACAAGCCATCTGAATTCTTCCTAAACCCAGACCTTTATTCTCTAATTGCCTTTTGTTACCCTCTTGCCAGTAGGTTATAGGTCTAGTACTAGAGAAAGTAAATCCACAACGCTAACTGTGCCAGAACAGCAAAGAACAGCAACGCATCATCGTTCACGTTCTGTGTCTCCTCACCGTGGCGACGATCAGGGCAGGCCCCGTTCACGTTTACCAAATGTGCCATTACAGAGGTAGGCATCACGAGTGAAGCTCAGTGTGGCCTCAAGTTTGTATAATGTGTCATTGTTAACTTTTCTCTTGTTCAGGGATTTTTCACTATTTTAAAGCTTTTTTTTAAATATCTAAATTTATCAGTGCAGTGTTTGAACTTGATATATGCTTTTATTAATCTCTCAAGAGCACTCATGGGATGAATCATAATTTTGTAAGACTTACCTCTTTTTACTCATATTTTCCCTGTGATTCCTCATCTGTGTGCCATAACTAATACATAGGTTTGGAATTTTTTTTTCAGTCAGTGGCCAAATCTTGTATGATACCACTTAAGTACATTTGTAGGATAATAGTGGCATGTATAAATGGAATAATTTTAATGACATTCTTTTAGAAATTTTCTATTAATAATTTATGATTAAAAACTTCCTTCAACCAACTTGTGCTGCGATCCATTGTTATTCATGAGAAAACAAGATTATCATGCATATTTCTGCTTTTCAGGAGTTTAGATGAAATTCATCAAATGAGAAGATCACGTTCTCCAACTAGACACCATGATGCCTCCAGAACTCCAGTTGATTACAGATCCAGAGAGATGGATAGTCAGTATTTGTCTGATCAAGAAAGGTACATTGTCAGCCTGAACTTGGAAAAAAGTTTAGAAATGCCTTTGTCAGTTTGCCTAATTTTCGAGTTTTCATTAGAAATATGACCAATAGCAATGGGGAAGGGAGAGAATTCATCCTAACTGATAGATCTAGTGCCACTGTTAAGTTATCTATACCTTTTCTTTTTTGTAAAACTGTGTACTTGGTTGACAGTAATTGCAGGTATCTAGACAAATGATTCTTGTCTGTTTGTCCTAGATATTCTACTGCTTTTTCCTAAATAAAGCCCAGAGATTTTTGCTAGAAAGCCATATATCTTCATGTATGCCCTAGCTTGTAACGTACCAGAATCCACCAGTTGTGCTAGCCAGCAAAATACCAGACATGAATTCCTCCTATCTGGGAGTTGGATGTACACTGGTTGGCATTCATATGCTTATAAGTTTTGGACATCTATGGGTGCAGTCTCCCAGCGTCTTATGTAACATTCCTGGTGAACTTTGTACAGTACCCAGGCATAGCAAGGAGAGTTGCAGTACTAGTTGTAGTTGGCAAAAATTTCCAGCCTTAGATGTGTGACACACATCTCTCCCTGGAGTACACGGAGTGGCTACACTCAAAGAACACTTGGCCTCTCCTAGTAGGTGCTGTTTTCAGGTGTCCAGGAATGATATTCTGATAAAATGGAAGAAATTAGAATTTCTGTTTCATTTGTAGCTGAAAAAAAAGGTTAGAAAGGTATTTCAGATCAGTATTTGTGAAAAACAATGATGACACTCGCATAAATTATCAGTCTTTATGGGTTGTTATTTACTTAAAGGAAATCATATAGGTAGACTATAATAGCAAACTTCTACCATTCAGATGAGATCAATTGTCATAGTAATGTCTTTGATTTTTTTTTCTTGGCAGTAAGTAACTACTTTTAAAACTAAGTATGACAAAATCTTTCCATATAATCCAGTAAATTTGGTACAGACCATACATTTCAAAGTGACATGAAAACATGTAAACATTAAATCATAAAATTCTCCTGAAATCTTTGGCCAGTTTTGAAACAATATAAAGATTGAATAACAGATGGCTCTTGCAGTTAAGTTAGGTCAGTTTTGTATATGATCTTGCCTGTTTTACTTTTGTAGTATGGTAACATAGGTATGGGAATTAATAAGTTATCTGGTACATTTAAAAATTCAAATTTATAGGCAAGAAGTGTGTACAGAATTGACTAAGTTGGATTTTTGTACTGAATTTTCTTTCAGAGGTGAATTAAAATTGTTTTTAAATATAGTAGTCAGATTTATACTTTAGGCTGATTCAAGTAACGTCCACTTGTTACAAATGTTTTCTGTTATTATTTATTTTGGGCAGTGATATACTCAAAAGATTTATTGAATGGATTTCTTATTCATCAGATTTGAAGAGAAAAAGGCTTTAAAAAGTAGCTTTTGTCAGTATAAATATAGACAGTTAACTGTCTAGAAATTTCTCTTTTAGAAAAGCCTCAAACCAAGGCATAACTGGTGATACATGCATGGATTATGGTTGGAGAGGAGCAGGGTTTACACTGAGCCTTTCTTGGGGATGAGCAATGGGCTGCTGGATTTGTTCAGAGAAGCGAAACAGTCTTCAGTTCTTTTCAGTGTTCACAAAATTTTTTTTGGAAGTTTGAAGATCAGACATGAAGGATGTACGTGGCTTACTTGCAGGATTTAAAGATGGGTCCATGTACTTACTGTCCTTGAATAATAATCTTGTCTGCAGTGGTCTCCTTTTTCCCATTTTCCTTTTCATCTTTTCCCCCAGATTTCGTCAGTTGTGAAGGCCGTTTAATGCTGACAGGTTTTGCCAGCTTTCAGTACAAAAGAATAGCATCATATGAAAGATCCAAACCAGGTTTTGTTGAGAAAGATCCTCTGTCACATCCAAGAATTTAAAAAAACCCCAACTTTGTTAAATATTATGTATTGGTATCAAGAGTAGCGTACATATTATGTGTGGTGCATTTACTGAACCCTTCATCTAGACAAGAACATTCACATAGATATCTGATATAAACTTGGCTTGAAAGTTGAGGAATTACCCAATAATTACATGGCAGAAATTACAGCTGCTGATTAGTTTCAATATTTTTCTCAAAGATCTGTTGCTGGTCCAAAATAAATTTTAAACAATAATATAGGTCTTTGTAAAAATAGTTACTACCACTCTCTTACAGAAGCATCTGTTACAATAAATTTCCAGTGGAACTTATTTGTCCACTTCAACAGTTTTATATATATTTATATACATATATATATACATATATGAATATATATAAACTGTTAGGAAAAGCTTTTTATTAAGAAATCATTGTCCGATTTTCAAGAGCATGGCACTTTTCTTTTCTTTTCTTTTCTTTTTTTTTGTCTTTCTTTTATTCCTAAGTAAAATCTGTTAATTATGAGTGTAGAAAACACTTGTTTGAGAATAATAATCTGTATTTTAAATGTCTCCCAAACCAGACTTAATTTATCAGAGAACTGCATATTCTAACAAAATTGGTAATCTACTTAATGGATTCTTTTCTTTTTTTTTTTTAACTTGAAGATTTCATGGTGGATTTGTTATTTTATATCACTTTTCAGGATGACATTTTTATTTGTGTTTGCTTTAGGCCAATTACAGTAGATACTCTTTGGCTTAGGAAAGGTAAATATTAACAAAGTACCCTATGATTTAATTTGGACTTTGCATCTATTTTGCAACTCTAAAGAAAATAGTAACTTTTTTCCTAAAATCCATCCTTGTTTGTAATTTGGAAACCTGAATATAAATTCTGTCAGTCCTCTGACTTTATTAATGGAAATTTGGCTTAGAAAGAAAATTTAAAAATTCAATTCAACTCTAGTGCATATTGTTGCATCAAAATCAAGCTAGTGGCTCCAGATGTAATTAAGTCTTACATGACTCACAAGCCATTATTTCAAGCTGCCCAGTTTAGAATTTTAGATAAATGATGCCTATAGTGTACCAATGAAATGGATCATTTTATAATGGCATGAAGTGTGAAACACATTGAACAACTGCTGCTTTATCTGTTTTGTAATATTTTCTCTCTTTTTTTTTTTGCCATAGTACTTCATGGGATTCCCTGTTTCTTTTAAAATTAGCATGTTTCCATGAAGCTTACCTTTAATTTCAGATTTACAATGATAGGAGTTTTGGAGCTTGGTCTTTCTGATTGTGTTGAAGTGCACAAAACTACAGGATTAATTCAAGGGATATTTCATACCATAGTCATATTTACCATAGGCATAAATATGCATTAATTTTACCATCTTGCTGGCTGTAGTATGTGTTTGGTTACATTACAGGAAAAATAGAATAGCATGCTGATTTTCCTCAATTTGAAAAAATAAGAAACAAAAAAAATCTGATGGCTGATTAGCTTTTTTTTTTGTTTCTTTAGGATTGCATTACAAAATACCATCAAGAGCTATGTGACAGAATTTATGTTTGGCCAAACACAGTATTTCAAGTGAATATATATTTTTGTTTTTCCCTAAAGGGTGACTGGTCACTCTTCCCAGAAACCAAGCTGCACTTAATCATTATCAAACCTTCCCTGCTTTTACATGTATGATTTTGCAGCTTAGGAAGCCACAAAACCCAACACAAAACAAACAACGGGCATCTTTCTTTTTTTTTCCTAGAGCAATTCTCCATTAATTAGTTCATGAGACAGGAGGTTACTAGAAAACTGTAGCCATTTTATGTATTTGTTTCATCACGAAGAGCTCTGAAAAAGTAATTCTGAATTTTAAAGAAAATAATCACAGAAGGAGGTGCCACACTAAAAAGAATTTTTTGAAAATGTAGTTATTACATGCATTTTTTGACTCATAATTTTTGGGACGTGCAGTCTTATCAGACTATCTGGGTGGATGCTTCTCGTTTCTTTTTATGTTTTCATTTGCTTATCATTGGCATAACCCATGTCATCTAATGCTTCATAACTATATCTGTTTCACTCACCATCCATCCTGTCTGTGCAGTGAGCTTCTTATGCTGCCCAGAGCAAAGCGAGGAAGAAGTGCAGAGTGCCTACATACCATCAGGTAAATACAGGACTGTGGGAATCATGAACACGTCTGGTTAGTTGTCCGTACTTTGTGTGCCCAACGTTTTTTCCATGGTGGTATTTAGTCCCAGTAAATAAAGAACTTCCAGGTACATTGTGATCCAGATGTCAGTTGTTCTTTTTCGTTTGTTTTAATTCAGATTCAGATGTGTATGTATGTTTGTGAACCTCAGTAGTAAGGATTAAAGGAGTTGAAGAAACTTTGGTTTTGCAGTTGTATTTTGTGGTAGATTTTCTGTCTAGTCACAAAAGTCCTGATCTCCCAATGCATGACAACATTGTTACAATTTCAAACTTTGTTTTTTTAGTTGGTTTTATGATTTCTTTTATTTGCATTTTTATGTTTAAATAACAGCCATGCACAATTAAACGTTCTTTGCTTGTTGTGACACCTAATCTCATGCTGATTTAGTCACTTGCAGAAGAATAAAAACTGATTTACAAGGGCCTACTGAAAATCCTAGATTTGAGGGGTTTTGTATTACTTGCTTTTGCATCTAAAAATTGTTCTATAAATTGGATCCACGTGTAAACTTTGTAGTTTGGGCCCATCTTCAGTCTTCCTTAATCTCTTGTTCCAAAGCTTGGAGCTCCCTGTCTTACCATTTTCCAGTGTTGTGAAACTAAATGGGACTGAAATATCTTTATCTAAAAAATCGAAGTCTGCTCTCCCACCTTTTTTTTTTCACCATGTCTGTTAACCTTGTTAAAAGTCCATGACATTGTGTAGAATATCTTTCACTTACAATAAGTAAAAATGTAGGTTGAAGTTAAAGTAGTTAACCATTCAGTGCTTCAACCAGCTAGTTATCCATTTGTCCCTTTGAGATCTGGGTGTTGATGAGAGTTTTGTGTCAGTGCTAAATGTTTAAAATCATCAAATGTTAAACTATGTTGTCAAGTGCCATTATTCATTTACTTAATGTAGGATTTTCTCTTGCAAAGTACTGTTACATTTTTTAAATGCCTCGGCTTGCTTTAATTTTCATCATCAAATTTGAAACAGTATTGAAGATACTGTGATAGGGTTTTGTTATAAAGCAGAATAGTATAAAACTAAAATAATAAATATGTAAGCTTTCAAAAAAATCTGCATCAGTGGAGCGGTAAAATTAAGTTTTTATTTTCAGTAGAAATATTTTCATTCTCCTACTTCAGTTAAAAAGGCTTTTTCCTCAAGATTTTAGGTTTTAGGGTTTAATAATTTATTTAACTTATTGTTATTTTACGTCTGTTTATTGTCAGATAATAGCAATTTTTCTTGGCTCCTTCCCATGTCCTTTCTGCTCCATCTTCTGTAGCTTCACCCTCTTCCTGCCCCCCAGCCCTGTGCTTTCTCCTTTCCCTGTTAAAGATTATAATTTTCCTTATAATTTTTCAATGACATTGCTTAAACTCTTAATTGATGAAGTTAATACTGCCTTATAAACTTTTGGTGCACTTTGCCCAGCCATTAGCTTTCCAATAGTTTTACAAATCTACCAAACCAGTCTGGTCACAGCAAAAAGTTGTGCATGGACAGCAATAGAGTTAAATAAGAGCTACACTGAATTCGGAGCCTACAGCCCGTTCTTGCCTTTTTCTTTATTCCGTTTATTGTTATTGTATTTTGGTGATCAAAAAACCCATCAAATTCACCCTTTAAAAGGAATAGTAATGGTATACTATAAAACAGGATGGTACTCATAATAATGTATTGAAGGTGAAAATAAAAGCAATAGATGATAAAAGATTGATTTTTTAAAAATTTAGCTCTGAGGCTTATACACCCTAATTCCAAATATTACCCGAAAACTGGCAATGTACATTCTTGACAGAATAGTTTTGAAAACAGTTTCAACAAAAATTTGTTCTATGCCATCTTCTGTCCTTTCTTATTTCTAGTGGCCCGACATTTATTCCTGTTAGAAATTTTATAAGGCTTTATCCTTGTTTTCTAGACAGCTTGCTGAACAATGTTTTTATTAGTCATTGAGATTTCAGCTTAAAATGGGAAAGAAATGTTAATGGTTTCATGTTAAATGAAAGAAATAAGGTAGTCCAAGCTACAAAGTTAAGATATATGACTTTAATGCACCAGTTTTGAATACTAGTCCTAGCTATCCATCCTATCCCTCAGTATGCAATTATTGACTAATAGCAGAAACGGAGGAAAGGTGTGTACCTATGCTATAGACCATGGGTTGTCACATTCCATGTCTTAGATCACCCCTGCTTTGATTGGTAATGTCTGCTCATGTGCCAGGATTGGCCTGATGACAACATTCCTTTATTCCTCCTTTGCAAAATTATAGTGACCTCTGATAGAGAAGTCACCAGTGGTGACCACTAAACCTGTACAAAAAAGGTCAAAGCTCCTCTGTTAAATCCCTCAGGGTTTTACAAACACTGATATTTCCAGCAGAGAGTTGATTCATTCGTCTGTGACACAGCCAGGTTTGTAATGTTGATCCTGCTGTGTTTAGGTCCAAGGCTTAACAGGAATCAGAATGTCCTATCAGGACAGACTGTTCTTGATGCTGCAAAATCCTCAAGCCTGCTGGTTCTTCTCCTCATAGTTCCATAGCTGTGCCCTAGTAGGGTATGTGGAAAATTGTTAGAATGTTGTTATTAACCCTTAAACATTAAATGGCCATGGTTCCTATTCAGCAGCCATTGTCTGCCTTTAAATTTCTCCCTTGTTCATTGGGTAGAGCTGGCTGATAAACATTTCCTTCTCTAAAAACTGTGGTGCTGCTGCGCTGGCTGATGTAGTACCTCTCCTAAGGTTTTTAATTAGCTAATAATTAGTAATATTTAATTACTCTTAAATTTTGAAGCTGATATGCCACTTTCAAAAGACTTCCAAATTCAAAAAAGCCAGCTGCTACTACATGTGTAATTAAATTTGTGATACTATATATCCCTGTTTTAGTAAGACTTTCTTGCTTTGCTGCTGAGGAGGTTAAAATCTCTGCAGGTCTAAGTAAGGCATCCCGAAGAGAAATAAAGAGTAAATTTAATATCAACTTACACCTTTAAAGCAGTCTGTATATTTTAATAAAAAGTATCTATAAATTGAATATATATTACTTCCATTTCAAGAAGACATCTGAGCTGTACTAGTGTTGGCATAAGTTCATGCACTTTATTAAGAAAAGTGTAAATTCAAAATTTGCCCCCCAGACAGCTGTCACACTAGTTGAGAAAAACATACTGAGAAATCTACCCCTACCACTATACAATGTAATAGAATATTATGCATTTATTTTATGTTCTGCTCAGTCTTGGCTTGCCTTTACCTGTCTTTTTATTTCTGGCATGTTTTTTTGTTGTCCTGTGTTCTTTTCTGACCCACCACATTCAAGAAGTTCTGTTAGGCACTATAAAACATTACCACCCAAGATGCCTTTACTAGAAAATGGTACTCATTGGAACCTGTACAGGTAAGGAGTGTTTAGAGTCCCCTTTAAGTAGTTAGCGTCTTTTTTAAAAAAATAGACTTCCCTTGTTAAAGAAAAAAACCAGCAAAACGTTTCATACATTTTTGCAACTGAGAGATAAGTGACAAAATCATAAAATAACTTCATCTCATTGTTTAAATTAACACCTATGTTAGAAAAAAGCCCCAAACAGAACTACTTTGTATTAGTTGGAGTTGTCTTCACTGTTAAAGTTATGTTGCATGTTTTTCTTTATTGCATTCTTTTGTTTATGTATGAGATTTCTGTTACATGTTAAATTTATTTTCATTTTGTTTAAATAATTTTAATTTACAAAGCTCAACTCTTCCTGCATGTGCTAAGACCAAACCCGTGATTAGACAGGATATTTCACTCCTTCATGATTGCCTTAATTCACGAATATCGAAATTTGGAGATGATCCACTGGTTAGGTAAGACACTGAGGATTAATCCCCCCACTTGTTTGGTATCTAATATGGATTTGCTGAGTAAATGAGCTTCACTGTAAAGGGATTTCACATGACATATAGTGTATCACATTCTTTTATGTTGGCTTAAGATTTACTGCTGTTAATAAGGATATAACTTTATTGTTTGGTATTTCTCATTCCACTTTTCTTACAAGTGGATGCTGATCTGTCTCATTCAGTTTTAAACATTTCAACAATATTTGCAAAAAATTTCTAGCAGTCTTTTGTTTGCTTTTATTTTCTAAACAAATCTTGACACTATCATCCAGTCAACTCTTTTACGTTTTCCTTAATTAAATCATTGTGATTCTACATTTTCTGTAAAGAGAGCATTATTTTATGAGTTAATATCTAACATTGTATTCCTTTCTTTGTTTTCTTTTTCTTTCTCTTCTACCATTGGATGCAATGCACTGGCACTAGTGAACTGCAGCCCTCCCTTGACAGGGCTAGGAGTGCTAGTACCAACTGCTTGAGACCAGATACTAGTTTGCATTCACCAGAACGAGAAAGGTATAACATAAAAACTTATGAATTTCTTGTCATCTGTGCTGGTGATCTTTATGAGTTTTGTTTTTCTTCACATGAGTATTCTACATTCTTGTGCATTCTTGTCTGCTTTGGTATTTGTAGACATTTTTGCTCCTATATTCATGTATGTCATGTAAATTGTGTGTTGGAGTTTATAACCGCTTCTGGCTACTTCCTTTGTTTTAGTTCAAGCTGATGTTCATTGTTTACAAAAGTCCTCAGTATGCTGATAATAGCATTGCAGTGTTAAGTATTTTGAAAACTACCAGTTGGTTGTGAATCTTCATCATCATTTGCTAAAAAGCATTACATCTGTTTCTTGCTTGTTCTGTGGACTGCTAATAAAGTGGTGGCATAAATTAGAAAGTACAAAAAATCCCTCACATTTCAAACCAGAACTGTATCAATACTGATATGCTTCTTACAAAACAGCCAAACATCATTGCTTTCTTTAATCTGCTGCATCTGCTTTTGCAATTACAAGGCAGATCACTGCATTAAGTTTTTTTTTTTTGCTCTGATACTATCTTAAGGTTCACATAAGTCTTAAGAAGACATGTTTACAAATTAAATGAAATATTATTGTGTCACATACATTGTACAGGCATGTTGTGGATGCTTTCTGTATTTTTACGATTACAATAGCTTGATTCAAAATTTTAGGTGAATCAAATACTACTGGTGTATTTGATAAAAAGGGTGAGAAGAGAACTTTTCATCACTACCCATGTTTTTGGCTAAGAATTATACCACTTTAGAGTGAGATTTGAGGTTCACTAAGGGCAGTAATAGGCTCCCTTTGAGTTAGAATAGGATGAAATTACAATTTCATCTGTGCAATACATATTTAACTAGTGTGAAAGTTAATAGCACTTTTTCAGTCAATACACGGTGTGGTGGTTGTTACAGTTGCATTATTTTCTTTATTGTAGGACAGGACATGTGAAGAAAGGCACCAAGAATACGCTTTCCTCTTTGAGATAGGGTTTCCCCTGAGTTTTTTATTTATAATTTCCCTTTTCTTTCTACCCACTTCCTGCTGCTCCTTGATTGGAACTCTGCTCTTCTTAAGTTTATGCTCATGTTGCAGAGAAGTGACTAATGTTCTGCTGAGGTATCCCTGATGGATCTACAGTAGTTTATTCCTTTTAAGACTGAGCTCAAGACATTAAAGATAATATGAACATGGTTATTAAAAAACAAAAAAACTTCAGCTGACATAAAGCCGCCCAGAATGAAATACAGATATTTTTCTAGATCTTTTTAAAAAATATTGTAACGTCGTATTAATAACTGAGTGTGTACATATATACAGCTGCCTTCATCTACAAGCAGTTACTTAATGGAATTGCATATAAACGTGAGCAGTGTGTTCTGTACTTATTTCAAGATGCCATCCATCCAGTTGAATATTGAATAAAACAGTAACTGGTAATTGTAAACTATCTAGTTAAAATCTTATACTCAAAGCTACATCTGTCCTGTTGTTAACTAGTTCTATTATGTCTTTAGAACTCATGTCCAGCAACCTCTGTCCACTGGGCATTGTGCAGAATCTGCAGTATTTTTCATGGGCTCCTCATAAAGGAAAGTGTTTAGTCTGTGTTAATGGCCTCTGTTGCTACTAAACATGTGGTTTTGCCAATCATCAGTGGGTCTGATCCAGAAAAATTGCCCATCACTATGAAAGTTTTTCTTAGCTTTTAGAAGTCCTAAATAGGAGGTTTTGACTTGGGATCCTTCACAGAGCAGAAAAGCTCTTATTAAGAAAATTCATATTTAATTTTTTCTTGATAGTTTCATTGAAAATAATAGGATATGTGTGGCTTTGGCAGAGGATTTTTCTTCCTTTCTTGTGACATAGAAGATTTTTCCTATGCAGCCCAAATGTTGGAGGAAGGTGTTATATTTAATATATAAACCCCACCAAATTAATCTTTTTGTTTTGGGGAACACGAATTTTAGAAGATTTAGTTTTCCTCTGTTGAACGTGGAATCTGCTAACACTTGAACATGAGGTTAGTCATCAGTTGCACGTAATGATAGAGAAGTCTTTAGTCTGTTGAAGACAGAATTAAGTTCAGGGTCTATAGAAAGTATTTTGGTTCTGTGCTGGAGAAGATGGGAACAAAAGATTTAAAATACAGTAAGACAAGTTCACCTCAAGCAGTAGGAAATTTCTTCGGAAACTAATTATAATGAAAGACCAAACACAATGAAAATTATAATGTAACAGACAATATGGGAAAGGTTGGTTTCATTCCTGGAGACTTAGAGGAGATGAGACAGTTGTCAGGTGTGGAATTGGTCCATCAAAGAGAAACACTGAAGTTTTGTGAAGTCCAATCTACAGCACTTTATCAGTATATTTGAGAGACTTATGTTGAAGGCATTATTAGTTGTTTTCATGTTGTTTCTTCTTCTTTCTACCCTCCCTGAATGACAGCATTGTAGATTTTATTTAAAAGTATAGACTTTTACGCCTCTAAATACAGACTTCTAAATACAGCTTTGTATATTTCCTTTAACAAAATTAGGAATATGCTTACCTATGGAAATTATTTCTACTTATTCCCCTAACCTTTTGACTCAGAGGGTATGAATTAACTTCTATTTGAGAACAAGTGCTGAAATGAACCACTTTTTAACAAAACGGTGTTGTTATAACAGATGGACAGTAGAGCCCTATTTCTCTCTGTCACTGATTTGCTGGAAACAGTCTTCATCCTTGAATTTTATACAATGTCATTCATGTCATTTGGAATGGTCAGTGTAGTTACTGGTTTTTAAGATGCTGCTTTGCCAGTAAAAGTCATTCTATTGACTCGCTTCTACCAGCAGAAAACTACTTTCAGCTGTATATATGAATTTGTTATATGAAAGTGTAGCTAATTTCAGTATAGCAGAATGAAAGCAACAACAATGAGAACAGAATTCCTTTTCTCCTCCTATAAGTTCCTTCACTTGGCCAAGTAATGTCCATATAACTTGGCTGGCAAACTGACCTTGCCTTGACACAGGCCTGCCAAAGTTTTTTGTTAAGCCAATTGGTTTTGTACAGAGTTTAATTCTTCATATACTTCTCTTGCACAGTATGCTGTAGGACATTCAAAAATATCCAGCCCCTACTAATACCTCTATGCAGTTGCACCATGCCTGGCTTTTTTTTTTTTCTCTTCCCACCATCTACCCTCTATTTATTCCAAGCTGGTTTGTTCATTTGGTTTTTTTTCCAAAATGATTCTGTGGTTGAAGTTCCTTTGATGACCTGCAAGGCATCTTTAAGTTCACGATATGTCCTCTATGGCCATTGAAAGTGTTTTTCCTGCTACTACTTCATTATGCTTTGGGTTTTTTCGTTATTATCCTTTTCACTGTGTCAAAATTTCTGCTTTTTTTCCTTGTAAATTGGGTGCTATTTCTTTAGAATGGAGAAATTTCTTTTCAACACCCAGTCTCCACTCAGGAAAACACCTATTCTTGAGGTTCAAGGGCAGACTCTGAGCTGATTTAGGAATGGTTTCTCATCATAATAGCATCTTCCCCAGACTGATTTAAGGTTGCAGTCAGTGATAGTCACTTAATAATATGAAGTGTGGCTATCATTTACCTTCTAAATTTCTGCTGTTGCAAGCAGTTGTATGTATAAGCAGTTAGCACATGAGCAGTTGCACTGATTGATGCTTCTGGTATGCTTTTGGCCTGAGACATCACTCAGTGGAGATCCGAGCAAATAAAACTGAGGAGCACAGCCCAGGGATTAGGTCATGTACAAGGGTCAGCAAAATACCGCCCCACAGCTGTGTTAGATTTGTTCTGAGGTGCTTCACTGCAGGAGGAATCAAAACAGGATGTTTGCTATCAGCTGGTAACTACTATCTAAACAAGAGGCAAAGCTCAACAGTTACCAGTTACCTAATCAGAAACAGATAACAGGGAAGTTGATCCAATTAAAGCTTGTCCTGATTTCATGTTGCTTTTTATATTGCATGCCTTTAACAGTTATGTCGAATATCCCCATTTCCATTTAAAATAATGTACAGTGAAATAACTGTTTGCATTAGGTCTGTGATTTACTGTCTTTCTGGCTCTTCCCAACCATGTAAAGAAGTAGGTAGTTACATGTTGGTGTTTTGCCGTGGCTCACAGTCATTCAGCATTCAGTGAAAGGAAACATGTTCTGAAAATTCGTTCTGAATTACCTAGTTAATTCTATCAAATGCTCTTTAATATCTGTAGTGGATATCAGCATATTAAGGGCTTTGACTGAGTGCACTGATGCATTAACATTTTCTTTAACTCTTGCTTTGGAGGGAAAAAGAAACTAACTACTAACAACCTCTTTGCTCTTAAAACATCTGAAAGATCTACCTAACTGTTCAAATAATGCTCATGTCCCTGAAACCTTTGTTATTTGCATGTTCCATAAATCAAACCCTTTTCCTTATTACATGGACTGGAAGAATGCCTCAGAAAGGGAAATATTAGATACTTGTGCTGAGTTTATGTAAACATTTTGCTATTTGTCAATAAATCAGTTTATTTTGGTATTGTAAATTGTTATGCGTACACTTGTTGCATTACAGACATGACATCCCAATGAAATGAGCAACATCAGTCTATGTTATATAATAATATAATTCTAAATATATAATATATATATATAATTCTGAATTAAATGAGCTTGTTCAAGAAAAAAAATCCTGTAATACGCCAGTTTTCATTCTCAATTCACGTCCCTTTTGTTAAATTTAATTGTGTAACATAATGCACTGGCATGTACTGCAGGGATAAAGAGAAATGAACAGAAGAGGAAGCTGGCCGCACATGCTTTCAGTATATATTTTCAAATGATAAAAAAATGACTCCAGTACTTATACGCAAATGTGTGTAGCTTAGTTTTAGTTAAATAATTTACCTGCACTCTTTCACTGCATTCCAGAAAAGGGCGACTTTATGCCCTAGAACTTTTATGATAATTAATAGTCCTACATTTTTACTGAGATTACATTTTTCCATGCAAAGAGCTAGGAGAGAGGGGATTAGCAAAATACCAAGATAATGACCATCATATGGTCTTTGAAAGTCTTTTCTAATTTGGAATTGCAGCTTCCTACACAAATGACAGGCTTTCAGGTAGTCTAGTGTTTGAGAATATTTGAAAACTTAACGGTACACCATATAGAAGATTTATATTTGTCTAAATTCTGCATCTTTGGGCACACCTTCTCTTTGTTTCAGATGTGATGTTTCTGCATTAAGCAGCCTTAAGTAAAGTATACCTGAGTTTTAGAAAGCTGTTAGAAAAATAATTAAATTACACACTTTCATTACTTTTTGGGGTATTTTTCCAGTTCCAAATCCCATATATTCAATTTTACCACAAACTAAATATCGTATTTTTTTCCTGTTTTATTGAACGGGCAAACAGGGGTAGATGGTCCCCCTCCCTAGAGAGGAGACGACCTACTAGTCCCAGGATTCATATCCAGCATGCATCTCCGGAGGATGACAGGTACTAGTCAACTCCTCCCAGTTGAAAAATGGCTTACTGCATCTTGCACTCTCAGAGGAGTACACTGAAATTTAGGAGTGTGCCTATATGTGGAGACTTACAATCTCCAGAAGCCCAAAATAAAACAGCAATTTAGATATCATCTCTGCATTTTGTTGAACTGTTATAAAGCACCGAAGAATGAACATCTTTTCAAGTTTTCTGTTTGTCTGAATAGTCACAAGGCACGAAATATGATGTCTGATACAACAGAACATCATCTGTGTTAATGTTCTTTAGTCTGTTTTTACCTGCTTCTGTAAATGGTGGTGGTGCTTTCACTGTGGTGCTTTATAATGTGATAAATACTTGTTGTAGAGCATATTCTTGTATACACATTTATTTTCATTGGTTTTGGTTTCTCTTTTTTTAACAAACTGTTCCTAATGGGAAAAAACCCCACAGGCTGATTTGTTGGAGGTCTTGGTAACACTTTCTAGTTGATGTATGTAAAAATTAGCACTGTTTGTAAATTCTGTCCAAATCGGGATGGCCTCCGTGGAGTAGGTTTTCCTAATAAGGTAGGTTTTGATTAAGAACATCAGAGCTCTAAATAAATTTTTATGCTGAATATCACCTATGATTAATAGAAGCACCTTTGGTTTTTACTTCTCACGAGCTTTCTAATCACATGAATTTTGGTATTCCATTGCTTTGGCAGCAGTAATTTTTTTTTCCAGATACATCTGGGTTTATTTTAAGCAAACATTGTAGTTTATATTTAAATGCAAATTCAAAATTTTTCTTTCAGTATTTTGTATTACAGTAAGTGACAGGATACAGATTAATGTAAATACAGGTTAATGTAGATAATCTGTACATGAACTTATGAAGTTGCACTTAAAAATGTAAGACTGAAACACCAGTGGTGCCAGTGCTTACCTTCTGCTAGTCTACTCACAGTACTGATATTTGTGCTGTGATTTATCTTCTTTGCTTGATCCTGGAAATATTCCACTCATACCAGGTGGGAAGAGTGTAACTGTATTTGGGTGGAACTTCTTTATTTTATTTTAGACAGCATTATATGAAACATTATTTCAAAGCTGTCCTCCCTTACAGATACTGCAGTTCCTGAAATTTTGCCAACGTGTCCCTTGGATGGGTCAGCTATTAATGGCTTACAAATGTACTTTATGTCTTTTAGGCATTTTTAAGTTATTTTGGTTCTCATTTTTTTGGTCAAGGAAAAGATTGCCTTTGACTTTTGAGTATCAGACTTGAAAAAATAAGTGAAATGAGGTTTTCATCTAAATACTACCAGTCCCAATGCCAAATAGTAAGCCTTTTTATGTCAGCTGAAATTTGGTGGAGAAAGGCTGAGATCATCTAATACCTGCTAGCAAACATTTTACAGTAAAGCATCTGTAGGATATGGAATCTGTTGTGGGAAAGTTTTTGAGATGGATAGAACAGCAGTCTAATTTTCTGTGTGAAATCGCTGCCTTCTTGTGTTTGTAAGTCTTGCACGTAATCTGGCCACCAGAACCCAGTGATGAGCAGTCAGTCACTGATAAACGCAGAAGGAATTTAAGCTAACCTCAATGCTGATGAGTGTTTGCGGCCTACCAGTTCCAGGATTTTTCTCCTGCATTAGGAGAAGTTCTGAAAACATTGAGCCCTTTGCATTGCACATCTGTAGAGAGAACATCACTGAGGGAATCAAAGGTGCTTTACCTTTGTTTTCTGCTCTGTAAGTTTAAATTTTTTCTGATTAATTCACATGTGTATTGCAGTGGGCCAATACTACTCAGTTCAATAATTAAAGTTTTTTTAAGATATGCTTGTATTAATTTGACAGCTGAAGTATTGGCTGTTGGGGAATGACTGATGGATCAGCAGGGATAACTAAATAACTGCTTATCACAGCTTTTGAATCATATTTCACAGATTAATTGACTTTGACAGACTTCATCTTACTCTTCATTTGAGGACATTACAGATTTATATTACAAATGGGTCCAATTTGCATATAGAGTGCAATCTATTTCTGAATAAATTTCTTAAATCTGTGACTTATGAATTATTTCTAATTTTGATAAATTAATTTTTTGCAACATTGTATTTATTTATAATGGTTATTAACAAAAATTTTAATAAAAGTTTTGGCAAGATTGTTCTGCTGGAATTCATTCGCTTGCCATATCAGGAAGAAGTGACTCCTTGATATGTTGATGAGATGAGGACATGAGTTATGTATTATTTCAGTGTTAAAAATTTGCAAATGTTAGTATCATGTATTTCTAAAAGATATTTAAAAGGATAGTTTGTCTTTTCAATTTGATAGCTCGATTCCTTGAAAGGTTTTTGGGTTTTTCTATTAGAAATTAGAAAGCCTAGATGTCTAATGTCTACAGTGTAGACAGATGGGTGTCTGGAGAACTATACAATTGTAAGTGATGATAAAAACAAGGTGAATGAAAGCTGAGCATTTGATGGTAGGTTGAAATTTGATTTAGACTGGTTTTTTGGAAAAGTCTGCATATAATATCAGCATATAACCAAGACTGGATAAAATAAGCCTTTTAAAAAATTAATTTTCCTATATTTTCAATTAAGAGAAGTAGCTTTTGTCAGTCATGCATGCATCTGTAAGAATGCTTGTCCCAGAGTCACCTGAAGCCAGCTGCAGAGCAAGTGCCCTCCTGGTACTTTCAGGTACCATGCAGATCCAGCCTTTAGGAAAACTTCAGTAAAAGTCAGGAAGTATTGAACATGGCAATCTTGGTGGCTTCAAGGCTACATAAAGTAACACTCACTGCAAACCACTGAGGGCTCTTGTACAAGCCAGTAATAAATAATTTTAAAATACTGGAAACTGAATTGTGTAAAAATGTTATGTTGTCACTTCAGAAGTAGTAATTTTTAAGTTCTGTTGGAATATTGTCATATTTCTATGTGTAGGTTTGTTGACACAAATCTGTTAAGTATATTGAGGCACATAGAACTTTAGAACATGAACTGTAAATAGGTTGTCTGTATATAAAATAATATATAGTGCTTGTCTATATATGATACATATTGTTCAGTGATTTGGTGTGACAGTTGAAAGATTTATGATCTTAAAGAGAAATTTTAGCCTTTCCTGACCCTAATGGACGTATAGATGCAAATATATTACATAACTTAGATTATTAGTGGACAACAGATTTTGCTGAGTGTTCTCATTAAAATCCAAATTTCGTAATTGAAAAAATAATCTTTCATTTACAGATCTTACAATATATTTCATTAAAAACTAATAATAAACCAACAGGCTAATCATGTTTTTGCCAGATTGAAAACTGTGAACAAATTCTGTTGCTACAGCAGAAATTAAAATACCATAGAAATTCAGACATATTCCCATATACTTTTTATTAAAAAAAGAAAATCTGAGTCAGTTATTTTACTTTGCTCTTGAATGACTGTTAATTATTACTGTAGCAAACTGTGTGGCAATAGAATTTGAAGGTTTCATCAAAAATACATGAAATTAGGAAATTTACTTGCATTTTCAGAAGAATTTCACTATATAATGACAAAATTTGCATCTTCTTAAGTGAAGAGGTTTTTTATGTGTTTATATATTAATCTAATGAACAATACTATGGATTAATTCTCAAGAAGGATAATAGCACCTATTAAATAACAATGCTGCCATTCAGCATGTAGAGTATAATGGTTTTTAAAAATACTGTTGTGGCTTTCATTCTATACTTCATTACATCTTCGACTGTTGATCTTGCATCTAAAATTTTGTAGTGTTTGGGAGAGGAAGATGAGAAATACAGCTTTTTTCAATAGATAGTGACTTAATGCTTTTTGTTTATATATTTGACTGCATGTCTCCACCTTCACTGCATGTGACCATCTCTCTGTTTCTGCTCATTCCGTCCAAATTCACATCCATGTTTGCAAACATTGTGAAGAACAAGGACGCTGGAGTCTTGCATTCCAAAACAGGACAGTGTAGACCACCTAAGTGCTAAACCTGGAGCAGCACAGAGGTATCCTTATTTACTCAAATCGTAGATCAAAATAAATGAGACATTGGTTATAGTATATTATTCATATGCTCTTCATACTTTCACATATTTTCTTTTTTTTCTGGTTTTATGTACAAGTAGATATACGCATGTATCATTCATGGATAATATTCTTCTTCTCCTATGAAGTACGTTTAGGAAGTAAATTGGAGTATGTTGAGCTAATTGGAAATGTATACAGCATCATCTTAGCCAGAGGGAGGAAACAGGAAGGAAACTGATTTTAAATAATTTCTAGTATGTGCTGCTCTCAAGGACAGCCCCGAGAGCAGAGAAATAAGTGTGCTCAGCTCATTAGTGCTGTGTATTACTTTGTTACTTGGCACAGCAAAGCACGTCCTGGTCTTGGCTTTTCCATCCTACTAAAACTGCTCACTGTGTGCTCTCTTTCTCCATCGTATGCAATGTCGCAATCTAGGCAAGCAACATAAGGAGCAAGAGAAAAATAAGCCCCAAACAGAACCAACTAAACAGAAAATGAAGAAGGTGACATAATTTGAATGGTAATGCTGCTGCATACAGTGGATCTAGCCATAACTTTAAATATTTTGCTAACTGTAGGTTTTAAATAAAGCTGCAGCATTTATAAGTGTGTTTTCCTCTGTGTCCACTTTATATTTGTCCTGGTAAAGGAAAAGAAAATGAAAAATAATGAAAGATATAAAAAATAAGTCTGAAAAAAATAGCTTGAGGACAAAAGGGATTTCAATTTTTAATCTGACATACTATCTTTTTTTGTGAGAAAATACATTTTTTAAAATCCAGAAAGCATCAGGTAATGACCTCTCCTCATGCAGAAAGCATTTTGTGTTTTGCTGCAGTGTTTTCTTTGTTGTGGAATCTACTGCGTCACAATAAAATGCTCATCAAATATTGCAGTGGGTAAAAATAATGAAAACCCAGTATGATTATGTTCTTTGGGTATAACTTGGTGTCACAGCTGTTTAGGTCTCTTCCAGTTCAGGCACTGGATTACTCTTCGTAACCACAAAGGTTTAAAAGGAAAGCGTATTATTTTAAATATTATTTTATCTCTCTGTTTTGCCCATAGTAATTCTTATATGGCCTAATATATAACATTGATTGTATCACTGCAAGATCTTGCATGTATTAAAGTTTGTCAGCATTTCTGGTCTAGGAATGAATAATCATCACTCCCTGGTTTTATCACTCCTGAAACACTGCACGCCTTTTTTCTTCTGAAAAAATAATACATATTGATGATTTTCTGAGGTTTAAAGTAGTAAATCCTAATTTGTAAATGCTAAAATTACTATGGATAGTACAGAATATTTTGGAACACAAGACTTGCAGTATTGTATTTATAGTCCAGGGTAATAATGGTGAAATGTGTTCTTATATGTATAGACTCCTATTACTCTTCATTGTTCTTATTTAATATCAAAGTGGGTGCTTACATTGTCTCAGGTCACTAGTTCCTCACTATTCAAATGTCAGATGAATTCTGTAAAAGATTTGTGTAGGAAAGAAGTGAAGGAGTGAAATAATTTCTAACTTAGTTATATAGACTAGGAAAAAAATAGAATTGGTTTAATCTGTTTCTAAAATCTTTAAAAGGTAATAGAATGAGATTTTTGAAAAACCAAGTTTTTATTAATATACTGACAGCCTTTTTAAAATCTGATATGACGCAGTATTTGTTTTGCTTTTGAAATTTGGATTTAAAAGTGATTTTTATATCTATTTAAACCTTCAAACAGTATTTTCTCGTTCTTTCTGCAAGGTATTTTTTCCTGCTGTCTGCTCTAAACTTGTTTCTCATGCTGTTAAGAGATGACTTATAGGCCTATGAGGAGTCATTGTTTCTAGTCAAATAGAGGCTGTGAAGTGGAAACTAGTTGCAGGCTCAGTCAGGATTAATGTTTCCTTCCCTGTTTTGGTAGTCATAAGTTGCACACCATGAGCCTCAATCAAACCTAATTAATGCAATGTCTCTTAAACCTCGACTTCACCAGCCTGTTTATGATGATAGTTGTCACTTTCTCATCTGTCAACCATTTCTTTTATTACCTTTATAATACATGAATAAATAATCTTCCTGTTTCTGTATTCTTTTTCTTCTTTGTTTATTTCTTTTCTGACATATCATTTCGCAGGCAGTCCAGAAAAGTGGAAAGATATAGCAGCCAAAAACAAGCTAGGAAAGGCCCCGCAGCTGAAACAGAAAGGTAGGAGTGTTGATTGATGTGTGAGCATCTCTTATTATCAGTCTGATTCCAGATTTTGGAATATACCTCTAATACAACTTTTTTAGAACATCTGTGACAGTACCAAAAGCTATGTTTTCATAATTTACAGTGTTACATCTTTTGTATCTGTATTATTTCTTTTGTATCTGTATTATTAGGTCTTTGTTGCATACATACGGAGTTTTTCTGGCATTCTCCATCATTGCAGATAAGCTCAATGGTAAAGCCTAGAAGTGCTTTTCTGTACTTTAACACTGATGCTTCTTCAAAAAATCCTTATTTTACATTAACTTTGTGGATGAAAACCCACAATGGTTTACATAAATAGGTAGATAGCTATAACATATTAATAATTCAGAATGTCTCTGATCAAATGAATTTCACTTTAAAATATAAAAAAATTAAGTTACACATTTAAATTTATCATTGCATAAAATTAATATAAAGACTGGAACTTTATTGTATTAATTGAATTTTTCTGATCTTGTATTGTCATTATGTCTTTAAATTGATGATGCAGTAGTATGGGGTTACATCTTCAAATTCTTAAGAAAAAGTGAAAAAATAAAGATATATACTGAATAATAAGTACATCTAGTTAAGTTTTAAACCCTGTCTATTGACTGAAATAAGAGCAGTGAGGAGGGATGAGATCCTTCCTTTGTCAGAAATTGATTTATGTTATTTTGATTAGCAGAGGTGGAATATACATCTGTTTACCTTGTGAGAGCTTAAAAACTTCCATGAACAATGCAGACATCTCTATTTTCAGTGAAAATGCACATAATGTAGAAAAACTTCAGCACTTTTCTTTAGTTTTACTGCTTCCAGTCCCAGATTATCGTTCCTGATCCAAAAGCAATGGTTACATTTTCCTTGAGTCAGATGATTCTGTTGTCACAACAGCTCAGGTGCTTTTTCATTTTAAATTGAAGAGATTACGTAAATGATGACTGAAATCCTTGTTATGATTGAATCAGGGACTGTTGTGCCATGGAGATCACTAAAACCTTTTTTTTTCACCTATTTTTTGCGAGTTCTGAAAAGTAACTGATGTCCAAGGGGTTTGGCTCTTGGTAATTCAGCAATGAACCCAGTGAACAAGAGCATAGGGAAACATGGATTGTGCTGCTTCTTTTTACATCTCCATGGCACATGTTGTAGGCTTCTATTTCCATAAAATGATTCACTACTATTGGATGTGAGACAAAAATGTCTAAATAAGTCTGATTGCTGTAGTTCAGTATTCCATCATAGATGTAATATTGCACTAGTGCCAGAAAGTTTTGATAATAGGACAGGCAATGAATTTTCCTGACAAATATAACTTGAGACTATTTCATCTTCAAATATTCATTTTTGTCTTACAGTTGGTCTTTATTTTGCTATTTGCAAATCCTGTCTACTATTAGTTAAGCAGATTACTGGAATAACCTATCAGTATGCTGTCAGCTTCTCTATAAAGCATTTCAACATGCTACATAAGATTAGGTTTTCTGTGTATTGTGGTAGCTTAGGAAATGTACATAAAAGGGAAAAAGCCAGCCTTTTGAAGATAGTGTGTAAAGCCTAAAAGTTCTCTTAAGTCTATGAGATAAACCTAGATAAGATTCAGTAAACTGTTTTGAAGGTGTAAAATTGATTACACAAAAGTAATTTTCTGTTCTTGTGTGAATAAGCAAAAATTTGTTCATCCCAGTCCTGAAAAGTTTTCTTTCAGCCCTAACTGATCACCCTAGAATTGCCAGATGTGACATTGCCTGTCATATTTTAGGATACATGCAGTCTTTAACTGTACTTTCTATATTTGGCAAAGGACACTATGCCAGGGGTGAGCTGGATTGGTGAAACTCTCTTATTCTTAGTTTTTCTTTATAGTTTCTTAGGTGGCAGTGAGCTACTGAGGCATCAGTCTGAAGGGAAAGGAATTTGAGTTTTCTTGTGTACTGGCAGAGCTGGAGCCTGTGAGATTCCCCTGTAGGCCGCTGCCAGCTGAATTAATAGGTTTGCTGCTTGCAGTGTCTCCTTCCTGTGTGAGGAACCAGGAGATGAGACGCACATGTACGTGCTCACTGCAGTCTCACTGCTCCCCAGGTATCATTTTTTTCCAGATTCCTCTTCTCTCTCTACTCATCTCACTTCTGTCTCATTTTCTCACTAGCTTTTGTCTTCCATGCTTGTTCCTTGTTCCTTTTTGTCTCATTCTGCTGATCAGCCATTTGCAGGCGTCTTCCTGCAAGCAACAGATCTTTCTCCCAGGACAGCAAGTCCTTAGCACCATTCTAGTTATTCTTCAGTTGCCTTATATCTCTCTTTTCCTTTGCACCCCAAGGGGCATATTCATCTCATTGTAATACCTCAGCTAATGCAAATCTTAAGCCTGATTTGTCTTCCTCTGAGTTAAGGATCTTCTGATCCTCTGTCTTTCTCTCGGAAGCGGACATGTCTGTAAAAAGAGTATTACTGGAGAAAGAGATAAGTTTCTGAGTTGCAGGTAAGTCCTGTCCTGTTCTGTAATGGCAGGACAGACTTACAGTGTTTCACTGGGCTTTCAGATAAATTCCTGGATATTTAGCTTCTAAAAGGAAAAAAATCAGAACTGAGAACATGATGACTTTGTTAGATTGAAGCATTTATCCATAGTAAAACAAACAAGAAATTTCTGGCCCAGAGTGAGGTCCATATCAACCTTATGGATGTTTTGATGTTTAGACATCTGATAGATGCTTAAAACCTGGTTACGTGTAAGAGTTGGCCTGGATTACTTTTGCACTCAGTATGGAGAAACAGACATTTTCAGAAGTCAGGTCATCTTTGTTATTGTGAGCATCTTTCAGAATCAGGAAATTTAGTATCTGCAAGAATGTTATGGTTATCACTAGGGCAAGCCAGGAGTTAAGCTTAAGAAATGTTGGGATTTGAGAGAGAGAATACAGGCTCAAACAACAGAATCTTGATTTTTTTTGCTTTGTGGCTGGTCCTCCACAGGAGCTGTTACTGATGAAATGATTTTGAATCTAAACCTGTTTGTTATCCTTGGTAGGCATCCTTGTGTTATTTCTCATATAGGGGCTTTTTTAGGATTATTTCTTAGTGTATGATAGTCATATGAATCAGACAGTTCCTTGGATACCTTGACTGTATCTTGTGGGAAGGTTGTGCTGGGTGTGTGAAGGGAGACTTCTTAAGTCTGCAGAAATAAAAAAACGAGCCAAAAACGACAAACAAAACCACCCCATGATGAAATGATGGCACAAGGACTGGAATTTCTGATATAATTTCTTATACACTAGGACCATTCACAGAAGGCTGACCTATTGGAAAGCCAAAGAAGAGTAAAAAGGCACAGTAAGAATATTTTGGCACTCTACAAACTTGAAATGTTTCAGGTTATCTTATACTTGTAGTGTATGCAGTTATTGAACTAGTAATAATTATGCTGTATTATACTAACACAATCATTTTACTGCCTAATATTAGTTATACTTTCATTAGAGTTCCTTTAGAACTATATTTCTGTTTTAGTACTTACAGGTACTTAAATAGAGTTTTTATTTCAAACTGTATAGGAAACTAAGGGAATCACAGATGTGCTTCCATATTGTCCTTTTTTAGGCCACTAACTGAAATGCAGTTAATATTTTTAATAAAGATAAAAGGTGTGTTTTGGAAACAGAAATGCTTTGTGATAAACCCAGGTATTCATAGCCTAGTCTGTGCTAGTCCTTTTGTTGTGTTGTTAGCTTATGTTTGCTGTGTTTCGGGTGCTGCTAGAGATTTTTGGCCAATTGTCCACTCTAAGCACTGCAGTTCAACAGTTCCACAGTTAGGGATGTGTATCTGCAGGGGTGAGTGTTCTGCAGTTTGTCATTTTGAAAATGGATTTGCATTCAGAATTAACAACTTTCATCTGACACCTCAGCCCTGGTCCTGCAGCCAGGATTTGCAATGTTCTTTGGAGGGGGGCATTGGGAAGGTGTGCCTGGAGCTAACAACTGAACAGTCTCTTTTTGGCCCTGGTGTTTTAGGGGTCTGCTACCATGTCTTTCTAGAAGGGGACTTCCAACCCCACGAACAACTGAGCAGCCAGTCATTAGGGGAAAACACCACGCTCGCTCCAGGTCGAGTGGGCAGGCTAGTGTCAGACCCTCATGCTCTGTACATCACCTAGCATCCGCAGGCTCCGCGCCGCCTTCTCCACTTCTGACAAGGTTGCTATTATGTGTCCAGCACAGCTTTCCTTTTCTGCCTCCAAGGTTTCGGTGTGGTGTTGTGCTTCTCTGAGCATACATGGCACATTCACTCATTCCAGCATGGTAGATTATTCTCTTTTCATGGTATTTACCCTTCTCCCATATCCTTTATGCCATCTATCTTCACCGTCTAGATGGTACTTCTTGCTGATGAACACAAATAGTTATGCAAATTAAGAGTAAAAGACTGGTGGTGTCTCATCCTTCCATTGTTGTGTTTTGTTCTGTATCCATATGAAAATTATCGAAGTATTTTTCTTAAATACTGTGCAGAAAATCACATGTTGTTCATGCAGCTAACTGTGATCTTACAGGCTGAAAGTCAGTTGATCTACCTAGTGAAAGCCAACTTGCACAAATGTGCTACTTTAAGTCAGAAATTATCTACTTGCAACTGGATAAACAGTGCTTATCCACTCTAGTGAGTGTGACATTACTGTGACTGGCAAGGGCGTTTCACAGGAAGCTCTCCTCAGCAATCTGCTGCTTCTCATCTTTGTTTTACTCTCTTAAACCTTTTCCCCACAGTTATTACGGTGCCCATACTTATTTTAAATGTTGGGGTTCCGAAAGTGTTTGATGTGTTACACTCTGAGACTGTATCTACGGATGAGACATCAAGTAGCCAAGATGTTCTGAAACAGTGCTGGCTAGAATTCAGCCAAGGTGGTTTAGGACATTTACTTAGATATGAATATTGAAAGTCTTGTGCATGTTTTGCATGCACACACAGATACTTGCATATACACACCCCCTTCCTTCCCCCACTCCAATACAAAGGTTAAAGGTCTTCTTCCTTCTTTGAGTTCTGGGAAAAAACATGCGCTGTCCTATGGGAATAGATACTTGCTGTCCAGTTCTCTGTGGCCTTGTGCAATTATTGCATCACCAGAAAGGGAATAATAAATGTAATAAAACATAAAAGTGGCATTTTATACTGCCCTTATACCAGTGCAGGAGAATGTATACAAATTGCAAGTCATAATCGTAAATGGTTCTTAGAAAAGTGCTTTTCATTCAATGGTTTTTCACTATTACTTTATCAACAAAAACCCCAAATGACAAAAAAACAAACCAGAACAAACCCACAAACAAACAAACAAACAAATAAATAAAACAAAAAGGAAATAACTTCTCTGTAGCTGAAGGTGGTTAGAGAAATTAAATGTAAAGCCTTATAAGTTGACTGAGTATCTCAGTTGACTATCTCAGTTGACTGTATTAACGCATATGGCATAGACTAAATGCAAACTTTTTCAAACCCATCTTCAGTACCTGCAACTTAATTTGTATAAAATTCAGAATATAAAATGTCTCTTCATTTGCCTTATTTTGCTTTTATCTCAATTTCATTTGCAGAACGCGTCAACAAGGAAGCCCCACGCAGTCTCCTCCTGCAGACACCTCCTTCAGCAGTCGTAGGGGAAGACAGCTACCACAAGTTCCAGTAAGAAGTGGCAGTATAGAGCAAGGTATCAAATAATGAGCTTCTGATAGCTCAAACTCTTTGATTTCTTACCTTTCTTTACTTTAAGTCTTCTTGCATAACTACATGTCCAATATTTCTACCAGTAAAGCGATGGAAGAGAATGAAAGCATCTTTGTAGTTTGGGAAGTCCAGTGAAGTTTGACCAGTGGCTTATTACATGTGGTTTAATTGCCTTAATTTTCTAGTACCCTTTAATGTTCAAATTTTCTATTAGAGTCATGGTAGTTTCCAACTGGTCTAAAATGTTATCAGCAAAAAAAAAAACAGCGACAAGATTTTGACAGTCTTACTCATTTCTTGTTTTGTGGTTTATATTTATTGTTGTGCATTACTGACATAGATTAATAATAAATGTCACAGATCTGTTTTTCTTCTGGAGTTCATAGTTCAGTGAATAAAGAATGAAAATAATTACCGTGGGAAAATGTGAGAGCTCAGGTCACCAGCCCTTTCTTGCTTAAGAATGGACTGATCAGGCAAAGAGTGCTGCTCTTTTCTGAAAAAGACGATGTAGACCTGATGATTATGGGAGATGTTTCTTATATCCTAACATCAAATAAGGATGTACATTGCTATTTCCTTTTCTAGCAACATGCTGCACACAGAGACTGAGTTGTTATGGTAAAATGAAGTGGCACAATGGATAATATTTGTACATTCATGTTTTCTTCCGTGTTTAAAAAATCCTGTTTTCTCATTGACTACAAGCAACTGAGATTGCCACATACTACAAGGTTTTCTTCTTTGTGGAAATTAAAGAAATGCTTATAATGATAAAATACTGTGGTGTATTGCAGAACCGTTAGCCGATCACATTCTTGAACAGATAAAGTTGCTAACCGTGACCACCTTATCATGACAGATTACCAATGAGGTTTTTCTGTATGATGGCTTGCATTAATCTGCAGTTTGCATTAATATTAAGACTTTGAGCTGTGATGGCATACAAGCACCTCAATTAGCACATATAAAATGTACTCTTGTTTTATACATGTGTTTATTATGAATGACTAATATACTGACATAAGTGGCTTTTATTAACTTTAAACTTTCGTTTTGTGGTGAATCCTCTCGTTTTGTGGTGAATCTAGTACTGTCTGAATTATAAACTAGTTACAAACTACATTCAGAGTTTCTATTTCTGTGTATTAGCAAGTTGGGGGCTTTATAGGGAAATGTAGTAAGTAATGAATTTCAACTTTCTTCCATGTTTCTACTTCAATTTCACAACTTGGTGCAATATATAATGATGAATCAGCTTTAAGTTTAATTTTGTCTTTCCTTTGCATATTCATATATCATCTTTCTGCTGGTCTTGGTAACTGGTGTGTGAGGGTAAAATATCAGTTTATGTTTTGTTGAAGGCTTTGGAAATGAATGCAGAATTTACTGTGAAAATGAGTAGAGATGGGATGTGAATGGAAAAGGAAAGAAAAATGAAAGAGCAGAAGGCCAAAGCTACTCTAGGTTTATAAAGCTGTTGATACCGTGAACGCTTGTAAAGTAATGCTGTTTCAGTGAACTTCTGTTTACACTAGTGCTTAATATGCTTGCGCCTTACATATGAAATGTGCAGGTAGGATGCGACGTGGTTTGCTTGGTTGTTACAAATCGTGCCGCCTGTGTCACTAGGGCCGTTTTACAGCGCATGGAATCAGTGGTTAAAGAGATTTCCTTCTCTACACAGTACTTTGGTTTCGTCTGAGTGACTGACTTTGCTTCTGAAAGGGAGCTTTTCTCGTTTTACCCACGTTTAACGCTCTGTTCAGGCTTAGAACGTATTTGCAGAGGAGTACTAAATTGAATAGGTTTTATAATACGCGTTTGAAGAATTGTGTCAGTATCTGTTGAAATACGTATGCTAGTATGTCTAACTTAATACTACTGTTAGAAATTAAGTTCAGTAAGGCCGTAAGACCACAGTACTTGCTCTGATTTACAGTACCAAATTTTAATATTAGTTTCACCTCTATAATCCCTGTCAAATGAGTACCAGGGTCAAATGTAGTGACCAGAAGTGATCTGACCTTAATGTAGTATTGAACCCAAAACATACTGAGTTCTGTAAAAGATTTACATTAACTGTGCTTGGAACCAGAGTGTGTCCTTACTGGTTTAAATTCACAGTCACCATAGATACAGATGATGTAAAAATCTAGTGCAATATCCAAATGTCATCGGAAATATTTCAAAATGCATTTTCTTCCTATGTTTTGATGGTCGTCTTGACATCATGTGTTTTAAGGAAAACCTGTATGATATGCCATAAAGTATCATTTTTATAGTAAAGTACGTCTTTACATTCCATAAAAATTCTGTTCTTTCATGAGGGTCAAATACTCACCTAAATATATACATCTATGAATCTAAATACACACATATATGCATTTAAGTCTGTTATACAAGGCATAGTGATTGCTGCAAAAATATTGCATATTTGTACATCAAGGATGGGCTTCTTATTTGCTCTTTTGCACATTGAGGAGACATAGAAATACCCAGTGAAGTAATTTTATTACCCTTTAAAGTCCTCATTATGGAACAAATTAGAGTTAATGAAGGAGCAAGAGACTGGTAGCAGTTTTCATGTGGAGAAACAGAGTGATTCTTTAAGTACTAATCTTTAATCTTTAGCTGTCAATTGTCAGTGATCATATCCATGCTAATAAGGCTTGACTGACATTGTATTTCACATTCCATTTTGTTGTCAAGTTTAGAACTAAACAAAAGGCTGTTTCCTTGTCTCTACCAAATGATGCTGTCTTAGTTACTACTCTGGTTGGCAGTCTGAGAATCATAAAAATTCGACTTATGAGAAAAGAAGGTAGCTTTACAAGGTCCTGAATAATACACATACTTTCTTTAAAAAAACCTCACAGAAGTAGTTGTTACAGAGAAGATCAAAGTAGTGATCCTTATTCCATTGCCAAAATAAAGTTGGTACCACTAATGAGGAATGGAGAAACAACCTTAAATGTAGAGGAAAAAGGTCAAGTTTAAGGACTAAAACCTTAAAACAGCATTATAATTCACACTGGCAAAAAAAATGTGAAAAAAGAACAGTCTTCTTGGTGATTATGTTCTGAAGGGGAGAGCAACTTTGTGTAGCTTTAGAGTGGAGGAGAGGCATAGTTATTTTCACTTGAGACAATGCTAACTAAATAATAGCAACTCGAGGGCATGCAGAGTTTAAAAAGTAGTTGCAGTTAAGATTATAGGCTTCTGTAATTTTTCAATAATGTGATTTTTATTTTTATTACAGTCATATTCAAGGAAGACATAGTTATGTTTATTTCCTTTGCAACCATGTCCAGCAGTATTTCTTAGAGTGCAAAACACATTGGGATGTTGTTGTATTGGAAGGTCTTGAGATGTTTCAATATTAAAACTTAGTCCTATATAGGCATGTCTGTGTGTGTTTTCAAGAGATCATAATTTAATAGTAATTTCCCTAACTTGTGCTACTAAAGAAGTGGTTTTGATTTTTTTTTTGTATTAACGGATGATTTTATAAAAGGACCTAATGCTATGAAGATGTTTTGGCTCAGTGACTAAAGCAGTGAAATTCTAAGCCATGGTAAGGACAATGGTGTATTCTCAATATGTCATTCTGTGCTGGGCTGTAAGAGATTTGCATCACTGTTTTTTTATTTGCGTCATGTTTGAGTGGAACTGTGCAAATCGTTAAGAGGGATGGGGATTCTGCATTGACTTTGCTTTTCAGCTGTTTTTATAACAACTATGTGATGTAGTTGCATGGTTTTTAAATTATACTTTCGTATCAAGGATACATCTGTGATCTTTACTCAGTCTGTCCTCTGTCATTGCAGTTACCAAACATCATAGGAATTCTTGCTTGAATATGATTTGGGGGTGGGTTTCTACACTTTTGCATAATGGTTGATCATTGTATTGATCAAGGAAGTAAATACACCACCAGATATTAGTAGGGATTGTATTAGGTCATCTAGCAAATAAAAAAGTACTATTGAGATTTATGAACCAGCAATATAAATGTGCAACGGCTGTAGTATAGAAACAATCTTTCAGGGCTAATGTGTGCAAAACAGGTCTTACTTCCTCTATCTGCCTCTAGCTGGGTCTCCACAGCATGGTTTCTTTTTCATAGGCTTGACAATGTAGTTTCCTATTTCAGAAGTCGTACAATGAGAGTAAGGTTTGTGATCATAGCGGTCTGTTTCCATGTAAAGAGCATCTGTAAACCCGACTGAAGCAGTGTGGTTGTGTGTGTTTGCACTGGCGTCTGCTCACAGCAGTAGGGCTCACGTGGTGACACCGAGCAAAGCAAACGTGCGACCAGCCTTAGGTGTTGCTGTATCTTAGCTCGTGTTGGAAAAAGCTGCATAAGCTTTGCACAGCGCTTGTTCAGAAGGTGAAGTGCACGTGTGTGTGTGCTGCTGCTGTCACGTGAGGGAAAACTACGTGAAGACTCTGCTGGGACTGAATGGGAATTACATGTATAAAGCTTATGTGTGTGATATTTGTACAATGGTAGTCACGTCACAGATGAACAAGTGTTTTGATGTCCAGTATTTATTTTTTTCTTAACAAATAAGAATCAGAATTCCGTACAGAAAATCAGTATGTTGTTAAGTAATACATTGAGTTACAAGTATCTTTTTATATTTAACCAACTCAAGATCCTGAAAAAAAAAAAAGAAGTGCTAGTGAAAACAGTCCTGTGTATGTGTACTTGATCATTGAAATGTCATTGCAGTGAGAGTATGGTGTTATGGTAATGGTAAAAGATCATAACCTTTCAGTCAAAAATTTTTTCAAATCTATCAGTATAAAAATTGAGTGGCAGAAGAAAAAGAATAAGTCCTTTCAGTTTTAGATTTCAGTCTATCAGTGTTGTTTGTTTTGTCTCCATATTTCTGGTTTTATTTTTAAATTATTAGGTGGCACTGCATATTTTGAGGCAGCTTGTGGAATCTTTACTCATGCTGGAGAGTATTTTTCTTAGCACTGCTAACTTTCACAAATGGGTTCAAGCCTCATAATCTTTTATGTTTTCCTTAAAAATGGATTTTTAATAGTCCAGTGGTTATTGAGTATTATAGATTTCATCTAATAGAAAATAAATTTGTAACACTCATTATTGCAGAAGAGGCTTCAGAATCTAAAGTATGGTTCAGAAGTAAGAGTGATATTTAAAACAATTTTAAGCTTTTTATGTCATTCATAAATTTTGGTATGATGATACTTGTCTAGCAGAATACTTAAAGTCTCCACAATCTGGTTCTCTGTAACATCATTGTTCCTGTTAATTTAAAAGAAAAAGTCACAGGCTTTATTATTTGTCATGGTTTACCATATTAATTTTCTACATTACTTTTACATATGCTGGAGTACTGCCTACTGTACATGCCATTGTCACATGTAACACATTTCTTTATCTAACTTTAAATTTGCTGATTTCTTTTTCTGTTTCCATCATTCCGTGCATTTAATTCATTGAAGAGCAAGAGAATTTTAACTCTCCCACAAAAGGTAAATATTTATGTAATTTTTTACAAATGTTTGGCAACTGTTGATACTGGCTTTTCCCTTGTTATACTCCACGTCAGTATGTAGGTTTTAGTTAACAGCGTTAACATGCAGAAATATTGTTTCTCAAATATCTCTATGCTATCTGCTGCCCCTCTTTAGAATCTGAAAATGGTTTCTCTCATAATTTTTCATGCTCCTATTGAAATGCAATATACTGGATTTAAAAGGGTTAATCATGATATTTTACATGGCTCAGAAGGTGCTTGATTGAGTTAAAGTTCACACAGAGACTTAAGATTTTTCCTAAACTGTTCTTGAGTTCTGCACAGCACATGCTTCTAGTGATGCAGCCATGGTCCTTGGCAGCTGTGAAGGATGCTTCCTAGGTGTGGTCTTAGGAATAGTTGAAGGTGATGATGGTCAGAAACTATTTTTGTATGCAGAGAGATTCTGAAGGACGAGCTGTGTTCTATTTGCAATCAGTCCCATGTCAGAAAGTTACTCCTGTTGTAGGGCAGGTTTGTAGGGGCAGACACACAATGCTCACCTCCTATGAATTTATGCCTGTGCTGATGCCAGAGAATCGATGAGCTCAAACAACGGGTATCTAAGGCTGTCCCACAAAGTGAAAATTGTAGTCTGTTATGTCTCTGTCAAGGCCACATTACAGAAAAGTCCTATTTTTTTTCCTTTTAGCTGAAAGTAGAAATTATATAAAAATCCAAATGAAGCTTGTAGAGAAAAAAATTATAAAAAAACACCCCAGCCTTTTAATGTTAAAATCAAAATACTATGCTGCATAAACATTACTAGCACTGATTAACCTTTTCCAACCTTTGTTCCTGAGTTCTGCTCATCTTCGGAAATTCTGGTCTGAATACAGGCCTGGGTGGGTCACAGCCAAACTGTGAGTTGAACTTGAATCAAAGTATTTCCTGCAACTACTTTACTTTCTGAAGGGATTAATGATTAGGTAAAAATAAAGCAGCTGCTCCACTAGCTATGAACTCTAACACCCATGTCAAACATATACAAGTATGTTTTCATGATAATGTTAAAAAGAGATGAAAAAGAAATGTGTAACTTAAGGGTTAGCAGTTACATGTTAATTTTGCAGTGTTTAGAATTACTATGAAATGTCTTGAGAAAGTGCTAAGAGTGGTTGATTTTACAAATTATTTCTGTCTCAGTATTTATATTTCTCTCAAACAGGACAGTACAAATCAATCATGCCTGTTTGTTGATTATGCCTCTGTCAAGATTTGGGCTGCAGTGGATGTTTGTTTGTTTAAAACAATGGACTTTATGCAGACAAACTAGACTGTCTGTAACAGGTTTGTAAAAGAGCTTGTTTCCACAAGATTTGGATGGATCTGGCCCAAGATTTGGGCATGTGTAGAAGGTGGTGGGATATTTACATACAGATTCCTCTGGCTCAAGGGAGCTGATTGCAGATGAAACCCAGAGGCTAAAAAGAGCTGGGCAAAAGAAGAGCAGCAGGAAGAGTGAAGTGCTGGCAGATCTGGGGGACCATAAATATCTTAATTTGAGCTGATTTACAGTAGTAGCCCACTGTCACTTCTGACAAGAGGTAAAAAAAATAGACAGTAGGTGAATTAGAGATGAGGATGGGGGAGTTACAGGACATTATGTGGAAGGAGGCATAAATATGAAGGAAAGCATATACTACAGAAATGAGCAACACTGACCAGATCAGCCAGCAACAAAGCAACCATCTGTTCCGTGTAATCAATGGAAAAGGTTGCTATAAAGTCTTCAGCAGATAATGAAAATGCTGACTTCTTTTGGTGCCAAAATCAGTGGTGGTTTTTTTGGATTTTTTTTTTTTAATTTTAAGAGGTCTGTGTTTGTTTTCTTGTTGTTTCCTTTTATATAGGAGCTTCTCTGTAGATCACACCTGAAGCTCTTTGAGAAAGAGCTGAATGTTGCATCAGCCATTTCAGGTTTCTGTATTGGCTTATCTTCCTTCTGGATTGAGTTCTTAAGCTCATGATGGCCACCATGCCTCTGTGTGTACTGAGAGATCCAAGCTCATCTCCCACCTTGGAAATCTGACTGTGTGCCTTGGTCAGGCCTTAATTATGACTGGGAGGAGGTCCAGAGAACTATCAGCTCCCATGGAAAGGAAAGCCATGCACACAAGCTTGAAGTAGCTGCAGCAGGTTCTGGTCAGGCAGGGCAGGGTTCAGAGCTGTCTCCCTCACTATCTGCATGTTGCCATTATTTTTTGAAGCTGTTTTTTCAAAAAAGTCATAGCAAGTTCTTCATCTTGGCAACAAATTGATTTTTCAGTGTTACTTACCTTATATTTCAAAACATTTATCTGCTCATGATTTTGTGTGCTTTTTAAATTTCATGGTGGAGTTTGCTGTGAATTTTTAAAGCCATGAAACCTATTGCAAGGATATTTTGTGTGTGCATAATGCAAAATTCATCCTGAAGGATCAACAGAAATAACCTAGAGACTCTCTGTATTATTTCTGAAATGGATCATCCTGGTCCAACAGCTGTGTGGCTTCTCTTTTCTGTGCCACACAGCCATCTCTGCACTAGAGGATTCTCCCATCCACATCTCTTTGCTGCTTTATTTCCCTGCCTTTGTTATGGACGTAAGTTCTGCCTAGTTTCTTCCTCAGCTGCCACTTCTCAAATCAGATTTTTTTTTATTATTTCAAATAGAATTCCTCAGACCAGGTAGTTTTTTTCCCCTGATTCCCATCCACAGGGCATCTAAGTTGCTCAGATGGATGAATCTCCTGGCTTTTGCTGTGTAGAAAGGCTATGTACATGCTTCTAGACTGCACTATAGCAGTAGCTGTTTGTCACTGTTCAACTTTTCTTAATATGAAGACTGAAACTGAAGAACTGGTCAGACCTCTCTTGTCTTCTGGAATAAGTGCAGTTCTCTGTTCCCCTGCTTGAACCTGATGGGTTTCCCCCAGAAACACTGTTATTATGAGATATGCTTATGAGATAAATTTGCACTTCAACTTACTTTTCAGTACTTCATTACGTAAGAAATCTTTGTGTCATTTTAGTCTTCTAGACTTTTTCTCTGAAAGTTTGCATCATAAAGGATGGATGTGTGGTATGTTCTGGAAAGAGTTACATCTATCTGAAATCTTGATGCCAATTTCTTCTTGGTATGTAGCTTACTCTGATATTTCATAGTGCAGGTAAGACTTGGAGGTTTTCCAGGTCATAGTGTTTGCTTGCACCTCCTCTTTCTGTCTTGACTGTCTTGAACAGAAATATGAAGTGCCTCAAGAGAAAATTCTGTGTTTGTTGCAGTCTTCGTCATTATAGAAAATGGTGCAGCCAGTGCTAAGACATCTGTAAGTTTTCTACCATCTAGAAAAGCACAGTATGGTTATCAGGTTGAATCACAGACCATGTAATGTCACCAGCCATTCTGGCATTAAGCCCATAATTGGCTTTGAGCAAGAATGTCCTTCAGAAAGGTATTTTCACTTAATGTCTGCAAGTGATGGAAATTTATTCCTGTGCTTAACCACCTGACTTTGTAAATATGTATCTTATTACGTACCTGAGTTACCTACCCTTTTTTGAAATGTATGAGAGGGTTCTTATTAGATGTTATTTATTGACAAGATGCACTGATTTCCAAAATTTTCAGAATGTAGAGTCTCTTTGATGAATGTTGCAATATGAAAGAGGTGGATATCTGAAGAGTTAAAGCTCAGGAATAAAAAACTAGAGCTAGAAGGCAGCTGCAGCATTTTTGCTGTTCATTGCTAGTTCATTATTGCTGCTGTGATACAATCTTTATTTAAATGATCCCACGCAAGTTTCATACATTATGCTGTCAGCCTAATATATGGGTGTTTAAGGCATCATGTCATTTGGGAATTTTGCATATAGTATGGAGTTTAGACCCCCTTTTAAACCTTAAAGGGAGAACTTTAGACCTTAAAATTACTTCTGTTTCTTTTGCACTGGCCACTACTATTAGTACTGCTTTTGTAGCTCTCACTGATTTTTATAGGGTTGGTCTGTTGTTGATGCTAATGCAAGGTTAATTTCTTTTAAAGTCATATTTCTTGGATTGTTAGATTCATATTCTGTGTATAACAGAAATATGCCATATGACACATTCTGTCTAGAAAAGTTTTATTAAAGAAAAAAGGAAAACTTTATCTGCCCTACTACATCTGATATATTAGTATAGTATATTGATTATTGTTGTGTTATTTTGTACATAATTGAAAAGGTAGCATATATTCTGAACATTTAGGATTCTAGCCAGTTCTAACTTCTTCCTCAGTTAAACAGCATTTAGTGGTTGAAACATGCTCACGATAGTTTTCTGAGGATAGTAATAAAGATGAGGGCTGTCAACTAGTTAGTGGCACCAAATGTAACTCTAAAAATCTTGACATAGTGCTCATATCTTAAAAGGAGTATGACTAGCACATATAATCTTAGTAAACAGGTAAAGTCTTAGAAAAATTAAGTGGCTATCTTCTGTAAGAAAAAACAACTGTCAGTCTCTCCTAATTTTCTTTGAGGGTAGCTTGCAGGCTGAAAACGGGATCTGTAGCTATTTTCATTAGTTTATTCCATGCCTCTTTTAAGTAGTGTCTTACAGACTTGCATATTTTAGACTACCCCAGCTTTATTGCTGAGTATGATGCTATAAAGTACGGAATGGTCCCTCTGGTCAGCTGGGGTGACCTGTCCCACCTTTTTCCTCTCACAGCCTACCTGGGGGCAAGGGGAAGCCAGGGCAGGGCAGGGGGCTGCAGCATGAGGAACAGAGAAGGCCTTGGTGCTATACGAGCACTGCTCAGTGTTGCTGAAACACTGGTGTGTTATCAACCCTCAGTCACACCTAGAAGAACAGGCAGCTGTGAAGAAAACTGCCTCCATCCCAGCCAGACCCAGTACACCTGGGACTACAAGAGTCAGACTGGTTTATAAATAGATTAATGGAATTGAAATATAACATTTTGATTCCATTTCTATGTCTGTCTTTTCTCTCCTGCATGGCTTGATTGTTTTTGTACATCATTGTTGTTAACCTTCACGTGGTTTATTAGTAGTAAGCTTTGGCTATGAAGTTTCAGCCTTTATTTAAGCAGTCTGATCAATGAGTTCTCTTCTCTCAATTACTTTTACACTGATCAATCTCAAGTCTGAATCATCAGCTCTTGAAGAGATGAGAGTTACAGCTCTTTGAAGTGTGACTTCTGACACCAGAGAATAACAGGTTGACACAACTGATATTGATTGTGGTTGTACCACTTTTATGAGACACTTATGGTAAATCTTCATTTTTTTAATTCTAGAGCCACTCTAGAGTTTAAAGGTCTTGGGATTACAGTGCTCTGATCTGTAAATTACTGTGTAGCTCTACCTCTCAAGACATCCAGGAAAAGCACTCTGTAAATAATGATGTCCTAAAAGAAAGTAGATCCATGTTTTTCTAAGAGGCAGGCTAAGTTCTTGAAGTACTTTTTATGTCAAGTTTTTGTTACCTGTGGTAACCAGCCGTGTTCCAAGAAAGCAATGTGATCATATGGTGTTGTTACCTATGGTTGTTACAGTTTTGCTAATGTGCTTTTGCTCCCATGTTAGACATTTTTTCTGCTTCTCGTGGTTAACATGTAAAGGTTTTACCAGGCCACTAGTCAGGCAGATAAAATTGTCCATCACAGAACTGAGCTACGTTCAACATATGCTCAGATGTGCATGGTAGACAAAGCTGGAAAGAACACAGTTGGATTTTCTAGAGTAGTTTCATGCAACTGCGTGCTTGGAAACAAATTCACAGCTAATTGGTGCTAAATTACAGTTTAATTCATGCACAAAAAGAAATTCCTCTATTAGAGAATTTAGAGTTACTTCACAGTCCTCATTAATTGTTCTCATGTTCTTTGATATAGTCATATATATAAAGGAAAACCAGAACATAAACGTGTTAAGCTTAAGGATTTAAACATAACAAAAATCAAGAATTAAAGAATTGAGGTTGAATATTTACTCAATCTTGACTGAAGTAATAACCTCCGAAATAGCATTTCATTACATGATAGAATATTCTTTCTCAGGTATCATAGGTAATACAGGGTAACATATCATATATATTATTTAGTATAACATACAGTTGACAGGCTAAAGGACCTGAAATTCACACGATGAAAGGGTTATGTTTTAGAGTAACTCTAATCTGTACACCATACACATATAGGGCTAAATTTTTAAAGGGGTCTCATTTTTCCCTATGATTTCATATCCTCAGTCTATTTCATGCATGTATGATAGGATTAAGATATCCATTTTTTTACTTCAGTCCCTAATTGATATATCTTAATCCTTTCATATCTGTTCTTAAAATAAGAGGCCATCTTTAAAAATTTCACCTAAAGTGCTCAATTTTGCCTTCAGATACCTCCATGCAACTTCCATTGAAGTAATTGGAGCTGTGCCTGCATATCTGATGGTGGAACTGGACTCATTGCAATTAAGGTACACATTTACTGACATCATTAGTCATCTGGAATAATTGCTGGGCCCAGTGTGACTTTCTGCATGTGCAGAATTTACTAGATTGGACTCTGCATATGGGAGATTGAAGATTACGATAACTTTATTTCATGCCTTAAATTTGTAGTTGCAGCAGAATTTTAATGTAGTTTGTTGTACTTAATTTTCTTATTTTTAAATAAGGAATGTGGAAGGAATTCACAGTGATGCCTTTGTATATTTTTTCATACCCAACCAGCACACAGACATTCTATCATTTTCGCAAGCATATTACAAGTGGTACATGCAGGCACAATTGTGATTTGTGCAGTAGCTTATAGTTTAAAATATCCAATCCTGAGTGTACTGCTTTTTTTTTTTTTTGGCCTTGTATCTTTGTGCCAGCAAAGCACAGACAAAAAATAAATGTGTAAAGAATGCCACAGTGATCTAACAGCATAAAAGCCACACACGAGAACTTTAGTACCTCTTATTTGAAAATACATAGAGTACTTATTTTCCAGTAATTTAAAATTCTCAGTGTTTTGTAATTGCAAGTTGATTACATGCAGCTTTAATATAGGTGTCTCTCTCCCATCACTGATCTGGGGAGGGGCTCTTTGACTTACAGAAGTAATTGTTTTGGAGAGAGTAATATAAATCCATGGTTGACACAAAAGCAGAAGATTTTGTGAAGTTTGCCTCAAATAAAACTAAATTTGTGACACATAAAAATTCGAACTTAAAAAGAACTTGTTCTGGGAGGTTATAACCTGTTAAACCACAATGAATATAGTGAATACTCCTGTGATTTAGAGTAGTTACTGATAAATATTTGAGTCTAGTTCTAGAACTGTTAAAAAGTGCCAGTTTTTTGTTGTATTGATGTTACCTTTATTGCTTTGGATTTAAAATGCTACCAAGTTTAAGAATAGCAGAATATGTAGTTCCCTCTGAAATTTATTCACTACCACAAAGGTTAAGTTACTTTGAGGAAGCCTTGGCCCAGGGGCCTTTATATCACTCTCTCTGTCAGTGCAAGGTCGTCTGCCTGTGGCAGGCACAGCCAATATTAGTTGCCATAACCTCTTCAAATTGAAGAAGATGCTCATTATAGCACCACAACTTCTTGAAGGTGTAAGACTTCTGGTTTTAGAGAAACACTGCCATATGGAAGTTGAAAACACAAGAAAAAAAAATTATTTGAAGTAAAGGTGAACATTACAGAGAAAAGTAGCGATTTTAAAGGACTTCTTGTTAAAAAACCCAAACTACTAGAAAATTACTGTATTTTTGATATGACTGGTTGAATGGAGAAATTATTCCTCTCAAATAGTGTTAGCTATGTTAAACTGCTATGCTTCAAGATAGTAGGAGGAGTTAATTACTTTAAAAATAAATTTTAATACCTGTTTCATGCATCAGTTCTTAGAATGCTACTGTAATATTTTCTACATTTAAACAAACACGTGCTTAGATGATCATGGATTTATGTCCCCTGCATCCAGAATATTTAACAGGTTTATAATTCAGCCTACCACCTAAATTTTTTCACTCTTTTCATATCTGTTGCACCAGCTTGATTATGTGTAGAAATTGGGATGTCTGCCCATTTTCAGGTAAAGACTCTCGCAATGAAAGTGGTTGATTTCTTGACATTAGTGTTCCTTTGTTCTGTGTTTACACCCTGCTTGTTCTACATGTTTGTACATTTCTTTGTTTTGTTGAGACGGAAATATGCTAAAATTGTTGCTAAACCATTTGTTTTTTCCAAAAATTTTTCTCTATTTTTAATTGATTTTCATTGTGTGTTTTTGCAGCAAGCTTAGTAGTGGAGGAGCGAACAAGACAGATGAAAATGAAAGTGCACCGTTATAATCAGACATCAGGGTCTGGTTCTAGCCAAGAACATGAGCGTGAGCAATATACCAAGGTAAAGTCAGTAGTATTGGAATGATACTTTGGCTTGAAAATTGAAGGCATAAACTTGTTTATTCAAAATATTATATAACCTCCAAGAACACTGTATTTTAAAGCCTGGCAGAAATGTCTTTAAGTAATAGCTTTTTAGCATCATTTTGGCCCCCATCCGATGTGCATTAGACTTGGTCTTTGACATCAACTAAAATGAATCTGTAAAAACCAAAATACTTAAAAACTGATTCAGGAAAGAAAGATTATTCAACAGCTGTTAAACAAAGACTTACCATCTCTAGCTTAGGAAGTCCTCAGACTTCAGATCCCTGGAGCTTGGAAAGGTAGGCCATGAAAGAGTAGGCTGGCCCTTGTTGCTGTCTGACATGTAGAGAGCTAGACAGAACAAGGTCCAATCCCATGCAGATGTTCTCATATTTGTAAAATTTTTTCCGTCCTAATAATGTATAAAGATAAAGTATTTCCTTTCTTGAAGTACCTACTGATTACTTTGATTTCCTTTTCTAGTAAAAGCATGAAGAGTTTCTGTGATAATGGAATATATTGAAATTATGTTAACAAAGTTATATAGACGGTTTTTGTTTTCTTGACAAGGCTAAAATGATAGCCAATGATAGCAAATGATTACAAATTAACTTTGTAATTTAAGTAAACTGTATAGGCTTTTAAGCAAACTGCTGAAAATGTCTTGCACATCTGCATTGCTGCTTAAAATTCAGGCTGTGAGGAGCTGGATGCTCCTGGAGATACAGGTTAAAATAATGTATGAGTGAGGTACTCATCTAAAACAAAATCACAACTTTACTTAGGAATGGTTAAATAGGAAATTTGGCAGCTAACTTTTACTATCTAGCAGATTTGAAAGATTGGTTCAAGAACTTGTTGCAGTTAAATATGCAGACAACTTTAATAAGAACTTAAATGAACAGTTCTCAAAAGGAAGAGAAACAAGAGAAACAAGGCTTTAGGTCCTCAATGACCGAATTGTGGGATATCGGTGCTAGTGAAAAAACTCAACAGATGGAATGGAAATTTCCAATGAGATCCTCTATCAGAGGCAAGAATTTGTTTAATTAGAACAGCTCATTTGCTACTGGGTTTGCTGTTACCTTCAAAAGAGATCCACTCAGGGCAAGAGGGTGAGATGCAGTGTGTGTCTGTGGTACCTCCCAACCACTTGACATGTTTGAAAAAATAACCAAAATAAGGTTGATAGAATTTTCAGGAGAGAGAGGTGGTATGCAGTCTGAGTGAGGACTTTTGCCAGGATGACCAGAGACCTTTGTTCGGAGTCAAAGGCCAGGTTTCTGAGTTACATTATATGTGCTTACAGATTGATTGAAATTTGTGTATTTATCATTCTGAAACATATTTTTTAATCCTGACTCTCTAATATTTATAATAAGCATCATTTTGGCTCTCCAATATGTTTTTGTTATTTGATCAGTGTAAATCCAAGGTATGGTTAAATAGTTGTTAGAAAACATCAACCTACAATGTTACAAATTTCGCTTATCCTTAGAACCTTGAGTTTTCTAGGATCTTCTTTTGTTTTTGAATATATGTGGAAATTAAATCAAAGTTGAAAGCACGATGAGTACTAAGTGAAAAGAACACTGAAATGATTTTATTCAGAATTTTTTTTCTAAAACTATGAGGAAAATTTTGAAGAAGCAAATTCTCTGTCAGTTGTTATAAGAGAAATATTTTTTAAGTACCTTGTGTTCTGACTGGCATGCACTTCTTTCTGTACTAAAATGGTAGTAAGAATTGCCCTGGAATGCCTGGAAAAGTTAAATCTTTAACTTTTCATGTATTTTCTACACAATAATGTTGGAGTCCTAGATAAGATGGTCCAACACAGAATTAATTTTTAAGTGCTGAGAAAGAATTATATTAGCCCATTCTAACACTCTATGATATTCAGTCATGTGGCTGTTTGCTTCATTTCACTATCATTTCACATGGTGATAGTCATGGAAAGTCTAATGTTACCAAAGCAAACCTTATGCTACTGTCTTTGTCTACCCTGAGGAAATGGTGAAGGAGTCAAGAAAGCAACCAAGACAGGTGGAGGTTTGGACAGTTCTAATGAAATGTAGTACGTCATATCAGCTGGTGTGGTAAAGCTGATGACTGAGACTTCTAAGAACCAAAGACTGTACCTAATTTCTGCTGCCAAAATTTGTGAAAAGTCTTTGAAAGCTGCAGAAACAAGACTTACTTTAAATAAAAAAATAAAAAATATTGAGTGGTATAATAGGCATTCTGGAATAGTGAAAAAGAAATATTAACTGTCTATTAAAGAAATAGCAATTGCAAGTAGAGTTATTCCCTCTTTAAGAGAAATGCTTCTTTCTTTCCCAAGTAGCAGTGTTTTCCCATTACTCCTGAAAATAAATATATTTATTAGAGAAATTATACTGTGCTGCACATTGAGAAAATAGTCCATTCTGCGTTTCAGAGCAATCAGCTCACATGGATTTGATTCTTCCAATATTTTAGCATTTGCAAATGTGCTTGTTTTATTATATACAAAATTCTCTAAACCATTCAAAAATTTTCCTTCAGTGTGGTACTGGATCATATTTGCAACGGTTAATTATGCATATAGAAAATAATTCCTTAAATTAATAAGTTTTCTCTTATATTGAAACAAGCCTTTTTTAAACACAGATATTGTAACTGGTCCTTTGCAATTTCCAGTCCATTTCTGATGCATTACAGTTCTGTAATTTTTCCCACTCGGCTTCTCAATTTTCTAGTTTCAGTAAGCAAGCAGTAGTTTTGCAAGCATGCACCATGCAGGTTTCCATTTTGGACATCCTTTAATGGATTTTGAATAGGTAACTGTCCACCCTGCAACATTTGTATATGTCTTCATGGCTGTTCCACTCTAATTGTTTTGAGACTTTCACAGAGCTCACATCCTTATTTCCTTCCATTGCAGTGGAAAGGCTCCATAATTTATGTGAAATGGTTAACTTCTAATAAGCTAAACAAAAAAAGAAATTAAAAAAACCGGAAGACCTCTGAGGATTTGTCAAAAGGGTTTAAAGAAGAGCTTTAAACATGTCTGCCTTCTTTCTTATAAATTGGTAAGGCTGTAGTGGCTAGTGTGCACATAATTTGTGCTGTTCCAGTGCTTGGGAGAATCAAAACATTGGTGGCATAATTCTGGATTTACACGGAGGTAAATTACTGTATCACTCCATTAGCCTTTGAATTCAAAATACAGTAAGTTTCTTTATTCCAGATGCCACATACAGAACACAAACACCATGCTGCAGCTGCTCCACCTTTCCATTTTTTTGGAAAGTCTGTTTATTCAAGAGTTACTGATTAGAGCACTGTAGTATGTACTTTAAAAGGATATCACTCTATATTTAGATGCACTAATGACTTAAGACTGTGTAATACTGAAAAGCATTTAGCATAAAAGTGTAATCATGGCATTTGTTCAGTGGCGCTGTGGATTTAACTCAATTGTTACTGTCTTAACTCTTATGTGTTAACAGTTCATGTCTAAAGGAAGGGCCGGGTGGGATACTTGGGCTGATAGGAGACTGATTATGTTAAGTTTCATGTCATGCTGGGCAAGGCATTTAGGGCTGTGTATAGAAAATGCTTTTGGACATAGATGTGGTGAGTATCTTCTTTTGGTCCCCTTCACCCACCTTGAAGAAAAAATTATTTACTATATGTAGTATTAAGATGGTAGTCACTCCGGTACTGACTGGATTTCACAAAATGTAGTGACTTCTATTCATTTAACCTGTGGGCTTCACTGCAGTTTCCTCATGGTTTGACTTGCACGTTTTTGCTGTTCCCTGTTTGGAAGCTGAGCGGTGTTCATAGGAGTTGGATACAATTACAGGAAGAGTTATTTAGAATCACTGGTGCTTAGTGGGCTCTGGACCATGGCGAGAGCTGCTCCTGAAACAGAAGCTGGTGGGAGTCAGGGATGAGTCCTGAACACCCCAGCATGCCAACTGCTGGGCTGTGAATGCCAGCAGCATTCAGAGGAACCCTCTGTGAGCAATCAGAAAACTCAAGGTGCTTTGTGCAGGGTTCAGTGTTTTCTGACAAAATTCCTCGTTAGAGTATGGTGCCTCAAAAGATAGCTGCGATCTCAAGGTTTGTATAAGTCCCTGGATGAATCTGTGGATCTGGTCTGGATTTCTCTTTCCTCATGTTAACGACCTCATTTTAAAGCCCATTTTATTTTCCCATTTAATTTCCTCATTTTAAGCACATAATGTGGTATATATTTGTCAAGGTTAGTCACCTGGGGCTTTTTTTGTAGTCAAAGGACAGCACACTCATTTAATTTTCAAAGCTCTGAACTCTTGTATTCTTCATAGTTTTGGGAGTTAAATCTAGAAATATAAATACTTTCGTGTTAGAAATTCTTTCTAGTATGAAAGATAATCCAATTATAATGGACTGTTAAATGACTTCTAAGATGTGTCTTATAATCAGTAAAATTGCTAACATTGTTAGTCATTAAGGAGCTATAAAATTATTTGTGAGGTACACTCTTGGTTTGTGTCTATGCTCTTCCCATTGATGTTAACACATCTGCAGTTCATCATACCTCTTTTTTCTCCTTTTGCTGGTGTGCAAGGAGCAACAGCTCCACAGGTGGTAAAGTGAATGGAAGAACTGCATTCCAGCTGTTTATAGACTTCTGTTTATGTAATGCCGGCAAGGACAGTGCAGATATTTTTGGCATTTGAAACTAGCTGCTGTTAATGTTTAAAAAACCAGACCTACTCTTTAGTAATTGCTATTGAAGTTGCTGCAAACTTCAGCAACTCTCCTAATGTGATAAATAGTGCCCCTTGGAAAAGAAATGTTACATTAGCTTTAAGATACAGAGTTGAAAGAGAAGTGATTGCACTGAAAAATATACTTCATTGTGAAGCTTCAAAATGATATAATATTTAAATATAACATGTCAGGGAAACTTATTGCAAATATATGTGTAGTTGTAAAGAGCAGCAGTTTTCTGCTTTACAGTAGAACTCTATCATATTATTTTTGAGCCCAGTTGGAAACCTGCAGGCATCACGTCATTGCAGTTACCATATAAGAGGATCTTAGCCCATGTTATTTTTCTTCTGAATGATACGTTCAGGTGTATTGCAACAGTAAAATATTCTCATTTTAATGAGCACTGCTTTGTGGAAGAGTACTATTTACTTTTCTCTGTATTTAAGGGGAGAAAAGGTTAACTTCAAAATTGCTTTCATTTTGTTCATCTGTTAGCTGGGATGACTGACTATCAGATTATATCAGAGATTGGTAGGAAAACTTCTATGCCTCCTGTAGAAGTCGGTGAATTAATTAGAAGCAGCAGGTACAAGAAGGAAAAGCTAAATCCAGAAGTAATAGTAGTAGGAAAATGTAAACTCTGTAGCACTCAGCATTAATTTGCAGCATCACTGCTTTTTGTGCTAATCTCTATTTCTGTGAAGGAAAAGGTTTTCTGTTTCTTGGGAATCACAGCCCTGGCTTACAGTATAAAGGGGTAGGAAAAGCTCAGCCATGCCATGAAAGTCTCATTTGGGAAGGGATGCTCCGTGTTTTCTGCACTAGCTGTGTGATTGCAATACAAGGCAAGTAGAAGACATGGATTCAGTTTTTTCTTTATGTCCCATCTCACTGTAAAATTCTCTGTTAACCAACATATGAAAAGCTGTTTTTTAAGCCAGTCTGGTATCTACAAAACAATTCAATTTTTCAGACTGCTGGACTATAGGGAACAAAACAGTGAGGATATCTATATAGCTCCCACTTACAGGGGATGATACCTGGGCTGAAGACCCCTGTACCAATCAATGATTTCATATTGATACTGAACAGTCAGCTGATGAGGCTGAATCTCTAAACAGCCCCTGATACACAAACTGGGACTTCTAACTTCTCTCCCAGTATTCTAACCAGTTAGCTGCACAACCATGCTTGATGCTCTCTCTCCCCGCTCCCCATCTTTCCCAGCCCGTGTAGATACCCCATGAAAGGTGGAGCAAATTCAGTACAAGTGAAACCGAGGTCCTTCTTCGTGACATACGCAGTGCACCTGTTGAATCATAAGTTGAGTGCTAAACAGCCAGATTCAGGTGTGGCTTGGAAGAAAGGCCAGCAGCCTATACCTCCCTAGAAGAAAGGCTTCCAGCAGGACAGCTTCCAGAAGTCACTGCACCTGGCCTTGACGGTTCTCTTGGAGGGGGAGTCTGCCTTGTCCAGCAGCATGTCAGGGTTGCTCAGGGACCACCTAAGTCTTGTACCATTGCAGATTCACTGTACACACTCTCAAACCAAAGGGCACAAAGAGAATATGGACTTCTTGGTGAGGAAGAGAAGTAATTGGCCATTATAATGGCAGAGGGGAGAACTCAGATTGTCTTCAGCAAATACAAATAAAGCATGGAGGTATTTCTGAAACAGTCTGTTACCATGCTTAAGAAACCCCATGCATTTGAGACAGATTGCTTGGTAATATTTCAAACAAAGTATTTTTAAACCTCAACTGCAAAGGAATAATTTCTAGATATAATTTAAATATATGGGATGGGTGAAATCCCCATTTCACGGAAATCAACATAAATTTTATTATTTAATGGGATGATTTTGCAGATTGCAAATCTGCTTACCTTAATGGAAAGCCAGATCATTCCATGTGTCCAGATGGTTTTCATATTTTTACATGTCTCATTTAGAGTAGCTTGAAGGATTCTTTAGGAATTCTTTAGCAATGTTGCATAAAACATCAAGGCTGTCTCGGGGCTGGGGCAGTTTAACCTATACTGGAGAGAATTAACCATTCAGTTTTCCAGCCTCTGAATATTTAGCCTAAGTAAAAAGTTTTCAAACTTGTATTCTTGCTTTGAATATTTTTTTTACACTTTAGAAGAAAAATACGATACCTTATTATGAAATAGATCTGATAAGAATTAGTATGCTTTGTGTTTCCATTTTGGAGTTTCCATTTTATCTGGCAGTCTGAAGGATAGAAAGTAGCAAAATTGTTTAACAGACTCTACAAGCCATTAACAAAAGGTGGTCTGAATAAACATATCAGCATAGTCTCACCTTAACCCTATTGGGCATTTATATTCAGTAAAGTCACAACAAGTCACTCGTAAAGAGAACCTCCCAATAAGTTCTCGCTGTAGTTGAAAATATTTTTGAATATCAGAGTTCTTGAGTCCTTTCTGTTACCCACTTTCTTAAAGTTACCTTTAATAAACCAGAGCTTTCTCTCCTGTGGGTGTTTTTACTCAGCCACTGCAAGGCCCTCCCAGGGTATTGCCATGAGTTTTTGCTAAGCAGTGTTCTAATGCACACCTGAAAAACACACTGAGACAGGAAATTTATATAACCTCCATTTGTCTGCAGATTTCTATTTTTACAATCAGTACTTAGAATTGTCTTTATTTCTTCCCCTTCTGTACTCCTATTGAGTTCCTCATTTTATCTTCAATGTTTTGCTAAGAGGTTTCCAAGTGTGCACAAGCATAGTTGGTGAAAGGTACTGGAGCAAGAGAAGATAAACCTGGCTTAAGGAGAGGAGACCAGATACATTCATCTTTACAAGCTCAAGCTTGTGTTTGCCAAGTTTTTGAAATTAAGTCGTGGCATTTGCTGAGTGACTCAGCCAGCAACCCAGTGCCTAGTCAGAGTTTGGGTATTCACAGACAGCCACAGATTTGTGTATGATTCATAAATAAACTTTAATGACTTGCAATTTTACAGAGCACAGATCTGGAAAATGAACTCCCTAGAGTGTCGTATCAAAAACTGCCTAGTACTCCTAAGTGTTAATAGTTTTCCCATAATATACCCTGGGAAGTATGCCGCTGGTTTAGTTGCTTTCCAGCCAAGTGCACCTTCCTCTAATGACAATGTTTTAGTTTGGTGAGCCTGACAATTATTTGGTCCTCATATCTGTATGAGGGAGGATTTAGGTAAGTGTGACATTGCTAGGATTGAAGCTTCCTTTTGTACCTGTCTGACTGGTGATATGAGCAATAAGAGCGTTATGTCATAGGTAGTGCAGTGTCACAATTGATTTTAAAAGCAAAGTAACTTCTACCCCCATCCACATATTCTTCCTGCTGGGTCTTCTGCTAGTTCTTAGGCAAGTGCAGATGTAAAAGCAGCTAGATCAGGGAACTGATCTGCCTGGAAACAAATACTGTATTTGTTAGCTTTCTGCCTAACTAGTGTTCTAGTATCACAATACAAAGAGATATTTTGAGATAGAAAATGTACTTTTTCCCTCTTTTTATAGAATTTAGGAACTGAAATCAGTCCCTAATAGCTTCATGTAGCATTACATTTTGTTCAGGCTCATATGCAGTTCTATGTGCAGGTATTTCATAGCATATATTTTTAATATTTTAAAAATTTAAAAAAGCATCTGTAGCCAAATGGATGGTATGCATGTGCTTGAAATGTCTGCCTGCTGCATAAATATTTCTTATAAATATTTAATTATTGTAGTTCTAGTGTGCTGAAGAACCAAGAGCCTATTTAATTTCCAATGCGTTATTTTATTCCAAGTATCTTCTTTAGTCCATAAATAATATGTTTGATTTCTGCACTAGACATAAAGGCATTATTTAATGTAGGCATTTCTTTGAATTTCATACAAATAATTCATTTGTTGTATCTAAAAGCAGCCCAAGAGAATTGTCATGCTTAAGTCATGTGTTGTCTCAATGAATGCATTCTGTTTTGATGAGACTCCTCACCCTTTCTTTTCTTGATCTCTAGTATAATATACAAACAGATCAGTACAGAAGTTGTGATAACGTCTCTGCCAAATCATCAGATAGTGATGTCAGTGATGTGTCAGCCATTTCCCGAACCAGCAGTGCCTCTCGCCTCAGCAGCACAAGTTTTATGTCAGAGCAATCTGAGCGCCCTCGGGGCAGGATCAGGTGAGTTCTCCATGCAGCTTCCATTGCATCACACTCCCTCTTCCACTGAGTGCCAGAATACAACCAGAAATTCTTGGAACTAGATAACCACAACATGAGAATTTGTGAAAAATGTTATACACATATAAACTGTCTTCCATGACTGGCCTAAGATGACAATATTTTTGCAGTTGTGCATCTAAAACAGAAAGCAAACTTCCCATGAGGAGATGATAGACTAATGTATTTATCCTGGTTGAACTTGAACACAGGCTGTCCTCTCATTGTTACTAAGAGTCAGTGTAATCAATATGTCAGTAAGGCATTACAGCAGAAACATTACTAGACTTCCTAGTGAAACAATTTTTTTCATAAAAGTTTGGTTTTCTTTCTTAAACTATTTTTGCTTACCTACCTGCCTTTATTTTGCTGTTTTCATTTATATGATAAATTACTAGATTTGAAACTATGATTCATTTAGTAATTTTGATATCTCTTGTTCGACAGTAGTTTAATTCATTTGCATTATCAATAATCAGGTACATCTTTCATCCTTGATACTAATCTATTCTGGGGTTAGGGCTTTTTTGGATGCACAGATTGGTTTTTGTTTTCATTTAGCTTGATGACAAAACTGCCAGCAGCTATAATGGCTGTAGAATTGGCTTAGTAGTATTTCATTACATCTGGCAGTTTCTGGACTCTCAAAAATTTGACTTTAAGTGTCATAAAACACAAGAAGAATTACGAACTATAAAAAAAAATTATCCCTACTAGGAAATCTTCCTGATATAAGTCTGGAAGGCATCATTTACCACTCAGAACACTTCTAGACAGGCTCAGTGTCTGAGAAGATCAGCTGCCGGAGTTTGGTATGTTTATGCAACAGGAAGAGATGTTAGGAAAACTCAGAAACTGGCCTCTGTGTTTGAGCTAGATCCACCTCATTTTCTTTTTAAGGAAACTTCACAATGGTATTTAAAGTAATGTTTCAGATTGGTGGAGGTATAACCTGACAGCTGCAGTAATCCACAATCCAGTAGAACACTGCAGTGGAACTGTAAATGTATTTAAAGTAATTTCAATTCATGTCTTTAAATGATGCATTTCATTGTGTCCTAGCTTTTCAGTATTTGACTCTTACGAAGGGCTTTATTCATACCAAAATACCTGATTTCATAGATACGGAATTTTTCTCCACTAAGCTCTCTCACAGTGTCTTTGTCAGGTTCAACAAAATAGGATTTTTTCCCATAAACATCTAACAGATTTTTTCTGAAATTTTCATTGAGTTCAGAATATCTGATCATAAATATCAGGACTGGGAGAACCAGTAACCTTATGTGAGCCTGGCAAGGGTGAAACCTGGGGTCAAATCCTCCACCTCTTCCATTGTTAGGAGTAGCAGAGCACTTTGGGTACAGGATTGGGTTGACCTGGTATACAAAGCCAAGTGTCTGCAGTGGGAGTTCCAGTTCAACTTCACTCTAGACTAGTAAAGTGACATGTAATTGGAATTCAGATGACTTCCCTTTCTGATACTGTCCACAGAATCCATACCTCAGAAATTAGACAACTTTATGGTTGTTTGCTTTAATCTTCTCTAAATTCAGGTAGTACTTCCATAGCAAGCAAAATGTGTAGTAATAACATACAATGCAGTTCCTTCAGTAGAAATATTAGGAAGAAATTAAAAGATTAGGGAAAGGGCTGATAGTATTGGGAACAATTTTTTTCATCTTGAGATTCATGCTGTGCAATTCCAGCCTTAAAAGCTGTTTATCTACAGTGGAATTCACCTAAAAATAGGTTTTTATTAAATTATTTTTCTAGCTTGACTATGTCACCATTAAAAAGAGGAAAACACCTATTATCTTGGATGGTTCACCTCATCTTCAGTTGGGTGTCAAAGACAGGGGAATTATCCTTTTCTAGCATTAGTTGTTGAAGAAACCATAGATGACTTGTTTAGATTGGTTGCTTTAATTTTTGATGTTAAGATTAAGTGGATTCTTTCTCTCAATTACTAATGTTCCTTTAAGGTCAAGGAATTAGAAGTTTTAAGTTCAAGTTTGATTAGTAATATGAAATTCAAATTTTATTTTTGCTTCCAAAAATCCCAATGTTAACTTATATAAAACAGGGTGGGACAGGATGGGGATGGCATGGTTGAGCAGGAGAGGCAAGGAAAAGAGCATTTTTTTGCCTTCCTGTTTTTTGTCTTACTGAAACCACATATCCAGCATCATCTTCATTTGGAAGTGTGTCAGGCCAGTGGCCATGGCAACTGGGTGAGTGTAATGTTAAGTTTAAGGGCAAAGTTTGTTGAACTGACTTTTTTATCCACCTATTTTTGTTCTCCAGATATGTTCTAGAGATGAGCTGTGATGAACCTAATGAGCATATAGAAACTCAAAGGAGGTGACTCAGTTCTAGCCATTGCACTAAACTAAGTCTTTCAACAAGTATCCTTAGGTACCTTTTGTATCCAGAAATAAAATACACAAATTCAGAATACACAAGCAAGATTTCGGGTCTGCATCACCTTTGGAAAGGGTGTCTGCATCTCTTTCTCTATTGAGCAGAGAAAAATTATTCCTAGGGCTATTGACCAGCAAGCTGAGTTAATTAAATTAAATTAAATGGAAAAACATGACTGCAGAGTCATCTGGGGTTCAGATTAGTAACCTGAAGTGGTGCTCCTCTGACATTTCTGCATGAGCTAAAAGTCACTGGCTAGTTATTCATGTTGAGAGTTGTGGTGCCAAATTTCTGAACATGAAGTGTGCTGGTTTAAGACAGAAGTAGTTTTAGTAAATGTTGTTAGTCAGTGTAATCCCATCATCCCTCATATTAATGCATCTGTGAAAAGGGATATAAATCAAACTCCTAGACATATGAGAATACAAGATACTGTCCTCTTTAGGGCTGTCATTAAGGAAGTGATCCTTGGTTGTAATTTGGTACAAATTGTCATTACTTCTAAATGTCAGAAGGACTGAGATCTCACATCGTAGTGAGTAGTGAGTGTGGTTTATATCCACTGACTTCATCACCAGTTCTAGCTGAAAAAACTGCTTCCTGACCATTCCTCCCAAATCCTAATGGAGGAAGATCCTTAAAAAAATATCTAGATAATCCTTTTTCCATATCAATCTAGGCAAAATGGGTGTCTTTCTCTTCTCCCTCAATTTTGAATATTTAAGATTATATGATTTGAGACAATATATTCTATATTATCCTGTTTATAAATAGTTACTTCTTTGTTCAAGAAGTAAAGATTTTAAAACCTGGAAGGACGTCTCTCTTTCTTGTGGCTCTCAAGTCTACGGGTATTAGTTAGAAGACTAGGACAATTCATCGGGTGTTTTTTTGGCAATTTTTCATTTTAATCATTAACTCCCTTGGTTACATTACTGAAAATACACTGTACTTTTAATAACGTAAAGCATTTGTAGAATGAAATGCTGTTTGAACAGCAAGTGTAAAACCAGTTGATGCAGAAAAACACAGAAATACTGTGCATGTTAGTTGAATAGTTAGATAATACTCAAACTCTTTTTTGGGACAAAACTCCCAAATTTAAATTTTTGTAGTGTTAGAAAGTTAGAGCATGTTGAAGAAGTTAATAACACAGAGAGAAGGAAATCAAATCTACCTTTTCCTGTAATAAATTACAAGACCATGTCTAGACCTTTTACAGTAAAAGACTGCATTCATTCTAACAGTGTATTTGCAATTGAATTGCTTGTCAGAAAGCTGTGACATAGCAGGTATAGAAAATACCATTAGTTAATCTTCAGTCTGGAGGTTTTGTTGATTAACACTTCTAATAGGTTGCAAGAGGGCATTATGATTGATGCAAGTTCTAAATATATGTATATGTATAAATATATGTATAAATAGCTTCTTCCTTTCTAGTTTGTTTACCTTTTTCAGGTATGTGTTATAACAAATGGCTTTGCGTGGATAAGCTGCTCTGTATATGAAATTATTCCAAACATCTTTCTTGTTACCGTCCTGGGTAACTGCCATGCTCTCTAGTTGGAAGCACAGAAAAAAATACCAGGAATTTTTGGTGTGTGAACAAAATGTTCTGGGACTTTCAGCTTGAATCAGAATCAGATTTGTGAATTTGGAGTTGGTGTGTATTTGATGAGTGAAGCCAAATTGCCAGTCCTTCTTTATGGAGGTTTGCTTTCATCAATCATGGTCTTCATGCATTCATAGTACAGTCATGCAGTACTTTGTGCCTGCATATGTTGGAGACATTACTTTGTATGTCTCTGAAACATTTCTCACATCCTAAATGAAGCAGAAGGAAATTTTTTCATGGTTTAATGCAAATGATTGATAAGTAAGAACCCGTGATGATTAATCAGCACCATATGGGCTTGATCAGACAAAGAAGGACATTTGCTGACTTAATTAAAAATTATGCCAGATTATGTCGTTGCATCACTTTTCATTTGTATTCTGCTTATGCAAAGATACCCGAACTTCTTGGTGCTGTTAAGTAGGGAACTGTCATGCATGGTAAAGATAAGGTGGAGGCTTCTGTTTTGGAGGAATAACAAGCTACCATAACGTGTTTCACTTAAATCCGATTTAAGAAAATCTGCTAAATTTATGAAAGACTAAATAACTATTTTTAAGGTGAATTTGTCTCAGTGTATCTGGATTTCAAACAAATTGCCCCTGCATTAGGAATATTATTGTTATCCCTCATTTTAAATTTGAAAACCACATCTTTATTAAGAATAATATTTTTTATCTTGATCAACGTGTGATATAATATCATTATGTCCATGCCAAATTTTAATCTGTTTTTACATGCTTTTTTTAACTGATTGCTTAAGTGTAATTAAAATATTTTATATGAGCTTATCAAGCAAAGAGGATAATGTAGTGGGTTGTAACAGTGGATTTAAACCAGTTCTAATTTATTTCACATATTATGCCATGCCACTGCATGGCTTGTATCACAAACTCCTATATGCTTTTTGGGATTTATGTTCTCTGTATGTCACTGAAGTTTGTACTGTCAGACTCTACCTGACAAACATTTTCTTCCCTGGTTTCCAAAACAGAATATACAACTTGCCTGTAGGTGTTCTTTCCATACACTGGCGCTTGAGCTTTGAAACAGGAACGATGGAGTAGAGAAATGATGATTCATGATCAAGTGAGGAAGTGGTTGATGGGTTGATAGGCAGTGGGTGCAGAGAGAGGGAGACAGCCAGGACCTCATGAACAGCAAAACAGGGCAGGAAGAAGGCACTCAAAGTGTATGCACATGAAAAAGGATGCGACTGAGAGAAGAGCATTTAGGGAAAGCTCTCACACCTTTCCTGGGAAATCAGCACAAGTGTGTGGCTCTCTGGATGGCCTGTGCTCTGAAGCATGGGGAACAAGAAGAGGAATTAGAGGTTTATTGTGCAGCTGCAGGTCTATGGTCTCATCATGATCACAGAGAAGTGGTGGGATAGCTCACCTTACTGGAGTGCTGCAATCCATGCAGGCACAGGGCAGGATAACAAGGAAGGGGTGTAGCCCTCTGTGTGAGAGAGCAGAAGATGCAGGAAGCTCTGCCTACAGATGAGGGATGAACCAGCTTATAGGTCAGGATTAGAGGTCCAACCAATGTCATGATATTGTGGGTGTCTACTATGGACTTCCTGATCAGGAAGAAGAATTAGATGAAGCCTTCTTCCAGTTGTAGCTGCTGGTTTTCATGGAGAACTTAAACCATCCTGGTATCTGCTGGTGAGCAATGCAGTAGGGCACAACTAATCCAGGAGGTTTCAGTAGTGCCCTGATGACTGGAGGGAAAGTCTGGGGGAAGAACTCAGCAGAGCATGATCTGATCAAGGAACATTTAAATAAACTGGACATGTACAAGTTATTGGCACATGACAAGGTGTTCCTATGAGCACGAAATGAGCTGGTCTTGACTGATGTCATTGCAAGGCCACTTTGGAACATGGCAGTCAAGGGTTCTTGAAGACTGGAAGAAAGAAATCATCACTGCTATCTTCAAAAAGGGAAAGGGATCTTGGAAACTATAGGCCTGTCAGCTTTAGCTCAGCCTTTGGGTAGGTGATGGAGCAAATAATCCTGGAAACTATTTCCAAACATATGTGTAGAACAAGGGGGTGATTGTGGATAGTCAGCATGAATTTACAAAGGGCAAATCAAGCCTGACCAGCCTGATAGCCCTCTTTCATTAGTTGACTAGCTTGATGGATGAGAGGAGAATATCAGATGTTCTCAATCTTGTCTCTGGTAAGAAGTTCAATACCCTCTTCTAAAACACCCTTATAGACAAACTGAGGAAGTACAGGCTAGGTAAGTAAACAGTGAGGCAGATTGGAAAGTGGCTGAATGCCAGGCTCAGGGAATTGTGACCTGTGACACAGAGTCCAGCTGGAGGCAAATCACTCGTGGTGTATGCCTGGGGTCAATATCATGCCAGTACTGTTTAACATCTTCATTAGTGTTTGGAATGATGGGGCAGAATGTACCCTCCGCAGGTTTTCAGACAACAGAAAACTGATTGGAATAGTTGATATAGTAGGGGGATGTGACACTATTCAGAGAGACCTCAATAGGACGGAGAAATGGGCCATTAGGAACTTCATTAAGTTCAACAAAGGAAATGAAAAATCCTATGCCTGGGGAGGCGTAACCCTACGTGCCATTGCACCTGAGGGCTCACAGCTAGAATGCAGTTTTGCAGCTGGAAAGTGGTTTTTTAGGAAAGACCCTAGGATGTTTGTGGATGCTGAGATGAACCTAAGCCAACAATGCCTCCTTGCATTAAAGAAGACCAACACCATCCTGGGCTGCATTGGGAAGAGTGTTGCCAGCAGACTGAGGAACGTGATCCTCCCCCTCACCAGAGCTGAGTAGCTCTAGTGAGGCACATCTGGAGTTCTAAGCCCAGTGCTGGGCTCCCCAGTACAAGAGACATGGAGCTACTGGAGCATGTCCAGCAAGGGGCTGTGAAGATGGTGAAGGGATTGGAGTGTCTGTCATACAAGGAGAGGCCAAGAGAGCTGTGTTCACCCTGGAGTAGAGAAGGCTCAAGGGAGAACTTACCAATGTGTATGTACGCCTGCTGAGAGGGAATGCAGAAAAAAGGCCAGACTCCTCTCAGTGAGAGCATGAGCACAAACTGAAATAAGGCAAATTGCACTAAAGCATGAGAAGGGCATTTTTCTGCAAAATTTATTAAACACTGGAACAGGTACTTCAGAGATTTTGTGCAGTCCCAGTATCTGGGGATATCCAAACCCCAAGCAGATATGGCCCTGAGCAACCTGGTCTTACCACACCTGCAGTATGCACGGGAGTTGGACTATGCAATCTCCAAAAGTGTCCTCCAGCCTCAGCTGTGTTGTGACTCTCTTTCAGATTTCCATTTCATGCTGCTTATTATGCTGTTCTCTTGCACTAAATGCTCAGTGTCTTTAGTTTGGAGCCAGGTGAAGCGATTGGAGGTTTGGCGTCTTACTGAGGACAAACAGCAGCATTGAGCTGCAGATTTCTCAAGGTGATGTAGGCAGGGGCCACTCTCTGGATTGGAGATAGATTTTCTCCCATTGGTTTTCCATCCTCCCATGTAGTACATTGGAACTAGTTTGATACAATTTATAGTGGTGAGGGGCTAGAGAGAGTCTGAAGGGTCTTCTGGCGTCTTCTCAGGCTTCCCAATAATGCTGCTTGTTACATCATAAATGTTTGTGATGTGACTGGTGCAATACAGTTGTTCAGTCCTTCTCCCACCCTCTCTTTAGACCAGGGCTGCATCCATCCTTCTCAGCACACTGATTCACTAAAATGCAGCAGTACTGCGCCACAGAGCAGGCTGAGCAAAGTTTAACTTCCTGTGATAGCAGTGAAGCAAAACAATACACCAAGGTTTTTCATGCATTTGGTGAGACTGACGTCTGTGTTGAAATAAAGAAACCCACTCATTTCATATTAATTACAAAAGTAATTAAAGTCTTTATATTGAATTTGTGCTACAGTGACTAAGGGTGTAGTCAATATACGTTACTCATGAAAAAAATGAAATGTAAAATCTTTTAATTATTACTATAAATATTGCAAACAGAACTAGTGGAGGCAACAACAGAAGAACATTAAAGCTTATTCATCAATAAAAGTAAATCACCTGGAAAATGAGAACAAATTCACAAGTAATTTCAGACTGGCTTTGTGGAGGATATTCACTATGCCATACCCGTTAGCTAAACCTGGGAGGAGATCCTGAACATGTGTGGAGTATAACAGATTTTTTTGTACCCTGCCTAGGTTTGATCCCATATTTCTTAACGAACCAGTGTAAGGGCAAGTTCACATTACATAAAGAAAGGATTGAGCTATATAAATTTGCAGTGGAATATGTAGTGCTGGAGCCTAGCATAAGAGGGATCTGTTTGGGTATGCTAGGTAAAATTGGGTATTCTCATGGTTTATAGGTCTAATTACTGGTATTCTGTATCAAAATAAATGTTATTTTAATTATTCACAATGTTAATCAACCCAGATCCTTGTCTGGCAAAGGAGAGGTCATGTACTTGGAATTGAGGTGGTTCCTCATTCTCAGATTCTGACAGCCTTCAGAGTATTAGAGGACATAGTAGATCATGTGTGCTGGATGTGCTGTGGCACAGCCAAGCAGATTAAAAAAAACCCCAAAACCCTTGCATGCCTCGTGCATGCCTCGCTGTGTGCCATCGGGTGATAATGATCACGGTGCTCTGGCAGCGTGCTGAGCTGGGTCTCTTGCTCAGGAAATGTTAGCAACATATGAAGAGCTAGATCCTGTCGACTACAAATCTCCACAGCCACACAAACAGTGGTGTGGCAATATCAGTCTGCATGACGTTGGAAGCTGGTCCTTAAATGGCATTTTCAATGGGGTGTTTCCTGGGTTTCTGCTTAAATTCTGCCATGTGCAGCATTTCAAGGCATCACTGTGGGAGGTCTGTTCCGTATTTCTCAGGCCTAAACCACCACAGAGTCAATTACATACCTGCAGCAGTAGCAGAAATGATGAATTCTGCTGCATATATATTCACATATGAATCATATCAACCTTTGCAGTTGTCACATTTCTAAAGAATCTTGGACCAAGTTCTCATTTGCTACTTATCTTCCATATTATACCTGCTTCAAAGCCTGCATAACTAAGGTCTTGCAAATTTATAGATGGCTGCAGTTGTAGTTTATCAGCTGGGCTATGGATCACCAGCATCAATGCTTCAATATGATTTGGTTTTAATCAAAGCTCCAGTGCAGTTGCGCTCATTGAAAAGTTACTCATTTCTTTTCTTAATGTGAACTGGCACGGCTTTGGGGACATAATGCTGTTCTCTATTCTGAAGTTTCCATTTTTAATGGTCAAAATTCTGAGTGAGTTCCCAGTTCATTTTTTAAATTACGTCTCTGCAAATTTAACTTGACTTAAGAATATTTATTGATCTGGGTATTTCTTTCTCGTAACAAATTGTAGATCCTGCAATTTTCATGTGCAAGGTTTTTTTAAGATGATTAGGTGATATTTCACATAAGTATGAAATGCTATGTCTTCTATGTAAATTGGAATTCCTCCTTTCTAAGAAATAAATAGAGATACTAGAACTAGTCTACACTTATTAGATTCACATATTTATAATGCAATATTTCTTTTATGATAAAATGTACAAATAACGGTCTTTTTTTCTGTATTGGAAATTTATAAGCCAAAAAACCAATGTGAATTTCACAGGAAGGTGAAAACTCATGAAAGTCTTTAACAAGTCTCCACTCAAGGTAGTGATATATTTTTACAAGAATTAATACATTTTTAGTGGTTATTAATAACATTATGCTATGGAACACATTAGCATAATGGTAACATTTTAAATCTGGGTTTAAAAAGAACAGTAGTTCATATCTTTATTTAAAACCAAGGGAGACTTCTGTGTGTGCTTAACAAACTGATACCTTAATTCAGCTTCCTCCAAGAGGAGTAACTGATCTTTGTCAACACAGAAAAGGTATTTTAAACAAAAATTTAAAGTCCGTGTCTACTTTTTATGTACATCGAAAGCTTGAGCTGATGGAAAACTTGTCAGTCTTCATGTAACTCTTTTGAGTAGCAATAATATGAATGCTACTTAGCTTAAAATACAGAATTAAAATAGAGAAATGTGGATATAAGAACAAACAATGCAAGCCTTGAAAGATGATACAGTTTTATTACAGTGCAAAATGAAATTTTTAGTTATTACAAATTCCCTAGCAGGGTGAGCAAGGACTGAGAGCTTCACAGATGTGGACAATTGTGCTGTAGCTGTCATCAAAACTGATAAATGAAGGAGGGTTTTTTGAAACTTCAGGATGGTAATAGTGTTCATTCTTGCAAAAAAAGAGTATTTACTTAGCAAATAGCCTGATCAAGATTTTGAGGTGAAGCCACAGGGATAAAGACTTCTCTAAACTTGTTTAGAGAATGAGGCAGGAATTGTAGAAAGATAAAGGATGGTCTTCTCACTTGCCTAGTTTATTACTGCTCTGGGAAATTACTCTCTGCCCCATAGTTTTTATGTGATCAGTGACAAGTCATTCCAGACACGTCTTAGTTGGTGGTCATATGCTGCCTGTTGCATGGGGAATTATTGTGCCTTGAGGCTGTGGATTCAACCTCCCCATCATGCGGAAAGTTTGGAGCAGAACTCACACAGGATTCTTTAAGGTTCTGGTTTCTTTAACCCAGCAACAAAGTAGAAGATGGTTGCTGAGTTCACCACGCAAAACGGTCTGATGGCACGTGGAAAAGCTTTCTCTGCAAAGGCAGAGTGGATAGTGAGTGTTTTGTGGCTACAAAAGATAAACTGACCATCTTCTGGGGGGTGATAATATAATAAATACTTGTGATGGCACATTGAAAATACTTTTTTTGTTCAGTTTCCACAGGAATTTTGAGGAACTGTTTTGTTTTCAGAAAGAGGGATAAAAAGAATTTATTTCTCGGTTTTCTTATTCTCCTTCTACTTCAGTATTACCATGAACTCTTTCCTTCCAGGGATTATTGTCCATTACACTCTTCTTGTACTCCAGTCAGGTGACTTTGTCTTGAGTCATGCCTGATGATGGCCACAAAACTTGCAGCCTTTCTGCACCCTGGACAGTCTAGGTAATTTCTCCCAAATGCAGAATAGGCAAGAGATGAAATTCCTGGGAAATACTGACTTTCTGCCTCTGACCTGGAGGCAAAATAGTAATATTCAGGAAATGTACAATCTATTTAGCAATAAGGCCTGTGAGTGAGTGTAATGTCACTTTGTAACAAGAAAGTTTCCTGGTATCCTAACAGTTGATCTCTTGGAAATCCCTTAGTATGAGACGTATGACTTAAAGAAGTTTTACCAAATTGACGGGTAATCAAGAGAATTGGCAGGTACAGTATTTGTGCCAAATGGAAGGATCACCTCATTGGAATCTTTCAGTTAGGCACTAGCCACTTCTCAAAATGAAGTGAATTTATAATTTTGTTTTTGTTGGTTTTGGGTTTTATTGGTTGTGTTTTTTGTTTGGTTGGTTGGTTTTGGTTTTGTTTTGGTTTTGGTTTTTCTTGACATTTCCTTCAAAAGGGCCAGACAATCTACCATGGTATATCAGCTGGAACTTAGAACAGATAAAAGAAGAAATTCGACCATGGGCAGAAACCAGGCATGGAAAATTTCTACCTAAATTTTTCATGTTTGAGAAACAGAATAGATATAGGTAACAGGCAAGGCCCCCCGCATCTAAAATCTCCACAGTGCAAGTATCCACTGCAATACTTGAAGTAAATTGCCAATCCTACTTTGTTCCTGATTATCCAAATCACTGCAGCTAAAAACCGAGCACCAAAAAAGTTTTATCAACTGTGCACTTGCCTGTTTCATTAAATAGAGAAACACATTGAGCATGTATGCATTTAGTTTATATTGCTGCTCAGGTGATCTGCCCTGGGGCAAAGACAGGCACTCTGATGTAACCTGCATCACAACTTGCTTTTTGCAGGTGGAAATACAGGGCAGTAGCCTCAAATTATTACCATGAAGGCAAGATATATGAAAACACTTTAGATAAGCTGCTTAAAAAATATAATGTATCCTCTTTACCCCCAGAGTGTATTACAGATGGAAACTTCTGGTTCTGAGGTCATTTATGTACAACACCAAGGTGAAGCCAGAGTAATTAATGTTCTAATTATTCATTATCTAAAGATAATGATTTTTGAAAATCCATCATTATAAACTGCTTTATGTATCTGTCAGACAGGGAGGGAGATGGAGTCTTTAATCCCTTTAGAACATCTGTACATGAAAAATGCACTATGGGGCATTGCTTCTGCATTTTTAATTATCTAATTATGTTTCCTCTTTCAAAGGAACTGTCACATCACCAGCAGTCTTTCTTAACGATTTGAAAAAGACTGAAAAATTATTTTAATTGGTTTTTCATTTAATTACCGCAGTTGACAAAGATGAAATATAATCCATAAACTTTTAGTTTAAGGACATTGTGCTAATATTTTAAACAGGCAGTACTTGTTATTTTTAGATTAAAGAAGTGTAGGAAAATAGTTTTAGCCATGGCTCAGACCACAGAGTACTTCTCACTTGCTTTATCTTCATCTCAGTTTGCTATATTTTTAAAAGTTTTATCTGCATTTTTTTTGTTAGTCCTGACCTTGCACTGTCCCATTTATCTTTTCAGATTCTCCTCCTGCATTTCGTATTTTGTTGCTATTGCCTGTTGCTATTATCTACTTTTGTAAAGGAGCAGAGAGCAATATATTTCATGTAAATGATGTAGCATTTTTTACATGAGGAGCAGCGAGACCACAGGTACTTCAGTACCTCATGCTTTAGAGGGAAAAAAAGCAACAGGGAAAATAATATTATTCCTGAATGTTATGCAAAGAAGGAAAAAACCAGTGAATTCAGCTTTCTTGATGCTGAAGAAAGCTTCTTTCAGTGTTGAGCTACACATTTTTGTATTCGTCATACACACACCCCCACCCCCAATATCTATTTTCTTGATACAGAATTAACATTTACATCCTTCCTATGTTTGCTACAGTTTAACTGAATATATACGTGGCTATATGCAGTCAAGTTTGGGTCATTTGAGCTGTTTGCCCTTTGATTCACATGAGCCTTCCACATCAGCATTAATAGCAATAGTTAACCCTGAGCAGTCCCCCTGGGGTGGCTGCTTTTGTGTTGGTTTCATTTTGTGATTCATGTCATTAGTTGGCTTCGGGCAGATGGTGCCTTGGGTATGTGCAGGCAGACACACGGGCTCCCAAATACAGAGACATTTGCTCTGCTTTACTACCATATATACCAATATAAATAAAGTTGAAATGTTCATGGCAAATAAGAAAAATCTGCTTATCTTTTGCTTGGAAAATAGTTGAAATCTGCTTATCTTTTGTAATGTTCAGACTTACTTTCAGAGTTGTTATTCTTTCGTTTCTTGGAGAAATGCTAGTTTTACACGTTTAAAAAGTAGAAATCTGTCAGAGCTGTGAAACTTGCACAATTCAGTGGTCAGCGTGTTCCTGAGAAAAGCATTTTTCACAACCCATATTCTGATATACTGTATTCCAATATGGAAATTTCCTGATCTTCCAAACTAGGATTTTAACCAGTTAAGCTCCCAGAGGAGGCTTCTGTAACAAAATCTTCCCCAGCCCTTACCTTGGTGAGAGTTTGCACATTGAACACAGAGGGGACGGGATGTGTCATCCCAGAGGGAGCATCTGTGTCACGGAGTGGCACTTCCATAAAATACCGGAATATTGTCAACAACACATATAACTTACAAATTACTGATCTTCAAATATCTTAATACACCAGTAAGACTTTAATATGGTGACTTGACAGCAGAAGCAAGCGGGTTTCTAATAGCTCTTTCATAGATCTAATATATGGTCAATGTGCATGTTAAATCAATATGTAGTTCCAGTTGGTACAGACTGTATGAAATTGTTATTTGATCGAATCAACTTCTGTGGTCTCAAAAATTCTTTTGACTAACTAGAGAGAATTATAGTATAGGATATATGTTTGTCCTTTGGTTTGTAAAGCACCATGCTTCAATTAATTTATTAAATGCTAAAAAATATTTATAAATATTTATTAAAAATTGTACAGTAATTTATCTTGCAGAAAATGTTATATATCATACATAATATAAAATATAAACATTTTCTTAGAATGACAGAGCAATTTGTAGGCAAGTAATTAAGTGTTTGTAATTATTGATTATATATCATATAATACTAATAACAAGACACTTATTTTTAGAAATGTAATGTTTCTCATTATAAAAATACCTTCCCTTTGGTCCAGAACTGTTATGTGTTTAGGAGATTATTAGTATTCATGAGCTACCTCATTGCAAACGGGTGCCATAGGGGCTATGAATTAGTGCGTGATGCTGCATTCGGCAGGAGAGAGGAAGCGCAGTAGCTTGTGCTGCTGGGGGCCAGGGATTCTGCTGAAAGATTCAAGTTGCTGCAACTGTCTGCAGAGAACTTATATTGCAATATCATCTACACAGCAAGGAATACAGGGCGTCATTCATTTACTCATGGCTTGCATTACTGGAAAAACGGGTGGAGTAAAAATGAGGGATCATGAAAATAAACACCTAAAGTATTTTTTTATACATCATCTGTAATTCTAAGAGAATGAAGGAAATGCTGTAGTTTTAGCAATGGCTAATAATTTCAGATTTTTTCTCTGAAAGGATATACTTCCAGATATTACATGGGTGAGTTTATGGGCAAGTATTTTTCTAGCTTTCTTACCATTGTCTTACTATCTTTCTTTTTCGGGTGGAATGTGCAGGTATTTTATGTAATTACTGAGAGATACTGAGTGTGTATCTATATACCAAACTCAGATGATTTGTCCAGTATGCTTTTATGGACCTTGAATACAATATATTAGATATCTGTACACAGAAAGATATATGATGATTTAATACAGGTGCTTGGATTGCATTCAGTTCTATATAGTTGTGTGTGCTGTACTTTAATATGAGCAAGTATAATCCACAATGCTGTTGTAGCGTGCTCATCTTATAGAATTTGTTTCAGGGTTCATTTTTATGCTAGCTTGTAAGTCAAACTACTCTTTGATTAAGTTTTTTGTCTTAATAGCTCGTTCTTCATTCCCACAGATACAACTTTCAGGTAGGGGCAGCTTGCAAAACTGCATGAGTTGCTTTCTTTCAGAACACTGATGGCTCACATGTGACTAGAGTCTTGATTTTGCCTTGTGTAGTTCAGATACCACTTTAGATGGGATCTACCTCAACTGCATAAGTTTTGGCAGGGAATATAAGCATTTTTCTCTTGGTAGAGGGAGCAGCGTCTTCCTCACTGATGCAGGAACCTTGTGGGTAGTGTCTGACCCCAGTGCTGGGGAGGATCCTCTGCACTTGCTGGGGTCAAAGGGAGGTTTTCTTTAGAGGGTAACTTAAATTAAAAAAAGTAAAGTTAAAAATCCAGTGACTCTTTTTCTGTGCTGAGTATCTGTGAAGTAATACACAGGCCCATATAGATTGTCTGTAACCATTCTTAATATGCACATCAGTTATGTTGTTATGACTGTAATTAGAAATTCTTAGGAATAACATGACTTTTGCTGAAATATTCATCAGAATAATTGCTAAATAGCATAAGATAATTTAAAATAAATATTTAGTGAATTAATTAATTTATGACTAAATGGACTATACTGACAAATCTTCATTACTCTTCATTATCCTACTACAGAAAACTATATTTATTAACTGTGTTATGATAACTACGTTTAAATATAATTAATAATTTACCAATTCTAGCCACAAGCCTGCAAAAACTTGCATCTGCGTTTAAATGAATGTGTTAATAATCCCAGCAAGTCTGAAAAACAAAATAAAAATTTAGTTACGTTATTATCAGAACAGTTAAGTGCAAAGTGTTATAGTCATGCAGGTCCTTTTCTTCTTTGTGCTTCATAAATTAAACACTAACAGTAGTGAAGAAAGCAAGAGTGTGAGTTAGGAGCTTTTTCTTCAAGTAATAACCAGTAATGTAATGGAAAAACATTGTGTTCTAAGGGTACTCAATCAGATGGCATAAGAATGCTGAAATTTAAATGCCCACTCTTTTGAGACTGTTTCAGTTAATGAAAAATAATAAACTAGCACAGGGATTAGATGAACGCGAAGGAAACTTAATCTCTTTGCTTTGTTATGGCGAGAGGAAATATTGGACAGCTGTAGGATCCTTGGTCCTATCCCATTATGCCCATTTCTAGCAAATTAATAGCTATTTTGTACTAGTAGACTAGAACATATTTCCTAGGAAAGTAGGACTTCATATTTGCAAGGTAAAAACAAGTGTAAGATTAATTTGAATTCTAAATTTCTCTGTTTTGTTTTTTTTTTTAACTAAGATAAATCTTCTAGTTCCCTCTACCTGTTGCAAAGAATCAAAAATTAAATTTATATGAGTCTTTGAAAAAAGCAATTTTTCTGTTATTCAGAAAGTTTCTATATTCCCTGAATTCATACATAAAAAATGGTTTTTTTCCAAAAGTTACAATACTATATTTTCTTATTTCTCAGCTGATGGACGTCACTGCCTCATAAATACATATGAAATAAAGTGAGATTAGAGCATTTCAGGTAAATTGTAAAAAAAAAAAAAATGAAGGCTGGCATAAAAACATCATTATTTTAGTATTTATTATATTCATAAACACCTGAAATTCTGTAGAGCAAATTCAATAATATGGTAAATAATTCTTTAATTGCATGGCAGATTTTATAGTCCATAGAACTTTAATGCTGGAAATTATAGGTTTATAGATTAGTATGTCAGCAAAACACATGTTAATATAGTTCAAATGTCAACAGATGCTCTCAAAAGAAGTATTTTCAGTTTCTTTCCTCTCTCTTACTGACATATGGATGCATAAACTCAAGAATTGACAGAATTGATGACTCCACGGCTCAAAATGGGAGCAAAATGACTTCAGAAAGCTTTGTGTAGGGCCACTGTTGGCAACATAGAAATTATCCATGTGGAAAGGAGTTGTCCATGTCTAATCAAAGTAGGAAGTAGGATCCCCCAAAATGAGGCCTGTGTGATTCTGCCCTCTCCTTGAAATGGTGAAGTGTCTCTTGCTCCAGAGAAGAAACCAGTTAACAATGCTGCCTTCTATCACCGTAGAGGCCTTTCCTTTGATACTTGTATATATATGTGTGGAAGATGGTATTTTTTGAGTTTGTTTTTTTTTTCCCAGCTAAAATTCGTCCTAGAATGATTGAATATGTTTGTGTGTACACCCACATTTATGTGAGAGAGTGTGTACTGGGTGAGAAAGGTGATAAAATACAGAGGAGTTCTATACAGAAACATCAAAATACATATGTCTTATATTTTTGCCTTGCAAACCCAAAAGGCAGTCAATAAAGTTTCTCTGGGATAGGAGGGAACATGACAGAACCTGTTTTAAGCTCAGTGTACCTCAGGTAGTCCACTAAAAATGTGTTCTTAAATACTTCAGTGCATCAAGCAGCTTGTTCTGTTTGAAGGTGGTAGCTGCTTTTTTTATATGAGCTTAGCAGGAGCAGATCCTAAGTGCTGAGGATAGTTAAAAGCATATGCAGAGGTTGATAGTGAGCTTTCTAATAAGTGTTGTCTATTCAAAGACTTTTCAGCTTCATTTTCAAATAATATTGTCTGTTTTTACATGCTCTTACCTATGGTCACACCTTAGTAACTCCTGGTAACAGTCAGTACAACATAATTTAGGGATACACTGTTTTATACTTTCCTGGATCTGTCTTGGGACAGGACTGACTAACTTTATATTGCTATTAGAGCTAGGGCATTGCTTGGTCACAGCAGATTTAGGACTGTGTATTAGTGTGCCCTGTGTGTATTTGAGACTGTTCTCTAGACCTTGTTTGTGCTTTATGCTGCCTCTATACACAGGAGCAGAAAAAGGATTTGTATAGAAACATTCAAATGCAATGCAATAGCTAAAGGAACTCGAACAGAACTGACAGAGCGATTCGTCTTTCTGCCAATCAATGAAAGTTCTAGTGCGTTATTAGGGATTTTGCCTCAAAGTTATTTTGCCTCATACTGTGATTATTGCACTTACCTTTAATGAAGTGAGAGAGTGAAGACATAAAAGTATGAAAGTATAGATGATGATATCTTCATTTCTACTAGGTCTTAAGGCCTTGGTGAACAGTGCTGATAAGATGCATGTGTTAAACTACTGGCCCATGTTAATTTTCTTTCATTGTAAAATTGCTGTTTTATTTGTTTCTGTATTGTGGGAATATAGACAGGAAGGCTTCACATAACTTTTAAATGTCTCTCTGTCACTCTGAAAAAACATGGGAAAGTGTTAATTTTATTTATTTCCCTCAAAGAAGTGGAGAACAAACAATAGTACTGGAAATATGTACTCTGAGGAGTGTCAAAGTAAGCTTTTATTTGTGAACCAAATAAATGGGAATATATCAAGACTTAAAATTAATTTACTGATTGAAAAAAAAATGCTTTTGGAAATGCTGTTACACAGACAAATTAACATGTTTGTTTTTACTTTGTAACTGTAGTACATTTACCCCTAAAATGCAAGGCAGACGGATGGGGACTTCAGGGAGAATCACTAAGAGCACAAGTGTGAGCGGAGAGATGTATAAGCTGGAGCACATTGATGGGAGTCAGTCGGACACGGCTGTCGGCATGGTTGGAACAGGTGGGAAGAAAAGGCGTTCCAGCTTTAGTGCCAAAGTGGTTGCCATAGTGTCTCGAAGGAGCAGAAGCACATCTCAGCTTAGCCAAACAGGTGAGTGAGACACACACTCTTTGGAAACAGGACTCTCACCAAACATGGTTTACCATTATTTCATCTGTGGCATCTGTGTTACATGTATATGAATATGGACCGCTCAAGAGAGAAGATTTTCCAGCTGTAAATAAATTTCTGAGATATGAATTTTCTTTGATTATTAAATATTTGCAAGAAATTATATACAAATGCCTTTTAGAATATGTACCATAGTAACTTTCTGTCCTGATTAATTAAAAGTGTTGTCTCTTAGAAGCCTTGTTTACAGGTAGGCCAGGAAATGCAAAGAGACATATGTAGTTATCAGCAGTGGATAATAGTTTGACTAAGACCAGCTTTTAATGTAGAGGAAATTTCTTCTAGCAGAAGAGTTGAGTATGAATGTGGGAACTGAAATCTGAGCAAATGAGTGGCAGTTATGCGACTTGGATAAAAGGTTGTACCTGTAGTGGCATAAAATATGTTTTTAAAAACTACCTTTGTTTTCTTAGTTGAGAGTAAATCCAATACTTTAATTTTTTTAAGTAACACTGGCAAATTGGGGTCAGTGATTTCAGATAAATTAGATGACAACATGATGCTTCATTAGGAACATAAGCCTTCCAACTCTCCATTGCAACTTCAGAAATCTTAAAAGCTTCATACAGCATAGCCTGAAGGAACAAAAGCTCATACAGAAAGATACAAAAGAGAAGAAGAATATTTTAAAGTCCCTGTCCTGCTCCTGAACCCCAGTGAAGACTTTCGCTTTTGTCTTCAGTGGGAGCAGGACCTGACCCTAAGGGTTCTTTACGAAAAGAAGGAAAACAAAGAGGAAAAGCTTCAGCCTAGCATACAATGCACTCATATTTCAGCATTCCTCTGACATAGTCAGGGTATCTAAACTAAGGTAAGTAACAATATTGTTTATTTATATCATCAAATATTTCGCCTCTTTCCCCTGGTTTTCTTTTATTGCCAGATGAGCAGTAGAATTGATCCTTAAGATTGTTATACTTTTCTACACTACTCATGAATTTTAAGCCAGAAAGTATATAATCATGCAGTTGAACCAAATGATAAATGAAACTGGTGTATTTGAAGCCCAGAACTGTAATTAATATTGTGTTGCTCAAGAATGCACTCTGAGACTAGATTACAGATAGTTATATACAGTAAGATGCTATTTTAGATATATCAGAATCAATGGCATGCTCTGTAAGTAATAAAAAGTGGTGTTGTATTGTAGAAGGGATTTCTAGGTGGATGTTTTAGTCCACTTCCTATATATACCCATATTAAGTATTTTACAGAATGGTTTTTGTGACTTGATCTGGCGTTCCTTTCTAGCTCCTAGGTCTCATTGAAACAGGAATTACTGTGACAGACCAAATCTTTGCTCCGTCTTACTCAGTAGCCCAGCTCTCACTGGGAACAAGGACTGTATGCCCAAAGGGAAGGCACCAGGCATAGGATGACTTGCCTTGCAGAAGCCCTGGCTCACTCCTATCAGTGAACTTAGAGATAACTTAAAATCTGAGTTGTGACTTCCAAACACTTCTCAGCACCATCTATTTAAAGCTCAGATTTTCCTGTTCTTCATAGAAAGGTACTTTAGCTCTTCAAATTTTGCTTGGTGTAATTTTCAAAACAATAGGAATTTTGCAAGGAATGGAACTTGTAAAGTTGTAATGAAACTCAAAGAGCAAATCAAATATGAAAAATAGGATTGTCTATAATTCGTGATTGTAAAACAGTTCAGAATCATCTTTACTTTGTCTTGTTGTGATTCAGGCTGAGAGTATTATCTGTGGCATAATCAGCGCAAATAAAATGTGTCGTTTTTTGTCACTGATTTTGGATTTGGTCAAAAATCAGTGAATTAACACATTTTCTTAGAATAATATAGGCATGAGACTTGATAGATTTTCCAAATGACATTGTAGGAGACTAAATACTCATGTCCTAAATCAGAGACCCACTTCCCTTCCTTCCTATATTATACAAGATGAGAGGAGAAACCTAAAAATCTCTATTTCATTTTAATGTGTAGTGCAACTTACTAATGTCTCTACTATTGAGAATTAACAGAAATTTCTGTTATGCCAATATAATATAGATACTGGGTACTTCTTTAAAATTTATTATGTGAAAATTGGTTCTAATAGCCAAGTTCTGAAGTTTTGGAACTGATGTGGAGATTTATGGGCCTCCAAAAGTGGGGCCAAGTATGAACTTCTGGGACAGATCTTCAGGAACTGGAGGTGTGCTGTTGGTGCATTATGTGTATTTTAAAGGAAGTATAAAAATATAGAAATAAATGTGTGGCCTCCATAGGTTTTTCAGGTTTTTATTTCTATGACTTGAATGATTATAAGTAAGGGAAGCATGAGACAGATAGTTACTTGTTTCTGAAAACTCAAAATAGAAGATCAGAAATAAAAAGGTAGATTTTTTTAAAAAGCATATGTTCCATATTTTTATGGATTGAGTAGATCTGAAATTCTGGTTTACCGCTCTCTTCAAAGTCAGTAAAGTTCATTACTGTCTCACTTTTTTCACTTGAAGAAATAGTCAAAAAAGGGCTGAATTCGACTCTTTGTAGATAATTCTTCCTTTTAGCATACTGCGCGGGTTTGATGTTATTTAAAAACAGATGTGGTGTGTGTGGAACTGCCGCAAGGTAGCTGTTATTGATAAGATTTGATTTCTATTCAGTTGAAAAAGGAGTGTGTGTGCGTGAGCCTGTGCATACGTGTTCATGTCCGTACATACCCACATGGATTTCTTTGCACATATGGGGCAGATCCGCTTGCATTTTGGAGTTAGAAGGACCTGTAATCAATATTTTACGCACTCTGTTCAGTGCTGCTGGAAAGTATTTTTTCTAAATATGTGCCTTATAGATGGTCAATGAAAGAATTGGTTTCTATTTTTATGTAAATCTGCAATGAAATTATGTATTTTTGCTGTGCCTTCCTTTTGCCCTATGTTTAAGATTTTGTAAAATTTTTAGTAACTGTTCTGTGAAATCTCTACTTATTATGTATTTGTTAATTGTGCCCACAAATTGGATAGATTAGACAGTTCATAAGAAAAAGCTTGTAATCTTCTGACAATATTCCTAATAAAAATCCAGCTCTTCTTATGTTATCACAGTTAAAGAGAGGAAAAGGAAAAGAGGAAAAAAAAAGCAAAACTCCCAAAATGATCACAGAAAATTGAAAATAGCTCGAGCCATACATAACTATTTTAGTTATAATCCAATTTTTCTAGCTTTCTTTGTCAGCCTTATTTTGGTAAATAAATATATACATATATACAGAATAAATATGTAACTGCAAATTTTCTGAATACAGCAACTAAGCTTTAAATCACAGGAAAATGATAGGAAACTAGATTAGGATAGGAAATCATAATCTGTTGTCTTGATTTTGTGTTACAACACGCTATTCCCCTCAACAAAAAATCTTATCTAATGGCTTCCATACCAATTAGTGACTGAGGCCAGTATTGATCATACTGCATTTTGCTTTGGGGTTCTAGGTTTGTTTTGAATGAGATGACAACTTCTGTAATAGGAGGGAAGAATTTTATCACAGAATTTGTACCATATATAGAGACATAATAATGCATTTCAAAGTGGATAGAGGTAATGGGGGGGATATCACCAGTAAAATGAGTTCTGGAGAGAAGGAAAACCTCAATCTCAGATAAACAGAAGTATTCCCATCCCTGGATCCCTCTCAGTTCTCCTGGTACATGCAGACAAGTGCCTTAAGAGAGCTAAACAATTCCTCTCCTTTGCTTTCTACCCCCTGGTCAGCAGATAGTGCTTCAGAAAGATCATGTGTTTGTAGGAGCACACTTTTCTTCTATTTAAGTGCCAATAGTGGCTTGCAACTATTTTGACACAGATGAGAGTGGAAGAGATGCAGAGAAGGAGAGCTAAGGAGCTTAAAAGAATGGGCAGCATTTCTAGTTTGACATTACACTGATACCAGGTCAATTTTCTAAATGAAAGTACCTTGCCATGTTTATGGTGTGAACCACAATGAGATTTTTCTATGTAAGAACCAAAGCTATTTGCTTTCCATCTTTTGTTGGTGAAGTTGAGCGTCAACAACCTGAAATGAAGCCATGGACAATAATGTTTCAGAGACAGATTACGTACTATGAAGCAGAGCTCAAATCAAGTGCTGTAGCAAGGTGAAAACAGAATGGAGAAAAACTCTTTTCACTTATGTATGTCTCTGAAGTGCATACTTGGAGAGAGTCTTGAAGTGTTTGTCTGCTTCCCTCAGGAAGTAACTTGCAACCTGAGCAAAAACACGTGACTATCTTATAACATATTTCCCTACATAAAAAATTGAATTTCCTGCTAAAATATATCTTCTGTCATTTTCTGTAATTTGCTCTATAAAGAAGTGGCTTTATCTATGTTCTTTTGAATTAAGCTCCAAATTTACAATTTCAGATAAGATACTGTGATCTAAGTGGGGAAGTTGTCACTGAGCAGTGAAGTTCTGATAATCATGCACCCCACAGTATATCCATGCTTCTTTTGCAAGCTCACTGCAGCTTGGAGAACTCTTCTTCATCCAGTTGATTGCCCCATGTTTCACCTTCCAAGACTGGTCTCAAGAGTGGTTTCTCTCATGGTTGGATGACTGAAGGTAAGGTAAAGATTTGGAAAAGAAAACCTCATCAATTCTCTGTTGGTGGAGAATATGATGGTTCACTGGAGGTACTTAGTGACTGTTAACAAGCACCCCTATGCTGTGTAAAAAATAACCTCGCTTGGGAGACATGGAAATTTAAGCAAAGCAATGCAGCCTTCCAGGCTTAGAGCTACATCATTTCAGAGTAGACACTGCTATTTAAAAAAAAAAAACAAAAACCCAAAGAAACAAACAAAACAAGACCAAAGCCAAACACAAACAAACAAACGCATGAAACAATCAAAAACCAAAACCACAACTCGCCCCCCTCAACCCCCGCAATTCTGTTAATCTGTTTTTAATTTCCTCAGTATTTTTTTTTTAAATGCCAGTAGGACTATTTTTCTGTCCATCCTTGTAGTAATTTTATGATACAAAGAGAGATTTCCTACAGGTCTGGATAATATGGATCGAGAAAGCAGATAATAAGTAAGAAATAAAATATGCTGGAGGGCGAAGGCCTTTGTTTGTTGTCCTTCTTGAGGACAGTTGCTTCTTCTCATAATTGTTACTTTCTTACAAGGGTTGTGACAGCCTTTTCATGCAGTGGTCAGGCTTTTTTTTCTCCTGACATTTCATATTGATTGGTTGATTGAAAGACAAGGATGCATTTTTGAGCATGATTCTTTTACCTCATAATGTGACTTTATTTTTTTATCACTGTAGCAAAAGAAATTGTGCTTATTTGATAAAAAATGAGTGCTAGACAAAAGTTTAAAGGACTTATTTTATCTAGGATTCAATAAATCATCTATTATTATTAGACTGGATAGAAAGCATGGGAATCAGTAAGGAACCCTGGACATCAGGAAGAAACTGGTTAGGAGGGAGGCATCAACTGGTTTTGTTAAAACAAGCCAGAGAGTGTCTGCTGGTTGAGTTTCTAAGACAAAACCCACAGGCAGATTTTTAAAAATATTTTATTGAGAGGTAGTGTTTATGCTACTAGAATATGATGATGAAACTGATTTGGAAAGTATGTCAGTTCCTGGTAATCTAGGGGAAGGACTCTTGGGGATGGTCCTGTGCAAGGCCATGAGTTAGACTCAATGATCCTTGTGGGTCTCTTCCAACTCAACTTCTTCTGTGATTCTGTGATTCTGTGCCTGATAAACTTGAGGATAGAATAGCAGAACTCAGAAAAACTGTGACAATGCAGATTGCAAGTTCATTCCTTTCAGAACAAAAATTCCCAGATGCAAAAAAAAGGCAGAGGAGTTTTTGAATATAAAGGACAACACTATCAGAAACTGTGCTATAATAACAAACAGGTATAAATTAGCTTCAAATAGCTTTTACATTTGTATCAAAATTACAATAAAGTTTCTAACAGTCAGTCAGAACAAAGAGAGAAGTATCTCAAACCTCTCAGAACATTTAGCATGGTGGGGAAACCGTTTTTTTCTTGTTGTTTGTTTCTTATCTGGCATAATACCCTTTTGCTGTTTTCATAGTATTTCTTTCCTGATGTTACTTTTTTGGTATTGCCATCTCTCGTTCATCCAAGTGGAATGCTACAAGATATCAGATTTTCTAATGGCAGATTCAGAAAATTATCTTGGAATTCAGAATTACCATGAGTCTTACAGCTACAGAGTTACCTCGCAGGTTTAACCTGGTCTTCTGTAATTCACATGTTGTTCTCTGGTTTTTTAGAGGAGCATTTCCAAGTATTTGCTTGTGTTGGGCATTTATCTCTGCAAGAATGCTTCATAGTTACACATGAGCTTGCTTACCTACAGATATCTCTTTTTTGTTATCTTAAGTCTGTATGGTTTGAAAATATTTTCCTTAACTTTACTCTGTGTGTACTTGAAAAGTAACTTTCAGCAGCCTAGCAGGAGTGTGGTGGTCTGTCCTGCAGCTCCCTCATTAGCCGTGTTTGTCTGTTCAGTATTATCTCTGTGAGAGTCTTCCCTATCTGGGTTATTTTTCCCAGAGCAGGCCCTTAGAGCTTGCTCTGCATAGTTGTGATCTATGAGGATAATGGCTCTGTTGCACAAAAAGAATGAAGGGAGATTGGCATTTAGAAGGATTTCTCTTTTCAGCCAATCTGAAAAAAGTCTGTAGTGAGGCAGCAGAGGTGGTCATGGTGCCTTAGGGATGGTGATGGGATCTGGGCTCTGCACCTGACACCCAAGAGCAAAGAGCAACCCTGGTCCCAGCAGAAGCTCTGAGCCACTCCTGCACACAAATGTTTCTGCAGCAAGGGGTGGAGAAAAGGGGGAGGGTGATGAGCAAGTGGATGAAGAACACTAGAAAAAAAGAAAAAGACCTGATTATATTCATAAGAGGAACTCTTTGTTCCAGTAATGATACTCAATTCTTTGAAACTGCTGAGTGAATGTAAGCATGTTCTCTTTTATTTACTGTTGCCGTCTTGCTGAGGAATTCACTACCCTTAATAGAAACACAGTTCAGTTCCAGTTACTCATCTTCCAAAAGATTTCCTAATAAGGGCTGGTGTTTTCAAACAAAGCCCCACTGCACTGTTGAGTTAGTGTTACGTGTGGTTCTTTTCCTTTTTCCTGAAATGCAAATTGTGACTTTTTCTCCTGTTATGCAGTTGCTTGACTTGTACTCAAAAGTATTTCTCTGCTTTTGTGTTTGCAACTTCTCCCTAGATTTTTAAACAGAGATATTACTGCAGCAATAACTGTACTTAGGGCTATTTCCAATTTGTAAGTAGCATGGGGTTTAGGAAAATTTATAGCTTTCTGAAAGTATAATCTTGATTATGCCCAAACTATGACATACATGTCTTGTATAATTTCAAAATATGTCAAATGTATTTAATAAGTGTAGCTTCACTGCTGTGTTTATATTGTATTTTCTTATGAGTGGTCTTAGAAAAAGGCCTGCTTATAGTTCTGACTATATTTAACTGCGCCCTGTTTAAAGAGGATTTTTATTTGCTGATTCACACTGATCTTATCTGATTCGCTGTGCTTATCTGATTCACACTGTGTTCACAAGCTCTACTTTGTGCAAGTATAAACACAGAGTTGAAATAATACCAAAATTGTGACAGAAAAAGGAAATAGAGTGGTGCCAAAGGACTACCAAGAGAGAAAAAGATTGTACTATCTTCACATTAAAATTATCTGTGTAAATCCCTCTCTTTAAGAGAATGTCAATCTAAAACTTGTATTTTATTACTCTTCATGTGGTTCTTGCTTGGTTAGATCCACAGATTTTGTTCTGGAACTTGTAGAAAGTTGTAGAGTACCTGCAGTCATTCAGAGGAAAAATGCTCTTCCTCTGTGGCACAGGAATTGCTTCCTTTCTCACAGAAGAATAAAGCCTTCCTTGTTTAGAGTCAGATGATTGAGCTTAATTTTGATTGACCTGATTTTTTTTTTCATTTCAAAAGCAGTCCATCTCTTATCTAACATAAACCTTGATATTTTTTTGTTTTTGTTTTTGAATGAGATAGTCTGTTCAACACAATATTTCAGATGCAAGTATCGTATCTCTAAATCCATTAGAGCCAAGAAATTATGTAGGTCGGTACCTTTTAGAAAATGAAAATGACTTTGTAAAAAATCTTGAAGGGTTTTTTTTGGGGGGGGTTGTTTTGGTTTGATTTGGGTTTTTTGTTTATAGAACATTTTTAAAAATCATATGTTTGATGATAAGATATTGGTGGGCTGAATTTAAAAAAAGGTTTATTTGGTTAATCCAAAGAAGCATTAGATTTAGAGACATTATTTTAATCTTGTTTAGCACTTCTATATGTGAATGTCAAGATGAGCTTTGAGGGTTTTTCAGTAATTTTTTTTTTGCTAGGAATAGTACTAGCAACATAATCCAAATAAAAAGCAGTAAACTTAACCTAGGACAAAACAAGTAGTTTTTAAAAGACTTTCAAGGAAAATAATAATTATGATGATGATAATAATAATAAAGCTTGCTGCTTTTACTGTAGCTGATTGCGTTTGTGTATTTATAGAAAAAGCTGTATATATATATATGGTAGCTAGTAGTTTGCAATATAGCTAATGGCCCTTAGATACTTAAAATTCTGTATCATTAGTAATGAAATAGGCAGAACTCAGTAAAGTTATGGAAAAATATTATAAATTTTTTGCAAGTCATTAAGATGGATGAAAATTTATTTCCAACCTAAAAGTTTATGATTCCATCTTGACAAAATTTAGCGTGAGTATTTCCTAAAATATGAATAAATATGAATGACACTTTTAAATAAAATGCTAACAGTGTCAGAGCAGGTATCAGTTCACAAAACTGTTCAGTGGTGATGAATCTTTTTTTTTTCTTATAAAAATTTCAGCTGAAAACTTTCACCAAGTTTTGCAAAACCCTCTTGTTGCGTAGTCTCTCCAGTAGGAGCTCTGCATATGGGTAGGAAAGAGTCTGAACACACCTGAGGTGCACTCTTAAAAGCAACTCCCTTCTCTAGCATTTTTTAGATATCGAGAGGGGAGGTTGGGTTCAGCTGGCTGAGACCCAGCAGCATTGCAGGGCACGAGTGGACAGATGATAAACAGGGACAGTCACTGGCCTTGGTCCCACGTGCATCAGTCAGGCAGTGTTTCTGCTCCCCAGGGCTACTGGCCAGTCCAACGTTGACTTTGTTTCCAAGAAGAGAAGGAGCAGCAGTTTAATGTAAACTGTGTGACATGTAAACTGTGTGACAGAGGAATTGGATCTCTGATTGTATAACTTCTATTACCCAGAGTACTCTTCATACTTTAGATGGCATATAAATTAAATTAACATAAGTAATAACCACTTTGGCAAGTCTTAAAATAGAACAAAGATAGAAGAGATAAAAACAAGCACCTCATATTACTTGCTAGTCCAAACTTGCTTCCTAACAACCAGTCTGATACACAAAGAGAAGGAAAAAAGGGGATTGAGGCGCCCAATTAATTTCTTCTTCTTCAGTACAAAGCTTGGCTCTTCAGTGGCATCTGCTTGCACTTCATGCGTAAATGCAGTTGATGAGCAGTGGCTTTTATCCTCTGGAAGTGTCTGCTCCCTGTGCTTGTGAATGGCTTTCACCAAAACATCCCAGATGTGATTGTTTTCTCAGCAAATCAGTCAGACTAGTGAGAATTTAACAGGTTCATATTTGAGTATGTTCTTTTATTTTTACACTGTTTTTTCCTTTGTACATGTACTGGTATTTAAAGTATTTAAATTAAATTTTGAGTGATTTCTGACATCTTCATGTGACTAGCCAGTTTATCGCATCTGTTAAATTTTATTCAAATGGCCAAGAAAAGACAAAGAAAAAAACAATCCCAGGAAGTTAGAGATGATGGGATCTCTAAGTCACTGGCATGTTGTCAGAGTACAAATATTTTTTTATCAACTGTGGCATATTTTTAACATTTTCATTAGGCTTTTGAATGTTCTGCCAGCTTTTCTTTATTTTGATAAGCAATTTTTAGAAGTGATTTCCATATAACTTCCAAAAGGGGACCAATAGTGAAAAGTGATGTTTGTTTATATCTGTACTGATTTCTATGGTGGTGTTAGGTGCTAAGTATGTCAGTTATTTGGTATAACTTACTCTGAGTACAGCATAAAAATACTGTGCAATGCCGAAGTTGAATTGCTGTTTCCTTTTGTACAAACCTCAATATAGTTCCTTAGACCTCAATAACAGTATGTGTGGCCTCTCTGTATCCCCAGGTCTGTCTTAGAAGGTTCATCCCTGAGCTTGCTTGAATTTACTGGAATTGGACCATTTGTTTTGATTTTCAGTCTGAAGTCTACAAATATTTAACTGCAGTGTCATAGAATTAAGACATTCAAAAGGCTGAAAGATTAAACCACAGTATTTGTTCAATGAACTGTTGGGGTTTTATCATCAAAGTTACCTTGAGAATGGCTTTGAAATTACTTGGGATTTATTGGCGTCCTTGATGCTCACAGACAGATGCTCGTATATTGTTTACTTTATTTACCCATACAGCCATTTTTCATATTGAAAAAATTCAGTTTCTGGTGTCTAATCACTTCAAAAAGTTCACTTTACCAGGAATCTTAGAAATGAGATGTTTTTATTTTTGGAAGCTCTAGATGTCTGACAGTCCCAACAGAAATGCTCTGTGTGATGGAAGCTTGACTCTGCTTCAGGTCAAGCCAGGTCAGTGCTAAGCCCAGAGGAGGCAGTTGTCTTTCTGCTTTAATTCTGTGATCTGTGAAGCACAGGAGTTTCATGGTTAGATAAGACAGGATGGCTGCCCAAAACAGTTCCTGCCTTTGAAGCTTGGGTTAACTGGGTAACTTTGATTTTATGTGGTGCTTGGAAAATATCAGTGTGAAACACTACTAAAAGGCTGGGGGGGGCAGGGTTGGGGGGTGGTTAATGGTGGATTTTGTGTCTTTGGGAAAAAAAATCAGTGTCTTCAGAATCCATTTATTTGTGATGATTTCTCTGGTTTCAGAACAGAACTTGTCAGATTGACAAGTTATCTTAGCGCAGGTGCGTGCAAATGGATTTCCTGTTTACAAAGCAGGTTAAAATATCCAATAGCTCTTCCAGGCAGGAATCTCAGGGTTGCTGTTTTGATTACTTTTGCTTTCACATGTCTCCTGGTGGCTTTATTTACAGCTCTACCATTCGATTAGATGTGATGGTGTGAAGTGTTCTCTTTCAGAGCATGGCCAGACTTAAACACTGAATTAATTAGGCATAGATGTGACCTAGGATTTATGTATAAAAGTAGATACGTTTGACCCATTACTCTGTCTTTAAAAGTTATTCTACTAATGATCTTCTGCCTGAACAGCTCTTTTCTAGAGTTCATGGTCAGGGCAGGGTGAAGGGATTTCTTTGACAAGGCTCATCTGCTTTCTTCAGTCTGGACTCCAGACATTAACTGGGAAAGATGCTCAAGGGGCATAAAAAACAAACTCCAGCTTTTATGCACCATAGGGTCGGTTTGCTTTTTGCATAATGAGAGTTCTCCATTGAAGTAGTATTTATTGCTGGGAAAGGAATAATTTACCAGGAAAACATTTTGAGGGAATCAGTTGTCTTTAACTTAGAGGCATACTATGTTAAGGACCAGGTTCTTCTGCCTAGGTAGAGGTACTCCACTGCGCTGTGAAGGGGTCACTTCAGAAAGGTCACACACAGGATGCAATCTAATACCCAAACCCTTTCTCTGGAGTCACAGTAATGGTCCTTGTGAGGAGCAACCACCCCAAGAGCTGTGTTTGAAAGAACAGAGTTCCATTTATAGAAACAGTGATGAGTTTGAGTAGCAGTGTAGTTTTCTTTAACAGTATTTACATAGGTGCAAATTCAGTTTTGTTTGTCCTTGCACAAGAAGTATTTTTACGCTCCATACCTGCATATGGGCTTTTACCCTATACTCCGCTTCATGAGGATAGCTATGTTTATAGCCAACTTGGGAATGTCAAGAAATTTTACAGGATCCCCTTTTAGCCAAGGTTCACACTCTCCCAGTCTGCCTCACAGTAGTTTCTGGTCCAAAGTTCGCCCATGGCCAGAATCCCAGAAGAGTGATTTTTCCCAGTCTACCTTTAGATTGTAGCAGGCTACCACAATAGCATTTAAAGTTTACTGATTTGGGCCAGGGGACACTCTGTAAAGGGCAAAAAGCCCCTCTCCAGTCCTAGTCTTTGCGGTCCAGAGACAAATCTTTCTGTGCAAAAGCTGGTGACTGAATATTTGACGTCATGGATTGTTCAATTTTTAATTTAAAAAGTTTAGAACCCAACGTTGCATCTAGAAAGACTTGAGCACAAATCTTCCAGCCAGTAATTCCCACTGCTTAGCTCTTCAAGGTATCCCATGAGTCCATCTCTCTCACATTGTGTTTTTCTCAATAGACTTACATGGTACAGCTGTACTTCAGGAGCTGGAGAGTGATTGTGGGATATAGAACATGAACCCAGTCCTTGACCACTAGAAAGGCACCATATTTCAAAGAAGTGGACTGGGAACTGTAATCAAAAAGGGCGGGATTAGTCCAAACGAGTATAGGTGTCCACAACATAGCTGTCAGTTCTTCGCTTCAGGCTTTCTTTCTAGCCAGCAGAGAGAAATGTTCACTTCAACTCATGGCTTATCCATCCTCAAGTAAATGTCTGAAATAGTTAAAGCTAACTGCCCCTAAAATGTCTGGTTTTCTCTATATGTTCTAAAAGCAGTCTGGTGTGACTAGCTCCAGTGCAACATCTTTAGACACTTGAAATTCAGTGAGCTGAGTCCTACTTAGCCTGTGCCCAGCCCCCTTTATTTCTGCTCCCAGCCCTTTCCTTGGTCCCCCTCAGAAACAAGGGCTTTCAGCTGCCCCAATCCTTCATATCCTGTACCTGAATCCTGCAAGGTTTTCTGTTGCCCATCTTGCATGGAGGAGAGACAGGGTAGAGTTGCCTGGATAGAGGAGGTCTTAAAAAATAACCACCTTTGGCCCACACAAAGTAGCCACTTCCTTGTTCTTGCAGCTACATGCAATAAGCAAACTGTGTCAGAGCACCAGGCTTGAACCTGATATTGCTGGGTGATAGCTAAATTCAAATTACAAATGCAAGAGTGCCTTTGGCACACTTACTTTCCATAGGTACAACTGTCTTAAGATTTTTTATTCTATTTTTGTAAGTCAGGTAGTGATCTTGCTGAGATGCAGTAATTCTCTGCTTCATAAATGGTTTCTCTCATTTGCTCTGCTGAGTGCTCAGGATCCATAACATGTAAAGTCACTTTTCTAAGACTCTGTGAATGCTAATCAAGAGGCACAGTCATGTGTGTGTCTGTTTTATATTTTTGTATCAATTTTTTGTACAAAAGGGACCATTAATATGCTTATGTTAAAGAAAGTGAGGTTGTCGGCCTCAGAAACAGTGCCATGAAAAATCTTTAAATCCATTGGTTGATTGTTTTAAATGTCATCAAATGTCTGGTGATCTCCCTAAATGTCCTACTTTTTCTGATGAGCAAATGTCATCATCAAAACGAATACTATGTAATTACATAGTAATACTATGAATGACCGTGTAGATGGAAATCACACAGTGAATTGTAAATTTATTGTAACTTGAATTAGTTGTGCTCTCAGCACAACTGTCATGATCCAAGCCTTTCATATATCGTCACTGGTCAAGCAAAATATGTAATAACAGCACCGTCCTCTGATACAATATTTATGATGAAAATCTAAGTACTTTAATAATATTCATTTTTTTTGTGTACCATTAATAAAAATATTACTCTTTTTCTAGGATATGGTACTGCCGGTTTTTGCATGCTGGGAATATAATAATGCTCTTAGTCTTCAAAGGGCAATTGGGGAGCACAGCAAGCTGCAATGTGCTGTCACTCGCCCTGTGCTGCCCTGTGCCTGGTGCTGGTACACTCAGCAGTAAATATGTTATCTCAGTCTTGCTTGGGGGTTGTGTGCCAATGCTTCTGTCGATACTATGCTTTCTTACTATTGTTAAAATATTACGTTTTGCTCATAGTTGCAAATAGTCTGTTGCTATAAGAGCGAAAAATATTTGGACAGTGTGGAATTTAGTCGAGTTAAAAGTGAGGAAGAGAAACAGTGAGGCAAATCAAATGTCCAGCTGGGTCAGTGGTTGATCCTGTAAGAAGGGAGGCTGAATGATGATAGAGGGGACTGAGAGGGGATCTCATTGATGCATATGAATATCTCAAAGATCGGTGTCAAGCAAGTACTAATGGCCATAAACGAAAACATAAGGAGTACCACCTCAAATTGAGGAAGAACTTCTTTACATTGAAGGTGGTAGAGCACTGGAACAAGCTGCGCAGGGAGGATGTGGAGTCTCCCTCTCTGGAGACATTCAAAACCCATCTGCAGGTCTTCCTGTGTCACCTGCTCCAGGTGGCCCTGCCTTGGCAGGGGGTTTGGTCTGGAGGTACCTTCCAACCCCAACTATTCTGTGATTCTGTGATTCTGTGATGTCAATTAAGGGTGACAGATACGACATTTCCTGACTTCCTTCTCATGTTTTACTCTTTATCTGTGTTCATGTGGTGCCTGTGACTACAATATTGACAGTACTTAGGACAGAAGCCATACGCCATAGAGAAGTGGGATCACCAGTTTTTTAAAAGAACTATGAATGAAATGGAGTTGCAAAATTGAGAAGTGAACATTGATACTTTGCATTGCAATATTCTTTTTTCACTTAAAGAGCTTCCCACAGGCATGCCAGTCAACATGTTAGATGAGCAGGTGTTTCTCTTTATGCATAAAAATGGTCTCTTTGTTGGCAGGATATGCTTATTCTTAAGAAATCAATTGCTCTTGAGAGTTTGATGCTTAAAAATCCCATTGATTTCAAGGCTTAAGAATCTGGTAGCCCAGTAAGACTGTTCTGTAGAATAAATGGACGACCTTCTGCAGATTTTTTTTTCTGTTGTCCAAAGCTTTCTATCTTCTTAGAGTCTTAGTAGCAGTATAGCAGTCATTTTGCAATCCCAACTGGAGCAGGAACTGCTATGGCTACTATGTAAATATGTACTGTTGAACTTTGTAGTGCAATTTATTTTATGTGCTCTTAATTTATGTTCTGACTTTTATAGTTCATGTCAGACCTCTTTAATAGTAGCGATGGTTCTTTGTTCTTTGCATTGTTGGCAGCCACAGACCTTAAAGCATTTTACAAAGGAATGGTAAGTGCCATTGTCCCATTTTCTTGAGGAGCAAATTCCAGGACTGCAAGTGACCCACTGAAAATCTCACAGTCGGCAGAAGAGCCAAGACTTCCTAAAAAGCTTACAACTGTAACTGCAAGATTAAAAGATATTTGTAACTGTTTGTTTACCTAGGAGCATGTGATAAGAGAAACAGTAATCTCAGCAATCTAGTGTGCATGGATGTGTGTAACCACTTGTGTGTAATCTTTAGACAGGCATATTGTTTTAAGAAAGAGTCTGTGGGACATTAAATTTCCATATTTTAAAGTGCGTCTATATGTCAGTTACATATTAAACATGTTTAACAATGTTTACAATATAAACCAGGACAGTGTTAGCTTTCCTGAAATTGGAATCTGTGGCTGAAAGCAATATAATGTTTGATGCTCAAACATGCTAAAATAGCACTCACCTCTTTTCTGCTGGGGTACAATGTGGGGTGAGCATACATTTATTCTCGGCTTCATTTAGCATCTTCATTTCTTGTGTCCTCCCAGTACGAATGTTTCCATTTGGGGGATTTTAATTAATTAATCTAAAGGTTACCTGCTTTAAGGGTAAATACCATAGATCACTCTCTGCAGTGTGAAGTTAGCCAAATGAGCAAGTAGTGGTACCTCATTAGTTGATGTGTTTTAGTGATATTATAGAAGGTATGATGACCACAAGCTGAGTCAGGACATGACTGTAAGAAGATCCCTAAAATCTTTTAAGCTGGGAACTCGGTTGAACTGTGAAGAAATGCATAGGATATGTGAACAGATCATTAATTAAATTGAAACAGATTCATCCATCACTGGGTTGCCTTACAATGTTTATACTCACATCTCTTTGACTGTTCTTTTAGCTCATGTTTTGTACTTCAGAACATAGCATGGTGACATTTGTTATCCTACGTGATGGCACAGTGCTGAACTCTCTGTAACAAGACGTTTTCATTTTGATTGCTAGTTTTTTTACCAAAATAATAGATTATCACTGTCAAAATTATCCTTTAAAAATACCTGAAAATACTGTGGTTACCTGCCTTGCTGAATAGGAAGGTGGTATGATAAAAGATCACTTAAGTGTACACAAGAGGTTCTTCTTTCCCTTTGTAATTCTGAAGAAAAGCAGACCAGAATTTCACTATGATTCTGGGTTGGTGCTTTATTTATAATTGTGTTGTTGGGATGAATAGAACAGAACATAATATAAACTCATCAACTGAGAATTATATTAAAAACATAAAGCTCTTTCATATAAATCATATCCTAGTAGCAAATATTTCAAATTTTCAGGCACCATTGTGCTGGAGCAGGAGTTTACAGGCAAGTTAACTTTGGTTTCTAAAGTTTATTATTTTCCTCACTGTTGAAACAAATAATGTCACATCACAAATGTACTGGAATTTTATTTAAATGTGATGCATTAAGTATCCCCATGATGGTGAGGTCCAGTCCTATGTATGCTTCACAGGGAATAGCCCCATGGAGATCTACACATGATGAACTTGGACTTGGTGAAAATTCTGTGTGTTTTTGTGAATATATAAGACAAAAAAAAGAAACAAAACACTTCTGGATATAGGGGAAAAAATACTCAGCAGCACCATGCACTTTGGATTTGTTTTAAATAACCCATGCTTTTATATTTTGTTTGATATAGTAAATGACTTTGTGTAGCCCAAAGTTCCTTTGAGGATGACAGAAAAATGTATAGAGAAGTTAAGGCCTTTGAAAAAGTTTTGGTCTTCATTGGGCATCTTCCTCTTTCCCGACGTGGCATAACACATAATGCAGTCTTCAGAGAAAGACCACCGCTGGGCAAGGGTTAGAAAGATTGATTTTACTTAAACATTTCAATGGAAAAACCATAAATAATTCTAAGAATTTTTCTGACTATATATTGGAAGCTCTTGACTTGAGAGAAATGCTTTCAATTATTCTCTAGAATATGTTCTTGTTAAAAATTTAATACATATATTAGAAGCTGAGGAAAATAGGAGAGATCATGAATAAAAATATTCTTTTGAAAACAGTATGCAATCAGGCACATAGTATGAAAGGATTATTAAGTAAGAAAACTTTTAGAATTGAGTCATTTTTCAGTGACATTGGCTCCTGTTACCACTGAAATGCACATTAAAACTCACTTCAAAAGAGAGTGGAAATTGTCTTCATTACCTATCTTCAGTGCTGTGTCACTAATAGATAGGGTAAATCTTGCGATTGCGGACTCTTTTTCAAAAATATTCTTTTTCTAATACCTGACGTACTAGTTTTGATATTTTTCATAGCCTAAAGATGGTGTGTTTAATAACATATAATTATGGTGATTTAAAGGCTGGGAAATAGTTATTATAATATCTATGTATGATAATTAAGTTTACTCAAAGTCATTTCTACATTGTTCTTATTCTGGCAGTAGCTATTTCTTTTAACTTATCAAGGAGCTTAACAAAATTTCTGTTTTATGATATTTGCATGCTCTTGATGTTATCTTTCATTGTGATTTTATTAGAAGTTGCCTACCAATTAGCTAATTTTGTTATGTCTTATCAGACCTTGCTTAGTCAGGAAGGTAGTCATACCAGGTTTATATAAACCAGTCAGGGTTAATGCACATTTTATTATTTGTTGTTTTATCTCAAATCTTCTGTCATATTAGATTCTGTTGTACTCATGGAGTTTTAAAATCTGATCTATTATAGGGGTTATAATAACAAAACTGCATATTTCCTTAAACAGTATTTCCTAATAATAAAGCAAGCCTGTGTTTTGATCTTAAATTTTACCTTATGTGATTTTGATTTATTGTGTACATAGGAGTCTTTTTTTTCTGTGCATATATTATATTTAATCCTTATTTTGACAGCATCTTACCTGCATGGAATTTACATGTCTTACTTTTGCCTGCTATTTAATTGGCCATTGCTATTTTTATACCAACCTGTACTCTATAGCAGCAGCCCTCTCACACTTCGAACACACCCAAAAAGAACCACTCTCATTAATGATCACAGTAATCCTAGGCAGCAAATAGAGGTTTATCTGTCAGTTCCAAGAAAAAATACTATCTGAAATAATTTGTGTAATATGGAGATAATAAGAGATTAGTGCATCTGTTCCAAAGAGCCTGACCTTCAAACCATTAGCTCTGCAAGATTCAAGCACCATGGTGTAATCCTGCTATGAAAGGCAAGTTTGTTTTACTTTTGTATTTTATGATCTTCATCCATGAGCTAATATAGATTGAAATCCCTGGAAAGATGTAGTACTGCTTGGCTTGAGTTACAGAGTCTAAAGTTACTGTAAAAGGCATGTTTCTGTTTAACCAATAGTAAGCCTAGGACCATGAAAATAAGGTTTGTTTATTATATTTTAATTTTGTGCCATGTGCTCTGGGGAACCATCTTTTTATATGCTATCCACAAGTAAATTCAGAATTTTTAATCTGTAGTTCAGACTGGCTGATTGATTACGGCAGATTTTCATGTTTGTTGTTATGATGTGGATTTGAAAATTTCCCTTTGTACAGAACTGTGCAATTTTCTGCTGTCCTTTCTCATTTTATTTTGCCAATGTTGATGTGCAAATTTTTGTTTTCCAGTTTATCATTAAATGGTTGTCATTTCTTCATCTGTGATAGGTTTGTTAGTGCCCTCTATATCAATACAGCAGGAAAAGTTAATGCTCAGTCTTAGCGTCTGCTTTTGAATAACACTTAGAGAGGAAAATGGCCTATTAAATAGTTCAGAAGTAGCGAAATTAGCTTCGTTTTGTATTTTTTGTTATTAGCATACATGGAACAGCATTTCTGGATATTGTATTAGTTCAAGACAAGTGCCTTTGATCCTCAAACTTACCAGTATTCATGCACAGTTGCATTAAAAACTATTTCATATAACATTCTCTTTTAGTTGACACAATAGTTTGGAAGTGTTTTCACTTCAGAAATAAGTAGAAGTTTGGGAGGGAATCAGGTTTTTTCTGTAGAGATAGGCTGTATTAGCACTACTTCTTTTTCCCGATTTCATTCTGCCTTGTGTTTGAAAGGGCTTTAAAATTTTGTAAACGCTCACTGTCTGCTTATATTTATTGTCTGTAATTCAGATGCTCTCAAATAATATTTTATAATATATATGGCTAATTCTCCCTTGTGCTTATATTTCTCTTAGCTTTTTATCATGTTTGTTACAGATTAATTATATGACAAATCTATTACAAAACAAGTCAACAGTCACAATAAAAAAATCTTGCTTTGTAGTAAAAATTTAGCGTAATTTACCAGGGAAATCACAGGACAGCTCTTCCTGTATTGGTGCACTTTTTGCCTCGTGTCTGTAGATCTGCTTCACCCTTGAGAAAGGCAAGTGCTTCCTTGCTAAGCAAGGTTTGTAACCAAGACAGGAGAGCTGGGGAGAATGAGAAATGAGCAGCCATAGGGACCTGCAAAAATAACCTGTAATTGTCTTTGATGGCAAAATGCAAGGTGTTACAGAAAACCCTGCTGTCCCACAATGCTCCCTACCTTGCCCAGATATCAAAGCAATACTGATGCTGTGACAGGTTTTTTGTGCTGGTGTCTGTCTGTGGCACAGCTGAACTTTTATATCTTGTCAGTAGCGTTTTCTTCGGAGCGTATTTGATAATGGACATAAACCAGCAATATTGGATGCAAACCTTAGGATTTCATAGCAGAGTTATGCCAGAGCATTCATTTGGGAAGTTTGGCTGAACGATCTGTCTCTAAACCAGGTCTTTGTGTGCAGTCATCCACTTTCAATAATATAAACACAAAGGGAACAATTATATCTTAGAGTTATGCAGTGTTTATCTAGCACAGATCCGCTGCCCAAGTCCGTAGGTGTTTTTACCCACAGACGGCTGTAACTAATGCAGACCAGTCTGAGTGTAATGCCACAAACAGCTCTTTGGAAACGGAAACATAAAGTGACTGTCTCTCTCACTACTTACCTGTCTTAACTACTACTGTCAATAAAAAGCTGTTTCAAAAGATAAATTTTGCACCAGGACCACTATTAACTGGATTTGAACTCTAGCTGACCAAAAGAAGGAGCCTCTCCTGAGTTTTTAGCCTCCCTTCTGGAAGTTACTACCTGGGCTGGCCTCAAAGGTGAGAGGTATGTCTGTACATCATCACAACCTAGCTGGCTTGGAACTTTAGGTAGTTACATTTTAAAAGAAATTCAAAAGAAAAGTAAATGTTAGCACAGGTAGTTTGGCTGAAAAAGAGCATGGTTAGTTTACTGTAGCTGAAACTTCAAGTGGGATCACTGACGGTGGGACAAGGGACAGCAGTGCAAACAAGGTTGCAAAAACAATATGCAAAATTTAGTCTAAATTTTTAGAAAGTTTAAATAAAAGTTTGTTTGAGGTGTGGTAGTTCGGAGGCTGCCAAGAAAAATTTACTTTGTAGAGAGTTTAATATTTCATGATTCAGTGGTGGAAGAACAAGCCAAATTTTTGCTCAGCCTTTGTGTTACACATCCAGAAGAGTAAGTCAAACAGTTTTAATCCTGGAAGGGGGGTTTTGCCATGCAAATAAGAAATATTTAGAATGATTTTTCCTGGGACTAGGAGAAGGAGCATAAAGGAGGAAAGGCTGTGACCGAAGGGGCTTCCTGTGAGGCTATAGAGCCACGGAGCCCTCACTCTGTGCATTTTTTATTTCAACTTTAAACCTCCGTTGAGTTTCCCTAAGCAAGAGCCCGGGTGGGAGGGAGCTTCTGTACACTTGACACAAGTGCAGTGCTTCATGTAAAACTGCACAAGGTGGCAGGCAGGTCCTGGAGCCTTTGCCAGGCACAAGCTGAAGACAGGTCTTGGGAGAGTGACATGCACACATTAGCAGCTCCCAACATCGGCATTTCATTTCTACCATGGTATTATACTGAGATAAGTCTTTCCATTTAATCATACTTTTTTTTGTTTTTTTTTTTTTAATTTAACACACATCATGAGAGAATTACATACCATACAGCAATGTATTTTTCAAAAAGGCAATGTCACCTTCTAAACATCATTTCTCAATTTATCAAGAAGATAAAGATTACTTCAACTATTGCACTAAATAGGAAATCTGTGCCTAAGCAATGAAAATACGTGGACATTTCTGCATAGGAGGGACATGAGATATACTGCATCACTACTGGGGAGGATTTTGAGTTTGAAACCTCTACAGTGTTTGCAATCTCAAATCCCGTTATATGTTTATTAGCTGAAATGAACAGTTTAATTTGTGGCATTTTCTTCTTAATTATTTTATGATACTTTAAATAACTAGAACTTTACCATAACTTGAAGATCTACAGAGCTGTACTGCGCACGTTTTAACTCTTTTCCTCATTATAATTCTGTTTGAAATAGTTCTCTTCTTTTGCCTTGACAAATGTTGAGTAATTTCCTTTCTCCTTTCTGTCTCTGATCATCCTGAGAGGGCACATTGGTCCCTACAATTTCGAATGCCAAGTTGATAAAGGTGTGTTAAATGAATTGATTCTTAACCAATTGCAAAGTGAAAGTATAATACATTTTCAGAACAGAGTATTAAGAGAAACGAAGCAATTTGACATGGAAACAAATATTGCAAAGTCTGTTTCCTCAAAAGGAAGTTTAAAGATGAAAGGAGCAATTAAAAAATGAAGTTATATTCTCCGAATGCACATGGGTGGTGAAACTTTTTTAGCTCTGCTGTGCTCAAGTCCCTCTAAGACAGTAACATCATTTAGACTTTTCTGCAGCATAACTGTAATTTAGTATTTCATGCTAATTTGATGTTTTGTCAGGTTTGCAGGGTTTCAGGTGGTTTTGTACCAAAATTCATGCAAAATGAGTAAAAATCACCAGGATAGAGAAATGTGATTCTGGGTTAATCTGACTCCTCATCAAATTCTGACCAACAGCATTAAAAAAATGCATCAACCAAGGTTGCCAAGAATATTTTGTACTCTTCTCTGCTTGCACATAAGTAGAAAATACACTACTGACTGGATTTTTTAACCTTTCAGCAATATATTACGAAGTGCTAGCTGGCAGGTAGTTCAGTACTTTTCTCACTGCAAGGCCCTGTAATGTAATCACAGTTGTAAAAGGAACTTGTGAGTGAAGCAACTTGATCATTCCTCGTGGTGCTGCAGTGCCAAGTGGTTACAGGATAACGAGGGAGAGGCAACGCCAGGACTCCAAAGATTTATTCTACCCAGAAACAGCACAAGTTATTTAAACAAAGGTGAAGCTGCTTTAGGTGCTAGCTGCTTGCTAAGGATTATATTGTAGCCAATGTTTAATTTTGCTTAAACCAAAGGTAAGCCTGTATTTTCTGTGTTTTACCGTGATGAGCCCGTTCATGAGTCTTGCTTTAGCAATGTATGATAGTCTGGAGTTATAACTTTGCAATACTACAGTCACTAAAGAAAAACCGGAGTCGGTGTGATGCTGTGTTGATCTGATACATTAGAAATTATTTCTTAAAGGCAGGTTATTAACATTCTTAAAGGGAAATGTGATATCCACCTCGGAGTGGCTGGTAGTGGTAAAATCAAACCTAGAGGGCTTGAAAGTTGCAGTTGGAGCAAATCAAACTACTGAAAAGGTAAAGCACTTTCAGATCGTTTCACTGGTTGGTAATTGAGATGAAAAGGAAGGGTCTGTTTCTGAAGCTGTAATGTCTCCTGATTAATATGCTGTGAAATTAAATTAGGGTTCAGCTATGATTCAGAAACTTTTCAACTGTACAAAAAGGCATGTAATATCTTTTTACTGGAAGATACTCTAGCAGTAGTGGTTTTGACAGTGTTTCAATTTACAGTTTTTTCAGAGATTATTAAAATAATTAGACTTTGCGCTGCCATCATGTACAGCACATATTTCTCAGGAAACTTTTTGAAGATGCACAGTAACAATGGATTTTTTTATTAGTGATGCCTTATAAATTGTCATATTGGTGGTATAATCTCATAAAATATTATCTTTTATTAATCATACTGTCATGTTATGTTTTTAATAATAAATACTGAACTATTTGTAATTGTGAAGACTTAAAAGGTCTCAAATTTACTAAAATTGTAATGGCTGCCTAAAACCACAAAAGACATAAACTTACTTAAATATGTATAAATTCCTAATGAAATTAAATGTTGGTTTAGTTTTTCTGAAAAGTCTTCTCTGTTTTTTTCTGCATTGTATTTCATTTTCCACTGCTGTATTAACTGCTGTATTAAGCTGTGTCCCAGCACCCTTGCCTTGGACAAATGTTATCTCTATACCATATGTCAGTTCTCTGAGAGGGCTTGGCTTGTTATAAGTAATGTTGTAATATAGGGCTGTGTTTTTATGTGAAAACATTATTGTTGAATTGCTAACAGCTCTTCTGAGCTTCGTATTTCGTTCTGTCTCACATTCTCCTCCTGTCTAAAAAAAGCCAAGAGTATATGAGAAAGTGAGTTCTTGATATTTTATAAACTGTTTATGTAGTAAATTATTTGTTGGAAACATGGGTTTGTGGTTTTACTGACTGAATTTCATTGAAATAGGCTTTAGGAGTTGAAGAACATGGCATGTATACCTATTATCAGCTTCACTGACATATTCTGGTTTTATATAGCTGTTTGCATATGTTTGGAGAAGATAATTAAGATGCTTTCATTTCTGTGTGTTTATAAAGTGTGCTTAGCACAATCCCAGCAGTAGAAACTCATTGCTATAGATCATCTTCGATTGCCTCATTTTGGCTGACAGACAGTGGCTCTTTTCTCTTCATTGCAAGTATGTGGACAAAACAATCAATCTTCATGAAGGGGTTTCAGAAGCCATAACTGATCTTTTTTTGACCAGATATCCTTGCTTTACCTTAAGATACATGTGTCCAGGTCAAACACAGCTTTTCTTCCCTGACATGAAAAAACACATGCTTGTTTCTACTTTTATTTTCTTTTTTTTTTTTTTAGTAAACATGTCTAAGACATCTAAAGGATATACAATTTGTAAAAGCAGTTGCTTAAGTTTTTCAGACCACTGTCAGGTAGTAAACAATGGCCTGATTTTTCCACTTCTTGTTTGCTTTTATTTTGAGCATGGACCTATTCCTGTCATTTCCTCTCAAAGTGTTACTTCAGTTTCATGCAAGTCACTAGGAAGTGTTGGATAAGTAAAGTTACTTTGAAATCTAAAACTGTTAAGAGTCTGAGTCTGCAAGTTTTATTTTCAGTGAAAAATACAGTCAAAAGGTGAGATTCTGCTGTACACTGTCTAAAATGCCATCAAAGCATTAATACAACCATTGACAGCAATTCAAATAAGTCTCCTTTTGTTAGGATTGATGCTTTTTGTTCCTTTGCTCTAAAAATGTCAGAAAAATATATTGTGTATATTAAGGGACTAACTGCATTATCTTTTACGTATTATCTGAACGTATTTATTGGGAGTGAAAGGCGTTTGCCAGATGAGTTTGTGACTTTATAAATACAGTTGTGAGACAGTTTATTCCAAACTTCTGATAAAATTTCTTCTCAATGAATTGTCCCTGCTGAAAAAGTGAATATACTTTCTAGAAGGTTTTGTAATTCATATTGGTAAATTTTGTTTGTAGATTTGTTTTAATAAATAAAAATGGGAAGAAGTACATGATGGTTTATATTTGGATTTTAAACCTCAGAATCTAACACTGCAGAATATCAACAGAATTCTCCTTTCTTTGAATATATTGCGTGATATTTGGAAGAAACACTTCAAAGATAATTACTGCAATATTTCACGTGTCTTTTTAGAAAGAACATTATATTCAGGAGAGTATAGCACAATACACAGAATGGAAAATACAGGGGAATCTTGCATGATATAAAGTCTAGAAACCAGTATTGTTGAAATTTGTATTTAAATGTCAATTTTTTTACTATTTATCTTCTGTCCATAGTCACTATGCACTTAGTGATCAACCTACTGCTGAGTTCATCTGAGATATGTACACATATAAAAAAACAAATGTTCTTTGAACTATTTGTTCTTTTTTTTCTCTCTGTTTTAGGACTATAAGCCAAGGGGCACTTTGTCAATTCATGCGTAAATAAATTTTGTTGTTGTTTAAAGGCACTACATGCAAAGTGAGGGGGATGCTGCAGAACTTGTAACTCAGCAGATCTCCAAGCAGCTGAATTTGAAGCTGTAAAAATGACTAACACATCAGAAAGGACCAGAAGGAAATGTGCCCCTTGGCTTTTCTTTCTGTAGATGTTTGAATTGAGGTTGACCCTTACTATTCCAGCTGGCATAATCTCGTTGGTGTCTCACACAGTCAGTGTAACAAACCAACCAGATGGTCACAGTCTTGCCAGGTTTCGGTCAGAGCTGGCTTGGAGCTCTAGTCCTTTTAGGCTTCCTTTGGATGCAAGAGCATACTTGATACTGTGAATGAATTGCCCTTGAGCCATGCAATGACACTTCTTATTATCCCTTTCATTAGCGGATTTAGCAGTGGTGTGTGCTTTGTTCTCTGGTGTGTTCTTTTGAACCAATCATGAATTTTCACATACTCAGGTGCTGCAGGTGTAAATTTGCTTTTTTTTTGGGTGCTAACCAACGAGTTGCCCTCAGGTATGATTCTGGGCAATGCTCACTTAAGGCACCTCTCCCTGTAGGCAGCACACAGAGGGCCATGTCAGGATTGTCTTCTGCCCTACAGTGGTCTCTAACACTGTCCTATTGACTAAGCTGCCAAGCTCATGTCCTTGCACATTCTTGTATGTGCCCTAGCCTCGACCATGGCATGTAACATGCACCTTGGCACCTTGGACAAAAGTTTTGCTCCAGCAGCCCCTTGTGTCATTTCAGACTTCCTGAAATGAAACAAGAGCAAAATGTAGTAACTGCCTCCAGGCACCACATGGAGCACAGAGGAAAGGCCAGGCCAATGGTGATGCCGTGTACTGTCATGTCTTTGCTAAGTGGGGGGGCTAGGAGAGGGGAATATCCTGGCAATGTCCTCTCTGAATTGGATGCCTTTAGAATGTAAAGCTAGCTTTGAGGTAGCTGTAGTAGGCCACCTTAAATCTCTAGATAATATCACTCACCCTCTCACTGTAATTCTGTTGTCAATAGCTCCTGGCTCCTAGACTTGAGAGTGATTAGGAAGTACAGAAATTTAGGGCACATCAATTGCTTTGATATTTTGTGCAGATATAAGGTAGAGCATACTTGCTTTTTGCTGTGCTTGGTTACTCAGGTCCTGGTCTTTGTTAACTTACTTTTGTCTGGGAAAACCAAAATCAGGGGCCAGTTTCTTGTCAGTCCAAAGAGGAATCACTACAGGCTATATTTATAATAAGTAGATGGAAATAGCACATTGCACACACTCATCAGCGTGTTATAGCAGGACTGCTACAACGAGCCTGTTGATTAATTGCAAAATGCTTACAAGCTGTGTATATTTTGTAGCTGCAGGTGGCTGCTTTATGATGCTTTGGCATCAATTATTAAATCTGCAAAAATGTTCATCACAATTGCTTTGTAGTAGTTTTTCTCTAGCTTGTACCTGTTAAGCCAGGTGTTTACATGTAATTTATGCACATCAGTCTGCATTCCTGCATGCAGAAATCCTTACACAATTGACACAGCAGAAAAGCACACAGACCATTTTGGCGTAAATTTTACCTCTAAATGGTATTCAGTACAGAGACATCCTCAGTCTGCACAATGAATATAGTGTAATTTACACAGTGCAGGCAAGTAACTGTAATGGATTTTAAAATTTAATTGTACATATCAAACTAATAAAAATTGGGAGCAGGATCAAGCATTCTCCAATAGACATCCTGACAAGAGCAGAAAATCTTCTCAGTATGTCATAGGATAGATATTGAACTTGAATATTTTATGAACTTGTATTGTTCACGTAAAGACAGCATTCCAAAGATATATGCAGAGATGTTAGATTAAAAGTAATACAAGATGAAAATGAAAGGTTTTTTTAAAAGTATTATCAATAGCAGGGAAAACAGTGGTAGTTATTTGGATCTCTTACTTCATTGTGCAGTCAAGGCAGGACTGGAAATGTTCCCCAGAAGGAGTTCATGTTAGCAAGGCACCTTTAGAAACAGAAGTAGTTCCCAATTCATCTGCATGCTAAGCACTGCCCTCCCTCACAGAACTAGATTTTGCTGAGAAGTTTACGGGAGCAGACTAACAAGATAAACTGTCTCTTGACTCTTTGTGTTAAAATTGGAAAAATAATGTATTATATCATGTAAGATATGAGATGCATAAGTGACCAAGGTTAAAACTTCCAAAACCTGTGCAACAAGTATTTTGGCTCTTATCCATGGGCAAAAGAAATTTTCTCTATGCCATAATCTCTTGTTGTGTTTTATCATTCTGTGGGTTTACTGTTATATTTCTGATTGTACTTAGAATATTAAGACTGAGGTTATAAAAGCAAATAAATTGGAGGACTCTAGTTTTCCTGGGAAACATTGTGGGTATTAATAGCAGTTATAAGGGGAGGCAAAAGGCTGCTTTTGATTCTTCAACTTGAAAAGAAAAAAATGTTGATGAGAAAAGAGAAAGAAGTAGAATTTGGCACTGTTAGACAGAGAGCAGTGACTTGAAAAGTACTTGGAAAAAGACAATCTGGTACTTGCAGCTCAGCAAGACAAGGTTTTGGACTTGCTTGTGGCCATACACAAGGATTCCTACTTCATGGTCTGTGCATTTCAAATCTGTGGAGCAAAGACGTGTGTTTAAACAGCAATACCAATGTAATCCATAACAATGTAACATTACTCTTTAAAAAAAAATCCACCTGCTATTTTCAATCTCTACTGTGGCTCAAAGCTAAAATATTAATTATTGTAATTTAGTCAATGGATATTTTTAGAGTGATTATTTCTATGACTATGTTCGTTATCTGTCCCAACAACCTGGTTCTCATTCCTAAATTTCAGCACCCACCATGTTGTCCAGGTGGTCCAGAACAACATCTCTTTACCAATTTGTGCCAAACCATGATGGTCTTGTAGCTACCTCTGGAGTCTCCTCATTTACCTTTCCTGAGCCCTGAATACTCACAAGCAACCCTATTCAGATGAACACATTTCAGGCTCTACCCTATTACATACTCCAGGTCATGCTGCCTGATCTGGCTGGCTCTGGAAAAGTAGGCAGGGGGTAAACCACATAATATCACATGCTTTGTAGGAGCAGATGGAAACAGAGACACTTTCAGACAGGTCCTGGCAAGAGAGAGAGAAAGAGAGTGAGAGATTGAGAAAACAATATGGGTGGAAAATGCATACCTACAGAAAACGTGAAAATCCTGCTTTGGAGTACAACTCTGTGCATGGTTTATACTTCCTAGGTGCCTTTAGAGTTATTTTTGAAGCTCGGCCTGCCTATCAGCATTGACATGCTGAACACACCCTCAGTTTTTAAAGAGAAAATTCAGGACCAAATATATCATTTGGGTTTCTACATACAGGCACTGAAGCTCCAGCAAATATCTTCCACAGCCACCTGCACTGTGTAAGAGTGGAGCCTGGTCTGCCTGGTGTACCTTGCCTACCCTACTCTGCCTCACATTTAGCAGCACTGGATAATGTGTTTTCATCTGACCAAGGACTGGCAATGTGGATGAGCTGTAGTGGCCCACAGGAAAGCCTCAGAGCTGGTGGCCTCAGAAGGGAGGAAAGGATCTGTGGAAAGTAGCTGATCTCTTCCACTCAGAGGCATTTGGGTGCTGCTTAGTGGCCACAGATAAACAACCCCGGTCCAAAAAGCTTAAGAGGGAAACCACAGCCCCTTTCACGGTGGACATGTCTCCTCTAAGCCCAATATACAAATTCTTTCAGATTGGCCATGTTTGATGTTTCCCTGATAGCTTCAAAGAGGTTACTCTCATAGCTGAGTAGTGTGATTTCTCCTTGTCCTCCACCGGCTCTGCAGACCCAAAGAGTAAGGGCCAGCTGATCTCCACAGCCTGTTTAAACACCTTGTGCAATGGGTAGGCCGTGTGGGGGCTACAAAAGTCTTAAGTTTTATTGTGATGAATAATATCTGTCAAGATCTCTCAGTTTCAAACATCAACAATGTGCCCGTGAAACAGGAAGGTGAAAAATTTTTCAGAGCAATTCAGTCTCCACAACAGGTGAAGAGGGAAGAAATATTTGCTTTTTCAGATGTTTCCCTAAGCAGACCATGAAAAAGATGCCTGCAGACTTTGCAGAGGTGAATTAAGGAGCACTGAAATGAAGAGGCAAATGCAGAAGAATGTTTTAGCATGTGCTTACATGAAGCTTTGTCAAATCTATTACTTTCTGAGAAAAAGTGATGTTACCCATTGAACTCTGGGTACCTATTTTGCACTAAATGAAAAAGACCAGGACACTGAGTTTGAAGACAACACATGTTATTACATCACAGGGATACTTTGGTGGATGAAATTTAAAGATCATTGATAACAACTGTCATCATCTAGAAGTATAATTTCTGCTGTGTGACAGCAGAATTCACTCTAGATCAGCCATAACGCGTAGAGAACCTGTAAAGGACTGGAAGCTCTTCTTGCCCAAAGGAAACATGAAAACTTCTGGGTGAAAATCAAATTGCATTTTAAAGGACGTGGGATAGAAGCTTTACCAAATGGATGAAGTCTTTAAACAATTTCAAAATATTTACATTGCTTTCTAATCTTACAGTTGCAAGCCTAGAGTCTGATTGCCCAGAGGAGTTATGGAGTTTCCTCACTGGAGATATTAAAGAACTGTCCAGACACAATCCTGTGCAATGGGCTCTAGGAAGCAGGGAGGTTGGACCAGATGCTCCAGTGTGGTCCTGTCCAGCTTAACTGTTCTGTGGTTTCCCAAACAAATTCCCCAAGAGTTACTTCTGTTTCTGAACTGCTGAGATCATAAGTTCTGTAAAGTTCACTGTTTACTTTGAAGACATTTTGTGGTGAGAAGTAAAAAGTAATATTATATTTTTGATATTAGGTATTTTAGTACTTAACATTTTTCTGTGGAATGCATGAAGGATTTTTTCCCTTTTTTTTTGTTTCCTGTGAGAATTGTAACTTCTTTTGCAGTCACCCAACCTAGCAAGGTAGCTAGAGGCACATTACTGGGTATGTGTTTAGTAGACAGTATCACAACCTGTCGACATTCCAACTGTGTAAAGGCTATTAACAAGACATCTAATTTCTAACAGTTTGCCCTAATGCAGATCTTCAGGTTGCAGCCTTTTAAAGAGAAGCCATTTCCAGTTTGCAACTGAGGAAGAGAGATTACTTCTTCAATCAGAATAGTCTTTTTATGTTAGTAAATAGTAATGACCAAGTCAGATAGCTGTTCTTATGTGAAAACTGCAAGGGAAGGCTTTACTATAAGTTATTCTAACTGTTGCTTCTTTTTCTCTGCTTTCAGAGGCTGGCAGCAAGAAGCTAAAGAGCACGATACAGAGAAGCACAGAAACAGGAATGGCAGCAGAGATGAGAAGTCGTATGGTTCGACAGCCAAGTCGAGAATCCACTGACGGCAGCATAAATAGTTACAGCTCTGAGGGCAAGTAAGTGGCATTAAAAATATCAGTAATATAGGAGAAGTTTCTTTCCCATTACACGGGATGTCCCAAACTGAAGGGGATAGCTCTGTGTACAGATTCTTCCTCTTGAAACATTTGAAAAACTGAACTACTTTAAGTACATAACACGAATTTCATGGAAATCAAAATTGAGAGAAGACTTCTTAAGAATTCTCATTTTCCCTGTCATCCAGTGAGGCATTTTGTTCCTCAAAAGACAACTAAATTAAGACTGCTTTATTCAAAACAAAACATAGGGGTAGTTTTTCTTTGAGATATGTTTGGATTACTTCAGAGTTAAAATTCAGATGTTGTATGTGAATCCCTGTGATACGAAACTCTGTTCAGTAATACTATATACAAAGAAAGTTTAATTTGGAGTTGTTCCAAGTCTCTTATTAAGAGCTGTAAACCCAGAGCCCAGCTGCCCCATCAGCTGAAGTCAGGCAGACAGCTGTGAGGAATGGGGCAGCTGTTTCCATTCACTGATGAACAATTTGATATGTAGGAAAGGAGAACAAAGGCAGTTCCGACACAAAAATGTGCAGGAATATTCCAACATCCTCAGTTCTCAGTGGGACTCTACTGCATGTGTCAAGGCACAGTGGTTACTAGGGAGTTCTTAGAAGATGGCTACGCAAATAAAGGGGAAAATGGGGGTGGGCAAATGCACCTTTATAGACCTGGGAAAAAAATGAGAGATTTGGACTTCCTTGGCTTCACCTTTTTATATGCTTACTATGTTACCACAATTGCTACTGCACATTGTATGAGGCACGAAGAGCCAAGGCTGCTGTGGTGGCGGTGGCAAAGATCTGTATAAAGGTGCCTCCATCATCAGATCTTCTCATCACCCTAATTTTTTTTGCAACACTGGAACAGGTTGCCCAGAGAAATTGTGGATTGGCTCATCTTGGAAGTGTTCATGGCCAGGTTGGATGGGGCTTTGATATACCTGATCAAGGGAAAGACGTCCTTGTGCATGGCAGGGACTTCAAAATTTGATGATTTTTAAGGTCCCTTCCAACTTAAACTACTCTATGGTTCTATAATAATGCTAAGAATTTTAAGAGCCATGTAAGAAAAACAGGCTCCATCATGAATAATTCAAAACCAAAGCAGATAAGGATCAGATGAAGAATGAAGGACAAGAGTAAAATATCCCAGTGTTTTCCCCATTATGATTCCTTGATAGGCCATTACTTTTACCCTTCCAATACTGCACCCTGCCATCCTCCTTCCCTTCTCAAGCTTTTGTCACAGACAGTCAATGAGTTTATGCAGGCATAGAAAGGACAGTTAGTCTTCAAGAGAGGAATGGACTTTTTCTGTGCAACTACTGAGTTTGCAAAGAACTGTGAATTGAATGGCTGAAGCACACAAACCTGATTTGCAGAAATCAAAGCTTTTAACACTAGATGCTTTTGGTTTTATTAGGAAGTTTTTTATTATTTTTGAAGTCTAATAGGGAATTTCCTTTGAGGGAGAAGCAGATACAGAGTGGTGGATGGCCTGCTGGGGAATATGTTGCCTAGACTTGGTTCAAAGTCTGTTCTTTTATTTCTCATAATTGTTACAAGGAAGTCAAAGCTGAGTCTTCCCACCATGGATCACTCTTTCCCTTTTTTTGTCTCTTTTTTTTTCTTTTTTTACTGTTTGGAGACTGCATATCTATTAAAAATAAAGTGGAGACTATGGAATATAAGAAAGCAGCTTGCCAAAGCACACATTATAGCATCATAAAATAGGTTGAGTTGGAAGGGACCTGTAAAGGTCATTTAGTCTAAACCCCTGCCCTGAGCAGGGCCATCTTCAACTAGACCAAGTTGCTCAAAGCCCTGCCTAACCTGGCCTTGAATGTTTCCATGTACGCTGTGCTGATGTGTTACAGTTCAGTTTGTATCCTGAGAGAGGGGTGGGTAGCAACTGTAGATCCAGATTTGTCTGCCAGAATATTTTGGCTAGACAGTGGCATTAGGTTTAGCTCTAATCACCACTACTGCTACTACCTGCCAGTTTACTGCTTCATTAAACAGCTGCAGCAATCAGATTAATTTAGCATGTACATCTGTTTTCCCTGTTTGTTCTAACTCATGCAGATGGGGTTTGGATCTATGTAAATCACACACTCACTAATGAAGACTAGGCTATTAAATTTCATGAAGCTTTTTATGTTTTCTCATACAAGGTTATTCATAGTCTATTTACCTGTCAGACTCTTCACTGCTCCTGGAGACCTCCTTAGCAAGACCTATTTTATGGACTACTTTGAGTTGATGTGCAGAATTTCTCTACACTGCTTTGGGGTCCATGGGAAACATCATTCCTGATGCTGCAGAATGATTTGTGGTTGTGCATCCTGAGCTGCTTGCTTTGTATCAGTAGTACTTTTGAGGTAAATACTGTAGGATGACAGAAATTAATCCTGTTCTTATGCTTAACCAGCTTTTATTTGGTTTCAGCTTAATATTTCCTGGAGTACGGCTGGGCGCTGACAGTCAGTTCAGTGATTTCCTCGATGGACTGGGACCTGCACAGTTAGTAGGCCGACAAACACTAGCAACCCCTGCCATGGGTAAGAATGATATGTCCTCCTCTGTTAAATGAATAATAAGACAATTAACTAATGCACACACTGCCAGACTACAGCACCAAAAAGACTTTTCCCAAATGTCTTCCTTCATTGTCAACATGAAGGTCCTGTTTGCAGTCACTGGTGTTCCTATCATGGCAGCATCCGAAGTGGGGTTAGAAACAGTATTTGCTCCATTTGAGGTATTGGCTAATCTTATTTGCAATTTGAAGATAGGGGTTTTACTTCCCACAGAAAATTATTGTGGCTTCTCCAACTGTAGCTCACTGCAAAATCTCAACTGTTCAGAGTTTGTATTTACTTGACACAGATTATATTGGATGTGACAGAGGGTTTCTGGCCAAACTGCACTTTTCCAAGCTTAGTTCATCTAACTCCAGAAAGTGAAACTTCTGGAAACATTTGCAATGCCCAATAATCAGTTGCTGATAAAGCCAATACTTGTCAGGAGAGACACAAAGCTCTTTTCTACAGTAGCCTGCCAGGGGCTATCTGTGATCTTCTCTATGTTCCAGACCAGTCTGTAATTTCCTATAGCAGCATTAGCTGTAGCTTATTTATGAACAGAGTATGAGTTGCATAAGGAGTGCAAGAGTGCAGGACTGTGTAAGTATCTCTGGAAAGATTTGGGGTTGAGGTTTTTTGGGGTTTTTTTTTCTTATATATGAGCAGTTCTTAGACATGCTTTAGGATGCTAATTGAGGAGTCCTTGATCTACTACTGTAATAATACTTCTCCTGCTGGAAATTGTAAATGGCCAATGCTTCGGTACAACTGTCTTTGGAAAACCAGCTTCAGGAAGGGCTATTGAGACACACCTGAAAAAGGAGAGAGAAACAGAAAAAAAATTTCAAAAGACAGTGTTCCCTTCCCAACTCATGAGCAGAAGGAAAACTATCTTGAGAATGCTCTGAGGACGCTCTAAGGCAAAACTTGCTGTATAAATCCAAATGACTGCTACTAAAGCATTCATAAGCATCAAACTTATTAAATTAATACTTTATTATTATTTTGGAAGAAAATGCATTAGTGAGATTATTTATCCAATAAATATCTAAATGGCTTTATTGGCATGTATATAAGGGTCTACATTTCTCCTGTTTCTTCATTTTAATCTTGTTTTGCAACTAAAGATTTTTCTGCAGGTAACTTGAGTAAAACGTTTATTTTGACTTTTTTTAGAACTTTATCTACTATAGGCTCAAGTTTTGGCCCCCAAAAAGCACTCCATCATGTATTTTACCAATTTTTAGAAGACCTGCTCTGTGGTGTCCTTTCACTAGTGATGATTTGAAAATATTTGGATTATCGCTCCCCCTTCTGGTTCCCTGTTGCATGTTTTATTTTGGATATGCAATACAGAGATGTGCTCTTAAAAAGGCTTGTTGGAATTTCCCTCTGAACTATTTTTAGTGTAAAACACGTCTGTGTTTATTCAAGCAAAGTTTAATTGATAAAAAAACTTTATTGCTGTTCTGTCATACCTCACGTACCAAGGTATAAACACTGCTTTAATATGCTGTTAGAGAAATGTGAAAATCTCATGCCCAATTAATTTCAAAATGCTGTTTCTCTAAATCCAGACAGCAAATTCTGCAGTTCAGGACTACCTATTTGTGAATTTGGATTTTTAAAAAACCAGAGCTTACATATCAAATGTATACATACTCACATGTTTCATAGATGTAGTTCATTTATTTGCTCAAGTGTCATGTAGCTGCCCGTGTCATACTGTGAATTTTTTATTCTAAGTCGCCTATTTTAATCTATTTTAATCTAAATTAGATTTCTACTCAGCTGATTCATGATAAATGAAAGCATAGAGGCATAATGCTTTGAGCATCAGTGCATAGTTTACTGTCCTTGTATTTTATTGATCTAGATCAGAACAGTGCTTGGTGTCAGAGTAAGCAGTTTCCTTTTTCTGCAGGAAATGTCATTTGTCAAAACTCAGGCAAGGAAACAAGTTTGACTATTTAGAAATGAAAGTAGTTTACTTTTTTAACATGTTGTGACATTTTATTCACACCAAAAATGTGTGTGAAATATTGATAAAAATGGAAAAATTGTCACCTGTGCTCTTGGTGGAGACTTTTGAAGAAAAAATACCTCTTTTTAGCTGTACACCAAGAGGGTATGAACTGTATAGCAAGGGAGGGCACTGTGCTCCCTAAGTATATATTATTTAGTCCTTGTTTAAGGATGGAGAAGATAGAGGGATCATCAGGAGATGCAACAAGCACAGTAATGCAGAAGAATAATATCAAAATAGTCTTTCTCACTCTTATACCTTATCCTCTGCACTGTACTGATTCTCTAAAATGTGTGTTTCTTTCTTCTGCCTCTCAGGTGACATCCAGATTGGAATGGTGGATAAAAAAGGCCAGTTAGAAGTAGAAGTCATTAGAGCCCGCGGCCTCACACAAAAACCTGGCTCCAAATCTACCCCAGGTATGGGAAAAAACTGTACACATCCATGCTTCAAGAAGGCACCAGCTTGTGCTAGTGTCAGTGTCAATAATTTGTATAATGAATGCAATTTAATATTGTATCATTTTATAAGGACATTTGTTGAAGTTCTAGTTATTTATAGAAATAATTATTAGAGGAGATTTAGAATCAATACCCCAACCACTGCTTATTGTAACACCTGGAACAGTTCTTTTAGATAACATTTAGTGAAAATGGTACTTCACAATCTCCTTAGGAGCTAAAGATGAAAGATCAATTCATGTCTGTGTCACTGGAGTGACATAGTTTTAAATATTCCTTTTGCTTTGAACTATCTCTGACCCCTAAGCATTTATAGAGACTCCAGAATACCTGTCAGTGACAGCTATTTCCTGGAAAGACAGCATGGTTTTAAAATGACATACATGAAGTGTAATTGTTGTTAGTAACATCTTAGATCATTACATTCAAAGTTTATAAAAATCAAATTGATTTCTTGTGGGCTGTGTCATCTCTTTTATGAATATAATTGTATTCAGATTATACAATTGTGAAGATACAATGAAGATAACGTGTCATTTTCTTTCCACTCTGCTTCCTTTTAAGGCATTTGTCCTCCATTTCAGATGTGCACTGTAAGTTCAAACATAACATTCTTGATGTTCTGTTTGCAGCTCCATATGTCAAAGTGTATTTACTGGAAAATGGAGCATGTATAGCTAAGAAGAAGACAAGAATTGCAAGGAAGACCCTTGATCCTCTGTACCAACAGACACTGGTTTTTGAGGAAAGTCCACAGGGTAAAGTCCTTCAGGTCAGTTTCTTCTTAGTCCCATTTTAGGCTGTCATTTCGGGAATCACTTGCATGTTTACTTAAATTTAACCAGTATGTGTAAATCCATTCCAACTCACTAAGCATTTAATTTTATAAATACCATCAAACACATCCTTGCGGCTCATCGTTTCAGACTTGCAAAATGTCTTATTGCATTAAACATTTCTCTTTTGTTGACTCTTGCTCCTGTCTTGCCATGAGGTTTTCCCAAGAAAGGGAAGAAATCATTCACTCTTGAGAATAACATTTTCCGTACGCTAACACATATAACAGCAAGAGTGAACATACATAAGCACAGGTGTGAGTATATAACCCTGTATAAGCATGGATTTGGGGACAATCATGAACATTAATTTTATGTTCTTCCAGGTAATAGTTTGGGGAGACTATGGCCGAATGGACCACAAATGCTTCATGGGAGTTGCCCAGATCCTTCTGGAGGAACTGGATCTGTCCAGTGTGGTAATAGGCTGGTATAAATTATTTCCACCTTCATCGCTAGTGGATCCAACATTGACTCCCCTGACACGTAGGGCTTCCCAGTCATCTCTGGAAAGTTCAACCGGGCCTCCCTGCATTAGATCGTAGTAGCAGGTGCTGTCTATTCAAAACATCACCCAGGATAACAGTTGGAACCAGATATTCACATGATCAAAAAACGCTGTTGGAGAGAGACAATCACTTCTGTTTTTGCTTGTAGTAGTTATCCAAACATGTGTCTGTCTGTTGAGAGATGGCTTAAATTGACAGAACAAAGGTATATCACATACAGCTAATCTATTAGCAGCTATCACTGATGCTTATAATGATATAAAAAAAAAAAAAAAAAGAAAGAAAGGAAAAAGAAAAAAGAGAGGGACCTTCAGATTCGACCTAAGTCAAAGATGACCCAGACTGGAAGCTCTCACTCTGTTAACAATGTTATATTTTTCACATTTCGAGAGAGCCCTCAAGCAATGTTACCTTCCTGGTGTTTCAGCAGTTTTTCTGTACTTGTCACTTCCACTAGTTTTTTGCCACGTGATTCTGCTAGTTTTGTAGAAGTCCTCACAATGCTAACAGAGACCCTTCCTTTCTTTTTCTAAACCAAACAAAAAAGGGCTGAAGCATATCTCTGTAAGCATTGTTAAAGTGTTCAACAGCCACAGTTACAATCCCAGCGAGTTCAAATCGTTTCTCAGTTCTGGTACTTACAAGTCTTTCACGTGGGAACCCAGAACAAATGACCAACCTAAGTTATACTCTTAAAAAAAAATCATCACAGTGCCACTTTTTCTTTGTAAAAAGCAGATATGTTTGCATTATATATATATATAATAACTTTTCTGTTTATGATGTTTTGCATGGAAGAATTTTGAAGAATTCTGCAACTACTGCTGGGGACTGGTATAAAGCAGCTTTAGTCTTAATTTTGACATTGAATATGTTACTGGTAATGCAATTTTCCTCCTAGAAATGGAGAGGAAATACTTACGTTTCTGTGTATAAATGTATATTTGACTTCCCAAAATGTTGACCAGGAATGAATCGAGCATATGACACTTTCAGCTGTACCCAGGCTTCTCTGATGTGTGTCGCTTCAGACGCACCTGTCTGCCCTGGATAGAGCATGGTATGAGTTGTTCAATGTTTCACTGGAAATTCCAGTTGAAATATTCTGCACTTACTAATGTTTTTATCAAATTTTAGTTTACATTTCTTTGAGATTGATGCAAGCACAAGGCTTGATTTTTTAACGCAAGATATCTTACTTTTTGGAGAAAAAAAATCAAATTTCAATTTGCTTTTTATTCATTTGAGTTCTTCTTGGCCTTGAAATCCCTTGTGATATTCTGTAAATGTGCAAAGCACTGCAGATTCCTGCAGGTGCATTGATATGTTTCCCCTCCTTTTACAGGCCATTCAATTTTGTGATCACACAAATAGAGCAGCATGACTTGGAACTGTTCAAAGCTGCATGCACGTTTTGTAAAAAGAGATGAAAAAGGTTATTTAATAATGTATGTTAGTTCCACATAGGCCAGCTTGTATGTTGCATGTACTTGTACAGTTTGCTCGTAATTACTATACTGAAGTAACCAAGAAATCTAAGCCATCCATTTTTCTTATAGACATTTTGCAGGTTTTAGCCAGGCTAGGTCTGTGGGTCTGGTGCTAAATGTCTATAGATGGACTTTATTTTTTACCCTATGGAAAACGTGATGTAGTACGGACCAAATTCCTTCTAATAACTATTTTGGTGTAGATTCCTACTGTGGGGCTGTAACACATGTAGAAACTGTGTACACACTAGGTTTTAATTCATAGACATACTGCCTGCACCAAGTGAACTATTTATTATTACTCAACACATGGGAATTATTCTGCCCATCTTTCCATAGGGCACAGATTGGTTACTGCTCGACCTGCTGAGCAGGAAGAACTCAAGCATTGGTGCACTACTACTAGATCCTGTTCTGTCTTAGTGGCCAAAAACCAACTAGCTATAATTCGATAGTATCTTTCTATTTTGACCACTTGTCTTAACACTCCCCTGTGCTTTTAAATGAACTTCCAACTCATGTTATGTAAACATGTTTAATAAAATTTCCTTTTCATGTCCAGTGTAGTAGTTGTGCTCTCTGTATGTTCTGAGGTTCATCTGTGATTCTGCTTGCTGCAGGACTGTGTGAAATGTGTTAAGGAACAGTAAAATAAGTAATTTCTATGGTTCTTTTGATTGCTGTAATAGTGTATGTTGAAATCTGGGGCCAAAAACTGAGGCCTGGTGAAAGTCATGTTTGGTTGGCTTCCTTTTCCCTGAGAAAGGAGCCAAATTGTGCTCTCATTTGTTGAAGCAGGCAAATTGAAGTTCAAAAATAAAAATTAGCCAAATGATTTTCTGTTGAAATCGAATCAGGTTGTTGGAGAGGAATGATGCTGTGGCTGCTTGTAGTAGGGCAGCAGGGCAGTACGAGTCAGGCACCAGGGATCCACTTGGTGTGTGCTGAGCCTTTAAGATATGAGAACAACTACTGACCTTTGGCACTTTTTAAACCCATGAATATGCCCTTGTATTGTAATGCTGTCATGAACAATGCTTTATAGAAATTTACCTGAGAGCAGAATTTGGCACTAAAATTTTGCTAGAGAAGCAAAGATTATGTACTTTTTTTTAGTTTTCCATGTCCCACAGATACCTGATCACAATTTAAAAATAACATAAAGACAGTATTGACTCACTTTGAACACTTTTGTTTATTACTTTATTTAACTGACTACATGGTTAAGATACTGAAAAAATGACTAATTAAACATGGTACATCTCTGAAAAAAAGGCATGTTATTCTGTGTGGTGGGAGTGATCTGTTTAAATACAGAATTTTTCATGCTGTTGCAAAAGCCTTCAACTTTATTATCTCATTACTTTGAACATTGTGTCCAATACTAGGATATCTTTTCCTTCCTGACCCTGAGAAATAAATAAAGTCCAGCATTTCTGATCTCCCCTTAGAGGACAGAAAATATGGCAGCAAAAGAACATGCTGAACTATTTCATTTATGGTGTTTCTGATGAACAGGGATCATAAATGCCAAGATTTCAGGAATGAGGTAGTAGAGCATGCTAGGTCAGATAAGTTGTGTGCTGGACTCCTTTCCCAGGGACTGCTGCCTTTTAAAAACTCATTGCTGAGTGTTGGGATTGTAACACACAAATAAATCAGCTGAAGTTCCCTCCTGGTTTTCCCTTAAGAATGCACTATTGCCTTATATATATGTCATGCAGGGGAAAAGCAAAGATTATTAAACTCATAATCCCTGTCATAGAATCAGACAGTTCTTTTCTTTGTGATGAGTAAATGTTCTAAATTTTATATTGAAATGCAAATTTATGTCCCTCTTTGTGGGCAGAGGAAAAAGCTTTTGGACTTAACCTTTGTGTTAGAGAGGCATCAGAACTGCTGTGAGTGGATAGGAAAAACCAGAGCTTCATGACCTTATGTTTTCATAATTCACAGAGAAATTACATGTACACTTGGGCTACCTGTTTTCACAAACAAATTATGGTCTCAGAAGTCAGGTTCAGCCCAGGTATGATATGGTATACACAGAAGACAAGTTCAGAGAGGGCTTTCAGTGAGTGTTCTGTGTCCTCCAAGATTTTACATATAGCCTGTGACTTGTCCTCTATGAAGTTGTCTGTTTGCAGCTCCTGTGTAGTCATTTACTCCACCATCTACAGCCCATTTAACTCAAGGAAAAAGAATTATGGGATTTTTACTCTTCTTTTGCATTAAATGAAGAAAGTCATGGCAGTATTCCTTTAAAGCCCCAAACGCTCACTCCATTGTACCGTACTATAATTCTGCAAGCATAGCAGAAAGCAATCTGCAAGAAAGTTTACTGTTGTCAAAGGATGAGATTTCTTTCTCAAGCCAGATGATGAGCATTCTGGTTGTCATAAGTGACTAAAAACTCTTCTAACAACTATCAAGAGTAGAGTCTCAATACTTCTCTCCCAGCCCATTGGCTACTCTCTAGGAGAAAAAGAAAATGGCACAGGTCATGTATGAATTTTCTCAGTGTCTGCAGGAATGACCATGTACGCTGGTAGTTAAATAGCATGCTTATGAAAGAGGTTGTGTGCGGCAGGCATGTCACACAGATCAAATGGTCTTCCAAGTTTTGCGATCCAAACTCCTCCCTGAGGTGCCGGAGACAGGAGGGCAGGCTCCCTTCTAGGTGATGATAATGATTCAGCTGCAGACCCTGGTCCAATGAAATGCTCCTTAGTTAGGTATTTTCTAGTTACTGGTATGTTTTGAAGCCGTAGTTGTGCATTGGGACATAAAACTTTATACCCTCTGCCTTGTCAAATCAAAATGTCTTAGAAGGTACTGAGGGAAAGGGCATAAAGTTGTCAAAATCTGTAGACTACAGCTTACCAATACAGAAATTCAGATAAGGCAAGTATACAGCTGTATGTTTACCTCTGCTAGTATGAGAAAGGCATTCTCAAGAGCCAAGTCTTTTGGAGGTTTCAGATGCTGGCTGCTAGAAGAGTGACACCTAAGGGTTTCACAGAATCTCTTAGATGGCCTCTGGAAAAATTGCCTTCAAAAAGTGATGAGCAGCAGCTTAGAATCCTCATTGGACAACTCAGAATTATTTATTCTGATTGCTTTTAAGATGTCTACAGCTTCAGAGCCCTGCCAAAATGCAGTTACAGATCAGTAGTGGCCCTCATGGTAAAGCAGTGGTCTGTAGTGAAAGGCTGTGTGATATCACCTCTGTGTGGATTTTAACTGAGTCTGAAATCATTCAATTCAGTGAAGACTGAGTCTTTTTTTCACATTTCCTTCTCATTTATATCAGTGGAATATACTGTGTGACTTCAAGAACCTAGTTATGGGTTTCTGCACTCATCATTTTGTGATTAATTAAATTGGGGTAGATCTAATTCCCCGTTTCAGAGATACTGCATAAATACAGAAAGAGCAGAACATAAATGCTGAAAAAGCATTTGTGAGATCCTCAGGGATATACATGACATAAAAAGATTCCATCTTCTCCTGACTCCCAAAGACTTTTTTACACTGACAAGTATCAGGAAGGAGTATCTTCTGTTCTGAACCTTGTCACTGTATTTCAGCTATGGCCAAATAAAAGTTCCTGAGCCGCACACCTAAGCAGGACACTGCAATTTTTTTTAGTTTATGCCTACTCCTGTACAAAAAGTTTTTAATAGAGAAGATGTCTCATGTTCCAGACACCTACTCTTCAGGAAGTACAGTAGCACTATCACCTCTGCATTGCCAGCACCCTCCTGTTGTCTGGTCTGACTGGCTTAGGCTGCTTCATCACGGCAGGTCTCCACAGAACCAAGATGCCCGTGTCCATGCTAGAACACTGATTATAGAAGGCAGAATAACAATCCCATTTAGAACAAGCTCATACAGAGGGCAGTAGGACAATCCTAGATATTTTAAGAACTCTTGTCATGCAATTTAAACCAAAAATTAAGATTTTCAAATTAAGATTTTCAAATTCAGCAAATATTGTAATATAGCAATTCAATTAAATGTTACAGTATATACTGAAAAAGAAAATTAAAAGTCTGTTGGATAACTGTATTTGTATACTGCAGAAGGAGTGTTCACACAAAGGGAAAAATATAGCAATATTACACTAGCATGCAAGAACAAATAAGATCTAATGCTATCTAATTCAGAGAGTGAGAGATACTTTAGAGGGAAATGTTTTCTAAACACTAGTTACTGAGCAAAGTCTGTTAGAAGCCAAAGCCAGCAGCAGCATTATACTTTGGCTGCTGTCCGCTAAAGCTGCAGCAAAAGAGAGAGCCCACAAACATCATCCTCCAGTTTTAGAAAGGGATGCATTCCTTCCAGAGGGACAGACAGGGTCTGACACTAACTGAGCAACCCTTGAGTGCGTAGGAATGGCAAAGCAACACAGAAGAAAATAATGGCAATTACAATAAAAAATAAGTGCTTAAAAAACATGTAAAAGACTTTAATAGGATGTTGAAGGCCTGAGATTGCAGCCCGGAACCCGATAGAGAATATCTGGATTTGTAATGAGTCCCCAGATATCCCTCATACTGCAGGTCAGAAGAACTGGATGTCTGTCAGCAGCCAGTGCTACAGAGGCAGCTTTTTCTAACAGAGCAGTTTTCATGTACAGCTTGCACACTCTTTTTCCTTTGTAGATGGTCTGACACATGTACTGTGTGTGAGCTTAACTTTAGGGGACGTAAAGGTGGGAATATTTAATCTCGAATTCTGTGTGGTGTAAGAGAGTTTCTTGCATCAGCCCTGATAAAGCTTCACGTACAACATTAAAGATGTCAGGTGCTCTGTGATGGGTAAACCAGTAAGTCAGAAACAGGTCCCTATTGAAAGCAGAGCAGAAGCTTGGGGAGCATAGAAGGGGAGGAAGGAAGGGACAGAAAAGGTGCCTCTGTTCACCTGGGGGTACCAAAAAGGGAGACACAGGGAAAAACTTCTGGCATAATTGCTTGGCCCCTGTCTTTTTGACTGAAAGTTCCAAATAGACGTGGCTGCTCCTTAAAGCCTTATGGATGGCAGTGCACATCTTCCTGAAGGGTCAAGGGATTTTGGCCCAACTTCATTGCTTTGGTATTGCAAACAGTAGGGCTTGTCAAAAAGATATGATGCACTGTTAGTTGACAAGGTGGTGTTAGGTCATAGAGGTTGGACTTGATGATCTCAAAAGGTCTTTTCCAATTTATTTGATTCTGTGATTCTGTTTTACTTTCTGACAGGTGACTCTTTAGGAGTTAACCAGGACAGAAGAAGTAAGTTGATGGCACAAATAATCTTTTGAGTTGCCCTGTACTTAATCTCAAAAAGGGACATAAAGTCTGTAATTGCTGGGAATAGGAAGCATCAACAAGCTTCTCACAGGCAGCTTGAGAGTGGCTTGTTGACCTCTTTTGCTTCTCTTTACCTGGTAGGAAAAAGGCCCTGAGATTTGTGAGATAGCTGAAGTACAGTATCTGCTCTTCTAGAAAATATAAGAAACTTTCTTATTCCCTCCTCTTGCCCTTTTCCTGATCACTGCTCTTGCAAAACTGTGAGGCAAAGTTTAGTGTAGTTTGGTGTGTGGACTCAGCTTTCAGTTGTTCTGCTCCAGTGCTGCCAGTAGCTCACTTGATCCCCAAGCCTGTTGGTGGAACAGAACAACATTCATATTAAAACACAAATAACGCAACCCTCAGGCCTTTTTCATTCATCATGTGCACGAAAAGACAGAGGGAAGAAACTCATTGGGTTTTCTTTCATTGGAGAGCTCGAAACAGAATTAAATTACAGCTGCACCAGACATTGCTGCTGTGCTATCCATATAATCCTTCAGCTCCGGAATACATGCAGGCTTCTTTGTTAGATGTCTGTCATGCCATTCTTAAATCATACTTCCTTAAAACAAACCCCAAAATGTAGAGGAGAGGGAGATGTCACCATGGCAGGGCTTAACCTTCTTCTCTCTTTATCCTTTAGGTGAGTATCTTCCCCTCCCCCTCCCCCAGCACCAGCACTCATCTTAGTCTTGTTCTCCCATCATTTTTTTGTGTGATACCAGCTCAGAGCTGAATCTTGTTGTCTCCAGAGAATACCTGTTGGATTTGACAATATTTACATTTCTTCAGAGAGTGAGAGTGAATGGAGGAAATCGGAGGAGGATTGTTGAATATCTCACCTCTCTGGGGCTGCTCTTCAGTTTGTATGTGGCTGGTCCTGTGGATGGTTTAATACCACTATTTCCCCCCCTCAAATATCTCATGCACACTTGTGCATTTTTTATGGACTCTGTATTTGCTTTGTCTGTGCTGTAGAACATGGAACTTGGCCACTGATTTCAATGAGACCGAACCCAAAGTGCTTTTGTGACAAAAGCTGCCTGACACACACAGTGCACGCAGTGTTGCAAGGCTCTTCTGGTGACAACACCCAAAGCAGGAGGCCAGCCAGCCATCCCAGCTATGACAAGCACAGGGCTTCATCTGCCTTTCAAGGAGGCAACGATCCGTGCAGCAAGGGCGGAGGTGACAGCCTCTGTCTGTGACAGGAGGACATCGCCTGGCTCGTGGATGAGCCTCCTCATTTTTTATTTTCATAATGCACGTACCCTAGCAAGTAAGAGCAAAAGCTGGCATCTTCTGGAAACCCGCCGGCTTCAGAAGAGCAGCCGCAGAGCACGGCTGTGACAGCCCGGGTGGCCCGGGTGGCTGAGGGGCAGCGGGATGGAAAACCCGCCGCCACGGGCTGCCCAGCCCAGGCCTTGCAAGTACGGTCAGTTACGCAGAGACACAAATCTGCTTGGGGAAACGCACTGAGAGGGAAGCGCTCGGCCGCGAACCGCGGAAAAGGACGAAGAGCCTCCAAACGCGTCCTGGCGGCGAG